>JARFIW010001165.1:910000-1232500 GCA_036346225.1 Platerodrilus igneus
TATAAACAACTACAGGTGTTGGTTGTGAAATATTTTCAACTAATTTTGATTGTGCAAAAGGATGTATTGGAAAAATTGTTAATTCGGCAAATGTTTAAGTGCTGGGGGAATTTGGCAACCACAGGCTGCTTACCCCTTTTCACATACCTCTACAGTAGATTTTTTCAAATGCTTCACCTGTAGATACTACATTGGCCACGAAGCTAGTTTTTTTTTACTTGAAAATTTTGAATTTTGCCAAACCCTTGCTGTTGCAAGCAAGGTAGGGATCTTTGACGTGTGTGACAACACACACAAGGGACCTCCATTTTTGTGAAAAATGCTCGTCTAACATTTTTCAAGTGGACCGTGTCGGGATTTGAACCCGAGATCCTGGGCATAGTAGTTACACGCATACCAACTACACCACAGAGCCCCCCCCCCCCCTTCATATACCTACATGTGATTTTCAAATGCTCCACCCAATGGTATTCCCCTCTCATATACCACTGAATATCAGGGAAATAGGGTTTCTAATTGTAAAACAATAGAAGAGGACCAAACTGCATCTAACAAGAAAGGCATTTTTGGGGAATAGTATGGGATATATTGCAAGCAGAAATAGGAAGAAAGAGGTAGAGGTTGACCTAGATCCAACTATAGCATGCAGATGGTGATAGATGCAGACTGTGCAAATTTCAGGAAATGTGTAGGTTAGTTCAGAATAGGAAACAATGAGGATACACGCCTAACCAGTTCAAAGACTGAAAACCTAATGATGACCATAAATATTAATATCTTATCTTATTCAACATTTGTTTTTAATTTGTTTTCCTTGTAACATCTTCAATAATAATTGAAACCTTGAGTCAGTACAATATAATTACTTTAAAATGCTACTAAAAGCAAATAGGTTGTTACATCAAATAGTAATCAAACACTGGTTCTGAGAATATCTGTATAACTGGCACAAAAACTATCTACATATTGCACCATCTGTTCACATTAAATTCTGCTATTTTCTATTGGAACACCCATATTAAGTTTAATATGTAACCTCAGTTCCCTTACCCGAAGACGACTGGTTAATTTCAGAATAACTTGATCACCAACTGAGTTATCATAATTTTATAATTCATTACTTTTTAATAAATGTGGATTTTTACCATTACCAATTGAGAAAAAACAATCTAAGGGACTATAATTAAGAGTTTCATTCCATGAATTTCCTTTTAATTTGTATATTTAAAATGCTTTAACATCACGAAAATAAACAACACACCCGTTCTAATCCGATTTAGCTTTTATGATAATCATAACAACAGACAACACCCCCTTCCAATAGCACATTATTATTATTATCAAGGGAAAAACATTCTCTCCACTCTATTTACTTGGGTTCTCACACTTGCAGTGCGTTGATCTAATTAATAAAATCTGTTTACAAAAATAAAAGTTTTTTATCATTTCAAACACCTGCATGTTTTAGAAATACTGGACACACAGTTAAACTGACTTATATATATGCCTTTAACTTGATTAATGCCTGAAAAACTAATAAATACATATAAGTCAGAGGTTGTTTTGTTAATACGCTATACATGTACATTATAAACAGGTTGACATCTAATTAAACTAACATATTTAATGTCATTTTATCTCGATTAATGTCTCTGGAGACTTGATTATCATTATCTCTGCACATTTTATGTTTCAAACAGAACGGCCAAGCTTTTAATCTTATATAAGAGTAAATATTCAACACAACTATTTCCTAAGATAGAACTTCACTGAATTTTATTTTATAGAAGAATAAGTTCCTAACAAGATTATAGTTCAACTGGAAATACCCACAAATGTTAACTTTTTAATGCAGCTTTTCTTTGAAAACTTGTTCAGTGATGTATTGTCAACTGCATAACAATATATATATATATATATATATATATATATATATATATATACGGGTCAGATAGAAATAGAAAGGATATTTAAAGTGTGGACCCGCACGAATCATCACGATAACGAAACAGAACACAAGAAACGTAGAAATATCGAGCTAACTACCAATGCGGTGAGAAGTGGGGGGGATCCTAGCAACACAAAAAAATACATCATCATCGATTTTCTATTTACAGCATACATTAATAAAAAAAAAAATTCTGTTTGAATCAACAAAAAAATAAATAAATAGTTGTACTATGAAGAACAAATTTTAGAGAGTTACGTACGAAGTGCGCATTTTGTTTGACATTTAGTATTCATTAATTAAGAAAGAAAAAAAAATTACTAGGGTGTTAAAGTAATAAAAAATTATTTACGGTAAAACAAATTTTAATAATCATGTAGTGAAGTACTATGGAGCACCAGCGACGCACGAACAACAAAAGTAGGAAGAAAAGAGGTGCTCCCGATATATGGGAACACTAATACCACATACCTCCAACTGTCAGCTATTATTGTGTGCCCATTGCATCCACGGAGGTGAGTCAGCGAAGCGTCCAGGTACTGGGGTCCAGATGTAACGTCACCACGGTCGACAGGTGTTGAGCGCTGCGACACTCCCTGCAACAGCGGAACACATACCAACGCAGCTGGTTCTACTTAAGAAGAATAATCGGCCTACGTACAACAATTTGGCCTCCAGATAAGAGCTAGAAAGAGAGTCTTACTAGTATTAATAACTCAAGAGCACTTACCCATCCACCCAAAATCTACACTTTTTATAAAGAAAAAAACGTGCATCGCTTTTGGGATAATAGAACAAGTAATTTAGAAAAATACATATGAAGACGAACTGCAGAATCAAATTGAAAATTATTTTAAATAACAAAAATTCGAGCTTCAATCCTCTCGTTATCAACATACCAAAAAGGAGATTAGAAAACTCCCCCCAATCTTTATCAAATAATACAAAACACTATTTCAACGAGTCTTTCGGTCGTAGCAGTATAAGGATTAATTTTACGCTTTAGTAATGTTTAGCAAGTTAACGGATACAAAACAAGGAGCCAACTACAGAATTTATAACGTAAACTCGTCGTTTTAGAGTAGATAGATTGAAATTGAAAATTATTCGCAAGCGCATTTATTATAAACAGGTAAAATATATAGGATGTTATTGAGGTATGGAAGAGTAGAACGGAATCAATGTGATTTTTAATTTATCGGTCGTAAATGAACGTAGCAATATATATATATATATATATATATATATATATATATATATAATTACGAGGTTTACAGAATCTAAGACCCTCAATTGAGCTAAAGATGACCTACCTTCATAGACGCCAAACTACTGCCAGCTTTTTGCTACCATTAAAAACTAATTTTTATTAGTGAAGTTCACCACGGCTGCTCTGCTGCTTTCTGAAAAAAACTACCCTACTATTCTACCAAAGAAAACTCGACTACGACACCTCACCTTGATTTATTCAAACAAAAAAATTCTACACCAACAATCTTTATGAATTGTTATTTCACACATCAGTAAAATTACTTACAACATCGTTTTGAAATACATTTTCCTTTCAAATTATTTTCGAAATAAAATGTTATCCTTTCATAAACAATTTAAAGTAACAGGGCTTAACCATCCATGTTACGTTACCCCTGGTTTTAATATGAGCTCATAGAAAGACTTTTAAATACTTGTGCTAAATTTTGGACTGCAAATTACCATAAGTCCCTTTTAATCTGCGCACAATCAAATATTACAAAAATCATTTTATGAATGTAAATTCCTTTATAAATTAGTTAAATAATAAATTATTAACATTCAATAATTAACTCTGGTCCATAAAGTTTGTAAAAATTTACCCATAAGGCACAATATTGTCATAACCACAAAAATAAACAATGCTTTACAAACAAAAATCTGTTACCTGGAATGCACCATCGCACATGGGACTGCAATCATACTATCAATGCCTGATGTCCTCACCAATGACCGCACGTTCTCCAATCTCACTAAATTGTATAACACCATCCATGATAGAATCAGCTGCTCTAATCTCTCGACTACCAATTGACGGTACATCCAATTCCCCTAATTCTGCTACTGGTCCATTTACTATAGGTAAACCACCAAATCGATCCATCAATACTCTACTCCATTAGTATGCACAACTTGTGCCAACCACCAAAATATAAAGTCGTTTTTTATTTACAGTACTCAAACCTGCTTCACATTTGTTAAACTGTATTTTATAAAATTTTTGGACTGCTAGTAATACATTACACCAACTTGTGTAAGATATTATCAACTTTAATTCAAATATTAAATTCACTTAAAAAACTAACCAACAGTAATTTCTTCAGTAATATTAGTGGACGCGTCGATGACCAGCAAAAGAAAACTTTATCACCACATCCTTGTGGTTATATAGCCAAATCTACCCCCCTCCCCACCCATTAACTTGAAATTTCCCGTAAATATATCGATACAAACGAACTAGCCTTCTTGGTAATTTTTCAAACGGTTACAACCCTCCCGCAAACAAAATTTTCAACTGCCACTTTAATTCCGAAAACACACGAGCTAACCTTCAACAATTCCTTGTAAATTTCGTAATCGAGCACCAACCGTCGTCGAAATCTCAGAAATTTTAACAATACAAACAACAATTTACCACGAAAATACACTTTAGCTTTGCAACGGATCTTTATTTCGCCGAATCCTGGCCCCTACTAAAATAAGGCCTTTGGTTAACACACGCCCCTCATAACACAGGTATTAAAGTCGTCTCACTCTAACCTGCATACAAAAATTTTTTCCTTACTTTGTACTAACTCCATATTTCCGATTCCTACCACAAGTTATCTCTATTCTAGTCTACCATGTGTTCTACCTCCTCTATCACTTTTACACCATATTTGCACGTTTGGTTAAACCCCAAAATAACATTTACTCTCTCTCAACATTCTTAAGACTATCGCCTGTCTCCCTTCTATATATGACATCCAATAATCCTTCTCTGTTCCTCATATGCTAGTTTCATCTGTCCTTGATGAAATCGACCTCTCTAAATGATATACAAAACATGTTCATCTTACTCCTATAAACATAATCTATTAATCTTTCTTTGTCTCACAGTTTTCCTTCAAAGTCGAACGAACACTTAACATATGCTACCTTTCTCCCATTCTAATACATGCTATAAACAATATTTCCTTAATCTATATCGTGCCTTGCCTGTTCAACCTTCAACTACCTTTCATAGAATTGAAATGTTATTTTGTCTGCTCCTCTTATTTGAATTCACTAGAATCGGTAACCGTTAAGCTTGTTTATCTCAAAACATTTTCACATCTTTATAAATAATACTCAGAAAATATCTCCATCTCTGTTTAACAAACATTGTTACAGCTAATTAAGCTTTTGAAAGTTATACAAATGCTAACGTTTTACCAATTACACTTAATAAAATATGCTTAAATATGCCCGCTAATAATATTTACATTTATTACACCTGCTAATTCATGAAAATTAATATTTCAACTTCCTTGATTATGACCTTGGAATTATTGATTTTTACACTAAAAGAATCTGAAAAGCTTTTGACTACTATACATCCAATCTGCTATAATTTAAGATGCTCGCTTTTCCACTGAACGTTTAACACATATTTACATCTGCAATTGATTAGAAAGGTTTTTGTTACTTTGCATGTAAACATCCTTAAAGTTTTTTGAGAATATTTACATACGCTAAAAATGATGCACATTAGCCTTTGCAATGAATGAAGTTTTTCATTAGAATCTTTAATTACTACATTAGAAAGCATTTTAAAGTTTAATTAATTTGTATTTAAATGCAGAAACTTGCAATAACTTGTTAAATGGCTTATCTAATCAAAATTAGCATACAAATTACACAGATATATATATATATATATATATATATATATATATATAAAGAACAAGTTATTTGCAGTCCGCAATAAGAAATTGTGTAGAACAATATATAAAATAAGATGTATCTGTAAACAAACTCTTTTGAAAATAATAAAAGTTTATTGACAAATACAAATCGGGCTAGTAGTTATATGGCCATTAACAAAACAATCGCTTTATTACTTCACAGGGGAGGAAACATCCACTGATCGACGGTTTCGGCTTTGTTTAACCTCATCAGAGAGAATTAGTTTCCAACTCTATGAAGTAATCGAAGCTATTATACTGATATAATTTCGAAACAATCTCTGTATTATGGCAGAAGTAAATAAAACCGCTATCAGATGATAAAACACCAACACTACTAAGTGTGGAAGTACAGAATTGAATTGAAACTACATAGTAGATTCTATAGATGGCTATACAAGTACGTCTGGCCATTTGAGATTTGCGGAATGTTACAGCAAAATTTATTTGCAAACATAACAAACCTTCTCGTGGCAACACCTGGGTTCATGCCCCAAAGGCAATTCAAATAATAAAGGACAGGTTATTTGCAGTCCGCAATAAGAAATTGTGTAGAACAATATATAAAATAAGATGTATCTCTAAACAAACTCTTATGAAAATAATAGAGTTTATTGACGAATACAAATCCATAATTCTTGTGAGCTCTCCAGTTGAACAAGTCGGTTAATTTATGCCCCACACTTTGGGCGTCATAATTGCTGTGAACGCTTTCTCTGGAAAAGCCCTTAAAATTTGTGTTGTCGTAAATGCTCCGGACCTACTCTGGAAATCAAGTCCTACCACCTAGATTTGCATTACATATCACCCTATAATAATACCCTCTGAAGATGCTTTCCAATTCGGACGCCAAAACTTCCAGCTTTTTGCTCAGCTTCCTCAGGGATACTCGTCACAACTACTCATTTGCTTTCTGAAAATAATACCCTAATATTCGAAAAATAAATAAAATTTGATTGCCAAACATACAACGCACTTTATTGGAACATTAATTCGCAATTCAAAAATTTTAGTCTTGCATTTTTCATACACCCTGGATGTTTAACAAATATTACTAATTTTTGAATGAAGTCATTTTAAAAGAAATAATTTGAAAATTTATCAATTTACATTGATCATCAAATATGTTTTCATACAACCCCTTCTCGAAGTAAAATTGTCAATTAAAAATATCATTATAATACAACAAAATCCACAAAAATTACCAAATTGTCATAATCACCAACAAAATCACAATATTCAAAAGGTTAAAAGGTTGAATTATCTGGATTAAGCACCAGCAGCGCTCCACGTTGGAATCATCTCCGAGGTGGTCATCCCTCTATACTGCTCGTTTAAGAATCGCTCCAGGTGGTCTCTCACCATCAGGAACTGCACGCCTTTACTCACATTTCTCAGCTGCTAATGCATGGTACTTCCATGCTATCGTAGATCTGCTACTGGTCCATCAACATACTCGACTTTTACCAGTGCACACCAAACGCCTCCAACCATATGTAGCAAAAAGGGTCTACTTACTTTTCTACCAGCTTCGGTTATCAACTGTATTGTAGATATTTGCAATTGCAATATTACTGTTGCACCAACTGTAACATGTCAATTTGCCGTCGCCTTGCCATGTTACATTGAGGTCCCACTTCCTTTCTTATACAAGTATTTCTTCATCTTAATTTTATATTAATACCATTTACAATCACAAGTTAGTTTTGATATGTGTAACATTTCCCTTTAGTATTATTAAATAACACACAATATACATCGATCTTTAGTTTTAATTTAATATTCTTTCTTTTGTATTAATAATATTAATAATTATGATCAGATGTAATTTTCTAATTGGTAAACCTTTGAATAATGTCCATAAATACACAACTGGTGTATACTTCAATCTGTCATTTAGGATGGTTTTCTTGTTTGTCCCTCTCTCAAAATGTGTGGTTATCTTCAAAACCAGAATAAACTTTTGTGCTTTTGAAATCTGACTTCCTTCTGTGCACATGCCGTTTCCTGATAAAGATGTCCTTTCTACAGCCATGATGCTGTACCTGGTATGTAAAAGGTGTCTTTTTCTTTTATTCTTCTTAACATACATAAATATCGTTTCAGAATACTAGCAAAATACGTATGGAGAAAGTCTACCTGAATTACCCATTCAAAATATTTAAGAATGATATGCTGATTATAGATAAAACTTTCAGACGGTTTCTCATGGCGTATTACAATACTTCGTTTTTGTAACACGTTTATTTTCTAGGGTTCTTTGATGAAGTATCTTCCGGTGATATATTCTCTGCTGGGTCGTTCTCTGATGAGTTGTCCTCTGATGGAGAATTTAACTATATATGCTAGGCTATCTAAGCCTATGTATTAATTTTACTACCTACAAAAATTATCTTTTATTGTACAAAAATTCCTGTTGCCGTTATTTACCTTCTAAAATAAATTAAATGATCTGTTAACAAAACATGGTTGTGGAACAAAAGGATTGGCTCTTACAAATTTGAAAATAAACAACGATGGTGTTCGTCTCAACAAACAGTAAGAAGATCCTATAGTTCTAAATAAGCTGTAAGCTTAAAGTTTAAGTGTACGTTTCTTTCATATATCTAGAATACAGGTATGAGTTTATCTTATTTACTTTAGTGACGGAACAATGTGCATGTATTACATTTTAATCTAGAAAATTATGCATGTAAAATGTAGTTATACTTTTACTTAGCTATATTTTAACTAATTTAATATTTACCTTTGGTTTCCTATATAACCTTATAAGTTGTAAACATAAAAGCTTTCATGAAACCTTTTTGTGGATTTTGAGGTTATGTTCAATTTAAATGTTTAATTCAAATTCTCTTAACTAATGTTAAATACAACAAAGCGTATTTATGATTTCTTTTTTTTTTTAGAACGTTATTTTGAAATTGTGTCTAAGCACAATAATAACTTTAGATTTTCTAATATCTTATCTGGTAGAATTTAAGATAAAGTTTTAAAATTATATGAGTGTAGATATATAAACTACACTTAGTGATTTTGTCGCATGAAATTTGGTTGTAAGAAAATAACGGTATTCATTTAATTTTATTATTAATGTTATTAACTAAACGTTAATATATAAGTTGTATTAAGGTATTTTCTTCTGTTCTAAATTGCATCCTTGTAACTTGTCTGGGTAAAATTTAACTTGTTCTCTAAACCCGTGAGATATAGTCTTTTGCAATTTACCGCAGCCACAAACGATCAATGCTAGTCCCGCCAGAGTTTTGTTTAGACTCTGTTGTACACCCATTCCTACTTGTAAAAAAAGAGTGCACAACTTGTGCATCTTTATTGTAATAAAAGGAATTCAAACTCACTTATACACTATTACACAAAACTTGGTTGAAGATCAACAAGGAAAGAAAGAAAAGAGAGCCCTAACTGCTTCGTCGTTGTTTATATAACCTCTAAATTTCATTCCTGAATTGTTACACGCCATCCCCCAAGCACACTTTTTTCACTAAACTTCTCAAGCATTCACTGATTTCACTAATTCCTCCACTCCACAACAACTAACAGTCGTTTCATTCTGAAAAACCAGCCATTATCCTTGAGTCTTTTTCCGTAGAACTTTGCAACCGTCTCCAACCATTATAAAAATCCGAGAATTCCACTTGCAAATAAGTATTTTAGTTTGAAATCCTCATTAAAAATATCTAACGACTGTCATCTTCTACGAACTCGTCCGGCAATTAACTTCCACCCAAGCATCAAAACACGCTTTCATATGCACACATCCGATCGCCTCATTCTCACTTGCATTTACACTATACTGTTCTTTGTCTTGTAACTTTCTCCAGTTTTCAACGTTTGTTATTGATTTTTGTGTATCTTTGTCTTACTTGTGTATTTTGTTACTTTACCTGCATCCCCGCTTATTTACAAGTCTTATCCCAACCAACCAGTCTACATTATTGTCTTTCTTGCTCTTATACATGCAGTTTAATCGTCCAACTGTCTGTAGCCTGTACAATATTTTCATTACCCTGTTTAACAAACATCTTACACAAATACGTAGCATCTTTCTTATTTACTTTTAAAAATCTCTTTGTTTTACAGGCGTTTCAAAGTCAATTACAACTAACCATATGATATTTTCCATTCTTTGCTATTTCATTAAAAACACTGTCTTTCCCTTTTATCTTATCGATCTATTTTTATACTTATAGCGTTTCAAGTCTCATCTCCCGTAAACCAGATGTTTGTTTTCAAACTATCCTCTACTACAAATCGTAACGTCTGTTGACAAGCTTTTAAACTCAATACCCAGAACTTGTTTACAAAGCTAGACTTCTACTGGAAATATCTTGTTTTAAAACTGTTTTAAAACCCTAATGTTTAACGTGTTTCTTGACTACCCTTTCATATTTACAATGCATCAATATATAAAGACTTCACAATTAAACATCCTAACTTTTAAGTGCTCATACAATTTGTACAGCATAGTAGCAGAAACGAATATTTCATTTACAGAATTAGGGCACAAGCAATGTGAGTCTTGTGAAATTTTAAACAAAATTCTGTTCATAGTAAAGATATTTTCTGGCTGACGGTTACGATAGCACAGAATGGGAAAAATATAAAAACAGAAAATGAAGCTAGGAAGAAATGCAGAGAAGAATGAGGTTGTAAAACTGTATGAAAGAGATATTGGTTTTCTGTAGATTTGCAAAAAGTGATTGTGTTTCTAAGAATGGACACGTTTAAGATGATAGTGTTTATCCACAGAATCATCGCTTTTAATAAATTTTTTGTACCAGTTGGAACAAATCACAACTTGAAACCTTTAGCATTAGTGTAGCATGCGGCAGTCACTAGTCGCAAAAAGAAAGATATTAGCAGTGTCTTTTATTACTTTTTTTTATCAAACTGTGATACTACGAAGATCGGTCTTTGGTTAGATAGTTATTCAGCTCAGAGAAAATGCTTGGCATTGTACTCATTCCCTGTATAAATGAATAATTCTAATGAATTATCCAGTGAAAAAATTATTATTAATTATTTTGAACCTTTATGTCCTGTAACAGTTTTCATCATCAGGTAATATAAGTAAATAATTCTATAGAAAGAAATATTAAGAAAATTCTTAATTGTGTTTGTTGTATACTTACCTTTAGTTTTTATGTTCCCGTCGGTGTCTTGATATATACAGAGTGCCCACAATCTATCTCCGTATATGGGTAACTTTTTTATTATAGAAGATACAATGTTGGTTAAATTAGCAAAGTTGAAGAGAAATTTACGAGTAGTATGATGCTTTTTTGAAAACTCACCTAGATGCTCAACTTTTTTAGATATTTGAAAAAAACTGAAATTTGCCATTTTCTTCAAACGCTAATAACTTTTTAACGGTTTAACCTATAGAGAAAATAAAAACTGCTTGTAAGGTAACTTTTTACGTAGAATTCAATAGCGTATATGACAATTTTAATTGGAAATGGGTTTTCAAGCTACAAACATAACCTCACTTTTTTTAAATAGAAACCATAGTTCAATATAACCCAAATGGAAAGGTTTTTCTTTTCTGATTACCCTGATGTAAGGGTTGATATACTTATTTTCAGTAGTTTCTTCATAATAAAGAAAAACGATTTCTTTATTTGCGGACATCAAGGAGTCCATGGATACATATTTTAAATAAACAAAAACAACTGGCATTTGTCAGATATTATTAGTTAAAGTGTTTATTTGCTCTGGGTTGCAAATTTTGTGTAGAAGACTTTTAAATTTATTTGATTATAATAGAGAATGTATACAAACGACGAAAAAATGACATGCTCTTTTGTTACTATGCCTGTAACAGAAATTGTGATGCTGCTGGTGATATGTATTATGAAAGATATTTGGAAAGAAGGCAGCCAGATAAACGATTGTTTTCTAAATTAGAAAACAATTTAAAAAGGTTTGGTGCTTTACAAAACCCAGTACTGATAAAAGAAAATTCAAAACTGATGATGAAGAACGTGTGTTAGCCTACATAAATTTTAAGCCAACAGCGTCCACCCGAGAAACTGCAATTGAGTGCGCTACTTCTACAGAAAAAGCTCGCCTAATTTTAAAACAAAACCGCTACAAACCATACAAAACCCATGTTAGCAATACACTGTATCATGGGGATTGTGAGAGAAGACAACAGTTTTGTAGGTGGTTTCTTAATGAAACAAATAATAATCCTGGTTTTAGTCACACTATTATATTTACCGACGAAGCAAAATTTACCAACAAAGGCATGTTTAACAGAAAAAATACAGTCTACTGGAGTCAGGAAAATCCCCATTTAACAGAAGAAAGGCGGGATCAACATCAATTTTCGATAAATGTGTGGTGTGCCATTTGTTGGTAATAAAATACTTGGGCCTTTCTTCTATAATTATAATTTAAATGGTGTACACTATTTGAATTTTCTACAAAACAAATTGCAAGAAATGCTCGATAATTTGCCACTTCATTTACTGCAAAACTTAAAATATTTTCAGCATGACGGTGCACCTGCTCACAATGCTCAAGCCGTTTCTGAATATCTTGATAATAGTTTTCCAAATTGGATTGGCAATGCAGGTCCTGTTCCATGGCCGGCAAGGTCACCAGAACTATCGCCACTGGATTTTTTTCTTTTGGGTACTGTAAAGGATGTAGTGTATGCTAAAAAATCCAATAACATTGAGCAACTCAAAGATAGTATTACAGCAGCTATTACAAGTATAAAACCACAAACGTTAAATAAGGTGCACCAAAACCTAATTAAAAGGTGCGAAATGTGTTTGCAAGCTAATGGAGGTCATTTTGAGCATATGTTAATGTAGGAGTGGGCATATTCGCATTAATTAATTTTTGTTTCCTTTGATTAAGTTATTTGTATTGTATGGATAGTTTATTTTTTAAGTATTTTATTTTTCTAAGTTTATAATAAATTTAGTTACAATAAACTTGTGTTTCCATTATTGATTTTTACACATTTTGTTTGTTTGTAATATGTATCCATGGACTCCTTGATGTCCGCAAATAAAGAAATCGTTTTTTCTTTATTATGAAGAAACTACTGAAAATAAGTATATCAACTCTTACATCAGGGTAATCAGAAAAGAAAAACCTTTCCATTTGGGTTATATTGAACTATGGTTTCCATTTAAAAAAAGTGAGGTTATGTTTGTAGCTTAAAACCCATTTCCAATTAAAATTGTCATATACGCTATTGAATTCTACGTAAAAGCTACCTTACAAGCAGTTTTATTTTCTCTATAGGTTAAACCGTTAAAAGTTATTAGTGTTTGAAGAAAATGGCAAATTTCAGTTTTTTTCAAATATCTAAAAAAGTTGAGCATCTAGGCGAGTTTTCAAAAAAGCATCATACTACTCGTAAATTTTTCTTCAACTTTGCTAATTTAACCAACATTGTATCTTCTATAATAAAAAAGTTACCCATATACGGAGATAGATTGTGGGTACCCTGTATATATATATATATATATATATATATATATATATATATATATATAACCACGAGGCGTTACACATAACTTCAATTACCAAAAACAATGAGTAAAGTGAATCAACCTACAATGCATTCTATACAAACTGTATTTACAATTGATCCGTTCGAGATCACCAAACTATTTGATAGATGGCTAATGCGCTTGGAAAGTGCTTTCAAGGTATTTGGAGTGCCGGTAGACAAGCAAGCTCCATACCTGTTACACTACATGGGTATGGATGCATACGATGTTGTATGTGACAAATTATCACCAGAATTACCAGGTAGCAAAACTTACAAAAAATTGGTAGATTTCATGAAGGCCCACCACAATCCAAAGCCCCTGGAAATTGCGGAATTTTTTAATTTTCTCAAAGAACACAACAAGAAGAGGAAAGCATCAAAGAGTATCTTACAGCCTTACAAGGATTAGCGGCAACATGCAACTTTGGTGACTACCTTAAAAAAGGATTGCGGAATCAATTCGTGCTTGGCTTACGAAACCAAAATATTCAAAGTTGATAACTGGAGCATTTACAACTTACTTTAGAAAAGGCATTAGAAATGGCAGTTAGTATGGAAATTTCAACTAGAGATGCAGCTCGATTACATCGACCTATGATTTCACAGGGTGTGCATAGGTTAAATACAAATTACAAATCATCTGAATCTGCAAGCACTAGCGGTACACAAAAGAACTTTAGTAGTAACAGTAAAAATTCAAATAAATTGATTAGATGTTTCAGGTGCGGATCAGAACAGCATTTAGCTGATATATGTAACAAAAGAAATTTAACTTGTAGTAAATGTAAACGTAGAGGCCACTTGAGCAAGGTATGTATGCAGAAAATTCCAGAAACAGTCAGTACAGTAGAACAAATTCAATTTGATGAAATTTTAGAAATAACAGCTGATTACACCGGGTACAGAGAGAAGTTTGCTTTACAGTTACTGGTAAATAAAGTGAAGTTACAATTTGAAATCGATTCGGGTGCTGCTGCAACATTAATTAATCATACAGATTTTAGAAGTTACTTCCCTTATTTAAATACGAACAATACGGACTTGAATTTAGTTACATATTGTGCTCAACCACTTGAGATGGTTGGGGTTGCACAAGTGGAGGTTACATACAAAAATGTGACAAAAAATTTAAATATTTACATAATTGAATCTTGCAAACAACCACTTTTAGGCCGAGAATGAATTAGGCAATTAGGGTTAAATTTACAAATGGAAGTTGCACACATAAATTCAGGCTCTAAGTTAGATTGGTTACTTCAAAAATATCATTTAGTTTTTAAACAAGATATTGGAAAAATTGTAGACTTACAAGTCAGTTTAAAAGTAAAAAAGGATACAACTAGTTTCTTTATTAAAGCTCGGAAAGTACCACATGCTTTGGTACCCAAAGTAGTAGAAGAAATTAAATTTTTAGAAAAGGAAGGAGTATTAGTAAGGGTGAACAGTTTGGAGTATGCAACTCCAATTGTTCCGGTAAGGAAAGCAAACGGGTTCATACGTTTATGAGGAGATTTCGAAAGCACGATTAACAAGTATCTTTTGGTGGATGAGTATCCATTGCCTTCGATTGACAAATTATTTTCTTCAATGGCTGGAGGTGAAAAGTTCACTAAAATTGATTTAAAACAGGCTTACTTACAAATGGAAGTAAGACCTGAAGATAGAAAGTTTCTAACATTAAGTATTACGAAGGCGTTATTTCAAAGCACTCGTCTAATGTACGGATTAGCAAGTGCAGCTGCAATTTGGCAAAGATAAATAGAAAATCTATTAAAAAATATACCGGGCATTTCTGTTTTTCTTGACGACATAAAAATTACTGCTCCCGACGATGTTACACATTTTGAAAGATTGCAATTAGTGTTAGAACAATTACAAAAACATAATATTCGTGCTAATTTTGAAAAGTGTCAATTTTTAACAAATTCAATTGAGTATTGTGGATACAAAATTGACAAACATGGCATTCACAATGACCAAGGCAAAATGGATGCTATTCTTAAATCAAGAACTCCAACAAATAAAACTGGGATATGTGCGTTTGTAGGATAAATCAATTATTACAGACGATTTTTATCAAATATTTCTGATACATTACGCCCAATTTACAACCTACTTAAAGATAGTATTAAATTTAAATGGACTGATGAGTGTGAGAAGGCATTTACTAAGACAAAGATGGAAATTTTATCTGATAGAGTTTTGGCTCATTTCAATCCCTCTTTACCTTTGGCGGTAGCCACAGATGCCTGCCATTATGCTGTAGGGGTCATTCTATCACATATATACTCCGATGGCTCGGAGCGCCTAGTTCAATTTGCTTCTCAGATGCTTAGTCCAGTCCAACAGAAGTATGCTTAAATTGATAAAGAAGCGTATGCCATTATATTTGGCATTAAGAAATTCTATTATTATCTGTTTGGTAGACCATTTACCTTATTAGTGGATCATCAACCACTGGTTCAAATTTTTTCACCTGAAAAAAGTTTACCATCCCTTACGACTGCTCGAATGCAATATTATGCGTTATTTTTGCAGAGTTTCAATTATAAAATAAAGTACAAAAATACAAAATCTCATTCAAACTCGGACGCTTTATCTAGACTACCTCTAGATGAGTACCCCGACTTTAAGTACGATGTTGCGGATAGGTTTGAAATTTTTACAATAGAAACGTTACCCATTACTTTAAATGAATTAGTAGAAGAAACTGCTAAAGACATCAAATTGCAACCACTTTTACAAGGCCTACAAAAAGGTGCAAACGTGGATGGAAAGTACAGATTTCATGTGCCTAAAATAGAATTCACCTTACAAAATGACTGCACTCTATGAAATGATTTAGTAGTCATTCCCAAAAGTTTACAAAGAAAAGTATTATGGGAATTACATGCAGCCCATTTTGGGGTAGTTAAAATGAAAGCCCTGACCAGAGGCTTTTGCTGGTGGCTAGGAATATCTGACATATTGAAAATGTAACCAGGAATTGTTCTGAATGTCAATTATACAGAAATAATCCTAAGAAGGTCGTTACACATCCTTGGGAGATGCCAACATCACCTTTTGAACGTGAAGATATAGATTTTGCTGGCCCATTTATGAATCATTACTATTTCATCTTGGTGGATGCATATACTTGTTGGCCAGAGATCCACTATAGTAAATGATATGACCAGTAAAACGGCGATAAAATTTTTAAAGAAAATTTTTATTACATTTGGCATACCTCAGTATTTAGTTTCTGATAATGCCAGAACCTTCATGTCATATGAATTTAAAATGTTCCTGAAAGAGAATGGTAAATACCATAAATTAAGTGCACCATACCACCCAGCAACAAATGGTTTAGCGGAAAGAAACGTCCAAACTTTTAAACAATCTTTACGAACTCTCCAACATAATTATGTTGATAAAGAATTGCGGCGGCTCCGTGGCGTAGTGGTATGTGTGTGACTACTACGCCCAAGGTCCCTGGTTCGAATCCCGACACGGTCCGCTTGAAAAATGTTAGGCGAGCATTTTTCACAAAAATACACCCTCGTTCGGATGAGAGGTAAAATGGAGGTCCCGTGTGTGAGTGTTGTCACGCACGTTAAAGATCCCTACCTTGCTTGGAACGGCAAGGGTTCGGCAAAATTCCAAATTTTCCTGGTAAAAAAAAACTCGCTTCCTGGCCAATGTAGTACCTTCGGGTGGAGCATTGGAAAATCAAATGTAATGATAAAGAATTGCAATTATGCAAATTTTTATTTCAATATAGGTTCACCCCCTAATAATGCAACTGGCCTGAGTCCATCAACTCTAATGTTTGGTAGACAAATTAGGTCACGATTTGACATTTTTAAACCCAAGCTTCCAAAACAGGAGTGTTTTACAGAAAATATCAAAACTTTACAAGAGGGGGAAAGAGTTAAAGCTAGAGGTTATCTAAACGATAATAAATGGAAATTTGGGAGGATTTCAAGGAAGTTGGGTAAATTAAATTACATTGTTCAATTAGACGATGGTAAATATTGGAAAAGGCATATTGATCAGTTAAGATCAATTTGGTAATTTACACCTCAAGTTTTTATGCAACCGGAATCATCTGTTTTACCTAGTGATATTTCACAGGAAGTTAGGAACCCCATAGCAGCAGTTCCGGAGTCTGGGTCAAACAGTGCCTGATGAGTCAGTTGGGAGAGGTGATGTTGAGTTGGAAAATACTGCATCCTCCCCTTCCCTTGAATTGCGCCGTTCCAAACGAAATATAAGACGCCCTGTGCGTTTAGACTTGTAGAATCTCTTTTAAGGGGAGAGAAAGTGTTGTATACTTACCTTTAGTTTTTATGTTTCCGTCGGGGTCTTGATATACATGTTCATATATATATATATATATATATATATATATATATATATATATATATATATATATTGTAACGAGTTTATTTTTTAGCAATATTTTCACAAATACCTAATTTAATTAATTCATAAAAAGTTAATTTAAATATAATATCTCTACACAATCTACGTGATAAATATTACATATTGTTGAATATAATGTAAGCTTTCGAATTGAGAGCATAAAATTATAAATTAAGCGGTGACAGAAAATGCCATTTGTTAGCCTCACTGGAAGAGCTCCCTCCTTTTGATGATTGTAAAATCATAACTGTTGTCAGACGGCAGCATACTTCAATAGAACACTTCCACCTGAGCTGTTGTTAGAAGAGGTCAATTGTTCTTTAAATACAAGAACATGACGTTGCAGACCACATGTTGGAAGCACCAAAAGATTAAAGTCGTTTTCAAGATGAAATCGTCTCGGCGAAACTCATTATATGTCCACGCTTGGCATTTATTAGTTCGTATAAGACGGGACGTTAAATTGTTCTGAATGGCTTTAGGATAACAGTAAGTATTACTGAGTTTAAAGCCTTATTAATTTGATACTTGCAGTGCAACTTGTGCAACTTTTGCAAATTATACAACCTACTATAATTTAAGAAACTTACAATAATTTAAAAAAATTTATTTAGTAAGCAATGGAAAAGTTATTGGCAACTATTTGAAATTTAACTTTATACGGAAATCAGTCTGGCGTGTTTCATTTGTTCGATGCGAACGTCTGTAATGTTATTAGATATTCAGTATTCAGTTAATTGGATTGCGTGGTAATGGAAATTCCTAACCTGTAAACGCTGAAATAAGAAAAGTTTAATTTATTAATTATTATTCCGGGTATGGTCCTAATACCTTACAAGTATTTTTCTGATGGATTAACATCTGGCATGTAATTTGTGTTTTTTAAATACGTCAGCTGTAACTTTTGGCATAACAGACAAATAAGTGTTGTTTGTTCATGTGGAAATTTCCTAGTTCATTAGGTGATTCACAAACAAGTTATTTTTAAACTTTGGTGAAAGGAATCTATAAAGCTTCACTTTTAATTCTTGTATTAGTACTAACAAAAAATGGTAGATGTCGATATAAAGATAGAAAAGGTTAACTTTCAGTATTAACAAAAATTAAGGTTATCTTAGAGAACTAAATTGTTTCATCTTGCTTTTTATTAATTAATAATGGGAATATTTTACCATTTAATGTAAAGTTTATGTAGTACTACCCAGACCAAATAAAGTTGTAATATAAATTTAACTAATTCAAAAACTAAAATTTAAACATTTTCAAGAATAAATTTTGATAGATTCTTATCATGTAAAAAACTACATTATTTTATTTTTGAGATATGCTGATTATTACCAAGTACATATTTTTCATTATCATAATTTAGTCAAATTTTTAAAGATGATGTTTTGTAAATACTTTTAAACTGCAACTTAAAGGAATAGATTTTCATTTTGGTCAAGACTATGATTATTAGTTGGAATGAATGAGGTTTGATTCTAATTAATTATGAATTTTTTGAAATGAATGCACAAACTGTGCTAGCCTTGTCTTAATCTGTTTACATGTGTAGCAGTGCATCTTTAAAGGTCCATATCGAGCCATAAGGTAAGAAAACTTTAGGGATTGGGTTCCTGTAATATTTTGTATAGCGGTATTTGAGTATAGGTTTCCGCATTCGCCTTATACAAAAGACTCAAGTAGGGTCTTCTTAGTATACAAAAATTCGGTGGCGCCATATTCACTATATTTTGGTCGCAGTTCAACCCCGACCCAAAGCTCATGTTCTACCCAGAGCAAATCGCTCGACTAGCTGCTTAACCTTTGGAGGTATCCTCATCTACGAGTCATTTTCCATCGAAACTAACCGTGAGCTCTTTTCATCTTTAGAAAATCCTCGTTATCTATCCTTGTGCCTTTCAGCTGGTTACATAGGAGTAAAATAAATAACCCCCTTAGTAAGGCAAAATGTTATAATATATATATATATATATATATATATATATATATATACAGTTTTACTAATGGACGTTATACATGCGAGTTGTATATATGTGCCAAATATATTAAATCAGTTTAATACATGTAAATTACAGCATATTCATTGTTTCATTTACTGTTACAAGTCAAATTGTTTATGAAGGATGCTGGAAAGGTATACGATTTCAACACTTTTGTGAACCGTGTACAGCTAGCAAATTCTGGAAAGTTATGGCCAAATCCATATGCTCAGTAGATTTCTATAATCGTAAAGATTATGTTTCTCAAACCACACCCCTATCCAATTACAAGTAGTTTATTATAAAAATCGTGGAAAAATATGCTGTTATTTCTGTACCAAGTCTTAAATTTCATAAAATAAAATTATTTACAATATTTTCAAACCACCAGCATCTCAAAAATTCTCAACCATACCAACCGAAATTTAAACTTATCAGGATTTATTGTAGGAAAAATCAATAAACCCACACAATTAGGCGTCCATTTTCCATCTTTTAGAACATCTGCGTCGATAAACAAGTTGCAATCTGGTTTGAAATAAGATTTATGGAATTTCGAGCTCTTATTTATGATTTACAAATTTTATTGACATATCTGTATAATACAAGAAACAATATTTAATAGATTATTTTAAATGAATTTAAACGATTCTATTTTATAAAATAATTAATATTCCCAACATTCGACCTTGTACTGAAATACGAATTCGTTCTCAACTTTAAACTTTTAAAATATTTGTTTTATAAAACTGTAAAATCTTTACTCAGATTATTTTGTAGCATAGAAATTTTACAATAATAACTTTTTGATTAAGCCTTTTGTGAATGCATACAGGTACACAGTTTTACATGTCAAATCTCTCATTTATATCAAACTCTAGAATAACATAAGAATAAGTTAAACATATTTGAGATTCTACTTGAGCACTTTGGCTGTATCTAAAATATATCTTAACGAATTGAGGTGTGTCACTGTGACTGCTGATATGATTGAAGCTCGAGCACATTACACAGATTTTATCAACATATTAGTCCAGACAGTTGATAAAAAAGTATATAGGTCTCTCCATTTAATGGAAAACATTAAAACTAAGGGAAACTAATTCAATTGAGTTTAATATTTTGGAATAACTGGTAGAGAAGGGTTAATCCAGACTTAATTTTACAATACTTCAAAGATGATGATTAAAACTTATCTGACTGCACCTTCTGTTCCGAGGTATAGAAATTTAAGGAATTTCCTCAGAACAGACTTACGTGAAGTGGTTTTATGTAAATGATGGGGATCATACAATACAGCAATATTCATGTTTTGAATGTACCAATGCTTGATATAAAGTTTTTAATGCATTGATATTTGAAAAATTCTTGCAGTTTCTTGTAATAAAACCCAAAATCATAAAAGAATTAATCAATGTATATGATTAACGAACGATAGTGTCGAGTTACATAGAACTCCTTCGCCTTTGATATTATTACACCTCAAGAGATTTTGTGATCTAATGCAGTAAGTGTATGTAGCATGTTTGTTTCCTTGTGTACATAAAAACATGACATTTTGCAGGATTGAGTTTAAGCATATTATTCTTACACTTCTGAATATTGTACATAGCATTGTTACATAATTTCAACAGTGCATTGAAAGTTGAAATCATACTTTGACAAAAAAAAAGCACTTTTTGTAGAAAGTTCTTAGAATATACTAAAAGAATTGTTTCAAGTGTGTTTTACATATCACTGTTCAAACAAATGTACTATTTAAATGATAGTGAAACGTTTATAAAAAAAAATACAGCCTTGTAAGTTCTTCACAGTACTTTAATACAAGTAGCGTGCAAATTAACGTTATATACAGTAGTTGACTTGCAAATTGTATGTATGGAAATACAAGGCTTTTTGTCGGGCATTTGAGTCCACGAATGGGTTGCCAATATGCTCAGTACGTGCTAAAAGATTAGGAAAAGTATTTAACAAAGCATCCACATATACCATTTAAAAATTTGACTTTGAATTCTGAACTGTTTGAATTGTGTTGCAGCGACAAGATGAGCAAACATCAGCAGTTACTACTGCAATCCATAAATTATTGGCTAATAAAATTCAACCTACAGTTTTGTTTTTGCTGAGAGGAAAAATTCAAACCTTTCGATGGAACCTTTTTCTATCCGTGAAACTATTTTGCTTATTTATTGGATCTATTTTGATATTTAAACATATTAAACATCCTTAATGAAAGTTATAATTTTTTAAATAGAAGACGAACCCGAATTTGTGATAAAATATTTAATTCACGAATATATTTCTCGGCTGTCTATTATGATTGATTTTAAGTTTGCAGAATATTTCTTCAATGACAACCAATATAATGTTAACTGACTTTATTGGACATCTGATAAATATTTGCATGGTAAATTTGTAGTGATTTTTTGCAGCTAGTATCTAAAAGTTGCTATTGATCTTAGTAAAATACCAAATTCATTTTTGATTCATGGAAATTAGTTAAACTATTAATAGGGAGAATTGTGTAAAACAAGTACATAAGGTACTTTAAGAAATGTTTTTTTCAGATTCTTGTAAATTTGTGCTGCTTTGGCAAAGGAAGCCTTAAAACTACCGATTCCATTTGTTACTACTTATTTATGCAAAAATAAATCTTTTTACATTAGTTTATACAAAAAGCAAAAAGGTGGAAAATGCTTTTCTAGGAGACAAGACTTTATAGACTGAATATGATGTTTCATATAGTGAATATGAATAGTTCAAACGTCTATATATTCTTATCTGCTAAAAAAAATTGGCAGAGGGCAAATATTTTTGAGAAAAGTAAAAAGCAGTCTTCTATAACCTTATAAATACGTATACTGTACTATATATCTATCTATTTTTGAAATTTTTTAACATCGTTTAATATTGAGAGTATGCAGTACCAAAAGTCTAAAATAATCCTAACCTTTGTTTTTTATTTCAGAGGTTTATTCTGAACACTAAAGATTGACAGTTCAGTTACACGTTTTATTGTGCCAGAGCTAATTTTTCCAAATGTAGTGTGTTACAGGATGGTTTGTTTATATTGATGAATCTATCTTGGAAGTTGGTTCAATGTATCTTGGAGTAATAGATCTATACAAATATTTACAAAATTTTAGATATATTTATACATATATATATATATATATATATATATATATATATATATCTGTGTGTGTGTGTATATATGTACATAATAACTGAATAAATAATAGTTTTACATTTGCATATTTTTGAGACAATTAGTAGACTATGTGTTACAAAGTACTAATCAAAATATTGTATATTATTGTATAGTCATATTTGTTGTATTTTCAAATCTTCCTTTTCATTTTTTATATACTCCACTGATAGTGAAATCTAAAGCAATATTAACTGCACTTAATTGTAGTGTTAATAAGTCCATATAATTTTATATTACTTGTGAAATACAAGTAGCGCTTACTCTTGATAGTGTTAACTTATTCATTATAAGGCACCCACATATATTTTGTAGCTTAAAAAGCTTTTTAGTTTAGATTAGTATTGTTGATTTATCACATTATAGTATCTTTTATTGTACAGTTACATTTATAGTTATAGGTTCTTAAAGTTTATAAATTATAGAAATGTCAAGTTAATTGTGAATTGATGTAATAATTTTATAATGTACCATAGTGTTAAATTAAATTATTACAAATTTTGCTTTTGTTGTTATTGCACGGTAAGAAAAGTTGAGTAGTGTGAATAGAGAACATGTTCCTGATATAGAGATTAGGCACTTTTATTGCAAGGCAGATGTAATTACTCCTAGAAATTTATGGTCAGAGTTAATCACCAAAAGATTCGGAATATAGTTTATGCATACAATTATTCCCAACAAACCATTTGTATTATTTCCTATTGTAACATTTTTAATGGCAACTGATTGAGATTCACTGCTTAGGAATATTGGAAAATTCATTTTTAGTCTAAGTAACTTTGTAAGAGGTCAAAAGTTTGTGAATTGTGTAGTTAGGGTTTGATATAGAATACCATGATTCTGAACAACAATTTTTTAGTAATGCATATTTTTTAGGTTCAGAAAAAATTATATTGAAGCGACCGTATTTTCACCACACAAGGAATACTGATTCTGCTTTGCTTGTTTTTAGGTAACAAACAATCCAATTGAATCTGATTTCGAATCTTTTGATTGACTTACATTATTACAATTTCAAAACCTTATTGTGATTAATCTCTTAAGCATTTAAATGCACTCCTAAGGCATTAATATTTTGGTTATAAAGGCTTTATCAAAACACATAGGCATTCTGAAAGCTATGTCAGTTTTTGTGTAAAATTGGAGATATTTAAGCATTGGTCCTTACATTGCCAAATGGTCCATCGAATACCGACTATATTAGACTTGAGCAATAGTCAATATTTGCCCACTTTTTTTGCAGCAGCATTGAAAAATTCATTAAATTACTATATAAGTATTGAAATTTTTTGTTCCCCAGGTATTCATGTTTTTTACATCAACTTGTTTGGTGATATTGTAGGTAATTCATTATTGTTTTTTGCTCTGCAATCCATTGAGATAATCATAATGGTGTTATATTAGGTATATTGTACTTCTCAGTACTAAAATAGAAATTTGTGACACCTTAAGAAATGTTACTTATTGGTTTTACTAGATATTTCTCAGTGTACTGCTTATTGTAACCTTGCAGCATAATGGTAACTAGTCTATACTACAATTGATCAAATTGTAGAAAATAAACCCTATATATATATATATATATATATATATATATATATTGCTATGATAATAGGATTGTTTAAGGGTAGATTAAGTCATAGGGGTCGTAGGATAAATATAAACAACTATAACTTTAAGAAAATCAAAAAAATCCAGAAATTATAAGAGTAAATCGACTACTCTACATAACCTCAATTAAGAGGACGCTGTATATAAAAGATATGTAACTAAATGCATAAGAACATAAATATGTCTAAGTATAGTTTACAAGTAAAAATAAGATTTTAAAACGCAACAAATTGCATCAAAATTAAATTACCGGGAAGCAAAGATAAATTGGCATTCCGAATATTTAACAATTGTGTCAAAAATATCAACGTAAACGCATCGTAAATAATTCATTATTAAAAAATCGTTACGTGACTAGAGAAGAACACATTTGTTCAGAAAACCAACATTCTGTGGCAAACAAATAAACACCAGGCGGTTCAATTATATAATAAATTGACGAACATCGAATACCTGACTTGATGAAAAGTCAAAAGTTGGAAATCCTAGGATAATGCTGCAATATGCTGAATGCGGATGTGAGGAATAGAGCAATCGTCAAAAATTTAAACTAGGTAATTTGTAAAAATTTCGAGTTCTGCGAGATAAGGCAAGGTACCAGTCTTGATTGTAAACACGCCAATGAAAACTACTGGAGGAAGGGCTTATATATACAATAGAAACTGAACAACCTTTTTAGTCTATATTTAACTGAGCAACAATTATGTTTGAAGGTGGTAAAAACTCATGTAACTAATAAAATAAAAAGTAAATAAATGAAATTTGTAAGTGCAAGAGTTTTGTGCAACGAAATATAAGCCGATCTACAGATAGACGTAAGTTAAACAACTTAATTAAATTCATTTCTAATATTAACAAAACAGGGCTTTGATTTGAAACGTATTATAATTCTGGACATACTTTGATTTGGGGACGTATTTGAATTCTGGACATACTTTGATTTGGGATTTATTTCGATAAAAAGGCGATTTTTTAATTTGATGATACTTTAATTTGGGACGTATTTTAATTGGAGGCGATACTTTAATTTTGGATGTACTTTAATTTGGTACGACTTTAAATGGAAGCGATTTTTATGGGAGGCGATTCTTATAGGGGGACGGCATTTTGTTGATGCCATTTTGTGGAGACAAATTTTGTTGATATTTTAACGCAAACATAAAATACCAATAAGCAAAGCGGACACAGCAATGGGATGCAGATCATAGACTAGGATGAAACTCCAGAACCCATTCCAGGTTAGCAATTTTTAATACACCTTATTATTGAAAGGCTGTTTTCAATTTAATATTTGCTATACATTGTATATTTGTAAGTCATTAAAAAGATCACTTAAAAATATGAAAACAAGGGAAGGGACCTTGGAACGTTCGAAAGTCCCTGAATGTAATTGAAAGATACTTTTGCTGGCTTTCAGAAAAATATAAATCTGGTAAATGTAGATATTTTGTATAAAAAGAAAATTTTTGAGTATTGTACATATTATCAATTACTATATTGTGTGTTCTAGAATTGCTTTATTTGAATTCAATAAGATTTATTCAGTGAGCTAGTCGGGGTAAAATCCTAAACAATATTCCATATAATAAAGGGAGTAGCACAGCAATAAAAAGAATATCACAGCAAAATATATATATATATATATATATATATATATATATATATATATGTATATATATATATAATTAATGTCTGTAGGTCTTGTAACATACTTGTGGGTAAAGGGCCTGTCATCAATGGCTGTAAAAGAAAACGGAAATAGCTGAGTTAAAGATAAAATCATAAACATTTAAGGTACAATGATTAGGAGCCCAGGCAAGTTAAATGCAAGATTAGCATTGGAAACTGGAAGCACATGGACTGGTGTTTTCAGAATGCTCCACCTCGATCTGGGAGTGGAATCGTCCCACTTTCAAGTGATAAAATGCCTTTTCTGATGCTAATGCAATTTGTTGCGTTTCATTTCGTTGTAATGTGAATTTTTTCAGCAGCAATGTCAAGTTACAGCGTCGAAAATCTCTTTGATTAACTCTCCAAATATCTATCTTTATGTGAGTTTTATTTTATAATTTAGCTTCATAGCACCAAATAAAATTTTCTGTCTGGGTGCTAGTAAAGTTGTCTATATGTGGTTAGTTTCCCTCTTACAATATACACTTCATTTAAATAAAGTATCATGCTCATAATTCTTAATATTTATTCTCTATATTTTAGTCCAGCTAATAAATTTTTTTTTCAATTCATTAGCGGTTAAATCTTACCTATACACAACTGACGTGAATGTTAACCTCTGTATTAAATGTCAATATTGAGAGTTGTTTCTCTTCTTTCCTTAAAATTCTCGCTTTTTGTGGAATCAAAATTACTGGAATGCATACCTAACCTCTTTCATCTATGCCAGATGTAACTTATGAAGGACTTAAGTTTTTACAGTACTGAACTTGTCTAGCTTTACTTCATTGGTTCAATTACCTCAAGCAACATTATTTGTCCATGTGACAATAAACACAGATGGGTAACATTTTTAACATTTAGTTATCTTACCGTAAAGTATGTGTTTTAATTTATCGATTTATATAAAAGGTGAAAAGAAAGTTTAACGTTTTTCCAAATTAGATGTGCATACTATTACATTAAGTAAGTGATCCAGTATTTGTCATTACGTACATTTCGTAATTACTTGGAGAAATAATTTAGCAAATGGTTTGTAAAACCAAAAGTTTCATGAAATGGTTGGTTATATAGTTGCTACTAAAAATGTGTGGTATACATAGTATTTTACAAGTGTTTTGTCGATTCATGATTATCATAAAATTCACAATGGTATGTTTTTCAAAATATTGTTATCTGTTAAACTTATATTTTACTAAGAAATGTAGATTTAATTTTACAAGTAAAAGAACATATGGCCGTATGCCTATAAGTTGTTGATTTCAAAATAGCAGGATCAAACATAAGCTTTATGATTTTATACTACATTTGACTTATGTCCAAAGTCTTACTAAATTAATTTTTTGTTCCATTAACAAATTTTTACAATTTCAATTTTTGTAATAAAATACTGAAGCATTTCTATTCCACAAATCTGTGTTTTAACTTTTTTATCATAATAATTTTCTTACAAGGTTATAACTGTTCAACTTTTCTTTATCTTTCCCCCAAACTTTTAAGTCTTTTGCAGCCTCCACAACCGAAAACGGTCAAGTTTAGCTGGCCAGGGTAATTTATGTATACCTGTCATTTCATCACACCTGGAAAAGGGTAAGGTGTATCGTGATTTAAATATTTTCTGCATTTTACACTCTATACCATGTTTTAATAAATGTTTGTTTTCACGTTTGGTAAATTGTTCAGTTATGCAAGCCATCTATGGTAATAGTATTCAATATTTATTGTAGTTAAATAACCTAGTTTAATTGTTACTAGATAAAGTCTCTGTGTTATCTTTGATTGATAGAATATGCGCAAAGTTATTTCTATTATATATTGGGTTTTTTATAAGTATTCTTTAGAAAAACAATTTTATAATACGTTTGTTGAGCTGGTTCACTATATTTCGAGTGCTGGTTTGTGTGGGTGCTTTTGTGATAATATAAACCTGACTGGGCAGTTACAAAATCTTTATGGTGAAACTTTCTGTTCTATTATAGACTAGTGCATATTTAAAAGGTGGTGTTCCTTTAATAAAAATTTTAATGCTTTTAGCCCAGATTTTAACTCATTCTTAGATTTCTTAAACCAATGCTTTCCTGACTAGTATTATTAGAAATCTTGCACAATCACAGTTGTGTCATTTGCAGTACAACAATTACTATGAACTAAGAGAACACATTCGATCCTCTTCAAACGTTAACATATGGCTTGGCATTTCAAAGTTTGGAGTAGTTGGTCTATTTTTTTGTGATTAGACTAATGCGAGATTCTTACCTAGATGTGTTGCAGAATTTTGTAGCATACGACCTCTGCTGTATATCATATCATCTGGTTACTTTTAGCAAGTTGGTGTACCTCCGCATTATTCCATAAAGGTTCAACATTTCTTGAATGTGACAGAGGTTGGATAGGAAGAACTGGCCCATCAGCTTTACCAGCATGGTTACCAGACTTGACTCTGTGTGATTTCTGGCTATGTGGAATGGTAAAACAATGCATATATGGTACAAGACTACTGACATTAATAACCTTAAAGAATACATAACAACGATTGTCTAATATATACCTATAGAAATGTGTGAACAAGCTATGACCAGTATGGTGAAAAGACTTTGTACATGTGCTGAGAATCATGGAGTACAGTTTGAAAGAGTGCATTATCTTCATTTGAACTTGTGCAAATAATGTGTGTTGTTATGTAATTAAAATACAAGTCAATCACATGTAAGTGGTAACATCTTTTTGGACAACTGGGTGTATAGCCTGTACCTGCAATATTTTTTAACTATGCACAAATCAGTTCACAATTTTCATAAACACATCATAATTAAACATGGAATCATAATACTCAATGTGTTGACGGTTTGAGTTTTTAATGCTTTCAATTTCAATCTACCCTTGCATCCTTGGGGCCTTCAAATTGGTGGTGGCAGTAAATCATAAATGTGAGTGAGAACTTATCTTGGTGCATTAAACTTTCATCAAACGTCTTACGTTGTTTGAATTTTTCATAAAAGCTATGCAGGAAACATGTACACGCAAAACATTTCTGACTGAAGTGTAGGTTCAACCAGAAAGGCTTGAGAGCTCAAAAACACCTTGAAATTGAAGATATTGTTTTTTTTATAAAACTTTCCTCCTATTATATTTCTAATTTTAAAGTACTGTCAACATAAAGTTTTCTCTGTTTCATGCGACATTTGGGCTCTCTACTGCTGATTGGATTAAGATAATGTTAGCAATTCATGTAGTTCACGTTTGTGGAATACAGATATTATTAGTGACATCTTGTATCTCTGATACAAACACTTGTCTTAAAAAGTTCTATAGCGTTACATGAAATTCTTTTCATGGTATACCTTGTATGCTTAAAGTTTAAAACTTGTGACATGTTATCACTTATAGTGAGAGGCAGCAAATAGGTAAATTAGCTCTTCTTACTAACCCTTACCATTCCCAGCCCCAGCCTTCAGCTCTACATTCCTCACATCTTTTCTGTTTTGCTAAATAGTGCAAATTCAATTTTCGAATAAAAATTACGGAGATTCTTCTTTTTGCTTGAGTATTAGAACCTAGGACCTTATACCTAATCTAAACTATCCCTCACATTATCTTATATAGTGGATGGCAATTTCCTGTTGCCTTTTGCAAATAGGTGTGTTTTTCTGTCTCTATGGTTCAAATCCTAGAAGGATTCTGCTTAGCTATCCCGCTTGCTTCCTATTTTCTTTTTCCCTGAACACTATAGTGTCCTAAAACTCAGAAGTACTGTACCTTTTTGTGAGTAGGTAATTTATCCAATGCATACTGGAGGACAAATTGCTTAACTATCCAAGCAGTTGCAAATCTTAACACTCTTCTTTGTTTGTCTTTTATTTGGTGGCTTTAAGCCACCGTTAGAATTGCACCAACTTCTGCCTGAAAAACTGTAACATAGTATGTTACGGCATTCCATGCAGTCTAAAAGAAAGTAGTAAAGTAAAGAAAAATGCCCACATCGAATACTGCAACAAAAGAGAAGGGTAGAATAGAAAACCAAAAGAATTGAATGCAATGCTAGCTAAAAACGTCATAGAGTGGAGGCAGCAGGTACACAAAGAAAATCGGAAACCTCAACAATTAGATTTATTTACAAACCGTTAGTTAAACATAGTATAAAAAAGAATATCAAAAGAGACCAAATCACGTAACTGCCCTGTTATAACATAATGGAAACAAATGCGTCAACTCGCATATAACACAACATAGACATATACATTTAAGCCAATAGAGATGTAAAATCTTAAAGTTCAAATCACATATACATATATATTTACATAATGTTTCCAACCTTAAATATATACAAGAAAAAAATTACACATAATATGTACAATATTTTTACCTGCTCTGTGAAGTGCACTTTCTAAAACAAGTAACAAAACTCTAACTGAAATGAACCAAGTGTTAATCTACTCTAGCGTATAATTTAATAAACAAGTTGTAGACATCATTAATTTAAAAACAGTAAAGATTGCTCTAACGCAAACATCGGTTTATACTAATGGTGCTTTAAAACCAATCCTGTAATTATTCTTAAGAAGGTTAACTGTCTGCCTCTAGTACCATTGTAGTGGAGTTGGAAATGCGCGCTGCAGTTGCCAACGGACTGGATATTCTATAAAACTAAGTTAAACTGTAATACTAAGTAAAACAGTGGATTTTAATTTGCACCGCGATGTTTCAGAGTTCCTTTGTGGCAAAAGGATGCTGTATTGAATATGCTCGCTTTCAGAACTCAGCCTGTATTTATAGGGATAGAAAGCAACGTGATTTTGTTTCAAAACAATTCCCAATGATAGAACGTTAGATATTCTGCAAGCAGCTACTAGATACTTTCCAGAAGGTAGCTGCAAAATACTACTAGAATACGGCTTGCAAGTAATATCCAATTAAAAAGCAAAGGGCCTCGATATACTATAAGTTTGCAAGCTTCCTTACAGCATTGTCGAATAAAGTGAACAACAGGTTGCCTAACTGTTATAGGAACTATAGCGATTTATTATATTGAACTACAATTTCGAGAATGAAATAATTAGGGACGGTTTTATTGTTCGTAAACTTGAGCGAGTTCAACACTTACATGATAACGAAATACCGCATTGATAGAATTTCTCAGTACCATTAGAAACTTTGATATTTATACGATGTAAGTGGTTGGAACGTATTTCAAAGAATTTATAAGGCAAAGTTTCTAGCCTTCTAAGAAAACTATTGAAAGTAGTTTAATGATAAGCATATGTTTGCTTATTTCAGAAAATCTATAATGATTAAGGAAGCAAATTATTATGGAATATATTCGTGGTATTTACCGTTGTAATAAACACTTAAGGAAATTTTATAGGATATTTTAAATAAGTACTCATATCAACTGGAAGGTAATCAAACTTGTTAAATAAGAATTCGTATGATTTGAAATAACATATAAAGTGTAAAGTAATTTAAGTTAGACATTTTTAGGAGACGCTTCCTAGTTTACGTAAACCAAGGTTGGAAATTAAAATTTATATACAGTAAGTAGAAATTAGTCGATTTCATAAATTTAATGTAACAATTGGCAAAATGAATAGCTTCAATGCTTACACTCTTTATTTTTTCAAGTATGCTCCCTACTCCAGAAAATCCTGCATCCATTATTCTTGATCTGTTGGTACCACATACCATTGAGTCTTACAGAAAGGACATTTAATTTTGCTTCAATTTTTTGTTAAGAAGCTGGGAGAGTAAATTACCACAGCAATTTTAATTTGTCTTCTGTTTCTCTAACTTTTGTAGTAAACATTTGAAAGCCCTTTTTACTATGGTATTAACATTAACATACCCTTGCACCCTTTCTTTGCTCTGTTAACAACCTGCATCTCAAAGTTTGAGATATGTTGTCAATGCTTCCTTCTTGATCCAGAGGTAAAGAGCTTTAAACCCTAGCACTATTATTAGTTGAATGTCAAATGGTTTGCATTGTTCTCATTGCTTGTGTTGTTTTGCTAAACAAGCCGGTCTTTAAATTCGAGACAACTTAAAATCAGCTGTTAGAAGTCAGAATATGATTCAGCCATATTGGACCCTGGGACTAATAACTGTTGTTAACAGCCAGTATAAAATATTAACGTTGTGCTCCAGCTCTTACCGGCCACTTGATGAACTGTCAGAGAAGCTATTGCCTTCACTACTATCCTTTTGACATATTTATTCTAGTTTAACTTCTTGTCAAGCATTATACTCAAATACTTAATCTCCGTTTCTAAAATCAGAGGTTTTCCTTATCAGAGTGGAGCCTTCAACCCTATAATATATATTCCATCTTTAGTAGATTTACTAAAAGATTTGCTTCTTACGCCATACCTCCATTATTGAGCATGCCACCTGCATTTATTCGCATACCATGTTTCCAAACTTGCCTAAAACTAAAGCCACCCTACTTTCTGCAAAGGCTTACATATAAAAGTTTTCTGTATTCAGCAGCAAGTATGACAAACTTATTGGTATAAAAGCATAGACTTGCTTTCTAAACCTATCTTGTGAATAAATACCACTCTAGCCAAGCTCCACAAGCATGAAACATTTCCAACGCCAGGCTGTCTATAAAGACCCTTACTACTTGTAATAGTATCAAATTTGTCTTTCAAAAGTAAGACTGAAAATACTTATAGGGTTGAAACTGCCCATTGCACATAAGATGTCTTGCTCCCTAACTGTTGTTTATGCTTGCTTTCATTTCTGGCAACCTTGTCAACAAATAGTAAGCAGTTCGTATTGAATCTCGCTTCTTTGAAGAAAATTGGTTGTTAGGAGAAACAAGAAGAATTTCCTTCCCACTGCTTGTCGACCCCATTTTTGTTCTTTAGTAGCTCCAATAGTTGACTAGGTTCTCAGATGTAAATCTTCATCAGTCTAGCAGTTTTCGACATGAAGATTAGTTCTTTACAGTACTATTACCAGTCTACCCTCATGCTATGCCTAAATTATTTTTGAAACTGTTCTCTGCTTTTATATATTTATCCCATTTGTCACTAGCTTTAATCTTAAGGGTTTTTCTGAATTTCATGCGAAGAAGATCAAGTGACCTCTTTTTGGGGTATCCTCCAACCTCATGCAGATACGTGTCTTCAAAGGATGACTATTATCTTACTCGTATCTGCTCCTCTTTGTCTAAATTGTATCACTGGTGTGTCATTTTAATTAAGCATGAGTTGCTCAGAATTCAATTTTTAATATACGCTTGGTAGGTTTGCGTGTAGTGAAGGTACGTACACCCAGTGTATTGGAAGCTTTAAAGTAAGGTTTAGAAATTAATGTGTAGTGCCAATTTCTTTTGTTTTCATAATATAAAGGTAATATACATAATTACGTAGGTATATGGATATAAATTTTAAGGTTAGTTCAGAATATTTCTATAAAACTCCTTTAGAAGCGATTACTTTTAAAAAGATGTTTGAACAAAGAAAGGTAGCTTAAATCATTTAAATTATAACCAGACGTTATAAAATTATTTTTTTACAATGAATCAAAGGACATAATACCAAGACAAAGACAATTGGATAGACATTAGAAATTGCAATTATTTATTACATGATACCTACATAACACATGGTTAGGGATAAACATTTCTGTCATACAATGAGAAGACACAGATGACAACCTAATATAAGAGTTCACACTTACAAAATGATGGGCGTGCTAGACTTACAGACATAAAGATAAGATAGTGATGTGCCATAATGAGACAATGTATTTGCATTAATAAAGATATTAAATCATTCCAATAGCAGAATGAAAACCCGTGTGAAATATAGGATAAAATAGTATACACATGCTTGTGTTATGAGGGAATGAAGAGTTAACGTGTTTGATACATAATTTAAGGTAGATAATGGTGGTTGACCTTGAGAACAGAATCGACCAGATGTATAAGACTTTGAGAATGACAATCCCAAATGAACACTTGTTATGCAAGGAGTGGGGAGTTAATGCAAAACAACTAGACAGCTGGGAAAAGTACGATGAGATAATCTGCAAAACAGGGCGGTGTAGTAAAGAGAAATTCAGCTATGGCGATAGTCTAAAGTGGAAAAAAACTATGATGAAAAGCAGGTACTTAAATTAATAGATAACAAACCCATAAAATGTGAATAATGTGAAAAGTTAAACCATGCAATAACTCATTGAAAGTTTTGTTTATCTGCAACAAGACGAAAACGCATTTGTTTCAATGGATTTCGTTGTCGACGATCGAAGACAGAAATATAAATGTAAGTTATTTTACTGCATATCCCTTTATAAGGCGGTAGTGAAAACGTGAAAATAGAAAAGGACTACCAGATTTTTCTGACATGTTTGTTGAGGTACAAGAACACTTGAAAACATACTAAAAATTTTAATATCTCGTTAAATTAAATGTAGTTTTCTAATATTTAAGAATGGCAGCTATACATTGGGTTCTCTTAGAAAGCACACACTTGGCCGGTTAGAAAATAGTATACGCTTAGGTTGTGTTTTTAGATATTTTTTGTACATGTCCAAATTTACCATCTTTCAACATATTTATATATAATAGAAATTAGGGAGTGTAGTAGGAAAGATTGTTCTTGATTTTCAACACAGGTGAGATTTTTTGTAACAGGAACTCCAACGAACCAGAAGACCGAACTCATGAGGAATTTACTAAGAAAACGTCTTTCGAGCGGATTCGGCCATAGACAAAGGCGAGTTGATGCCTACAGAAAATTTTGAAGTTACACCAAATAAACAGAAAAGTCTTTTAAGGTAGGTGAATTCCAGAGTTAGACCAACGATTTGAGGGGTTTTGCAAATTGTTTACCTGTCAGAGCTTTCTTTCTTTTCAAACAATTCATCTTGCACCATTGTAGTTAGCCGGTGTACTGTTAAGCTGCTATGTCCTCCTGCCCCTTCAGAGTAAATTAAAATATTAACGTAAAGTTAATTTTACATGTAACAAAATTCTGCATTATTTGTATTGGATATATGCATTCCATGAGGTCTGCTGAACATTGACTAAGTCTCCCCCAATTAGATACAATTTCCCACTTTATCATTTTCTGATCCAAATGTCTTATTCTGACCCTTCATCTCAACATTCTTCCAAGTGGTTCTCTACAGATCATTGGTATGCCAATTGTCTCCTGTCGCATTCTATTGACAAATTATAACTCTGCTTTCCTATTAATTATTTTTATGTCTGTAGTTGCTAAGTAATCCAGGAGCAAGTTCTCACGTATATTACCAATGCTACAACCCAAATAGTGTTATCATCAGTAGTCGTAGCCTATAACCATGACCAAACCTATCTTTCCGATATATGTGATTAGCATATGAAAGTCCTCCATAGGAGATGCATTCCCATAACAGAGATTAATATTGCATACCTACAGCAAAACGAACAAGACCTGAAAATGTAAGCTCTCTTCGGAAATTATTTTTAGAGTTAATTTTAGACTTAGAGCAACGATAAGTTAAGTAGTGAATTTGTAAATGTGCAACAAAGAACACTAATGTAAGTACTTCGAAATTAATTTCCTTAAAAGTTTAAAATTGGAAAACCAAAACCGTAGTAATTTACAACCTACTTACTACAAATGCTAAAGACATCAACAAGGTCAAGTTCGCCCGACTCATCTTATATTTTAGTGGTGTGAATACAAAAGTTAGTTTCCAAACTTTTCTTAATAATAGGACCTTCACATACAAATTTACGTCATGATTAGTCACGAAATAATAATTAATTAGAACGCTTTTGTAACAAAATTGGAAGAGAATAATTGTTATACTTCCGCATATTACCAAAAACATTCTTGAGATTCTATTACGCACGGAAGGTGTAACAAATATAGAACGCACATTCCATGACTCAGCAAGGACGTTGATGTACATTGCATTTATTACTGTGCTAGTTAATTAAATAAAAACAGTTACAAAACTTTAAACCAATCTTGCGGTAATCGAGGTTTGTTTTGATAAATTTGTTGGGAATTTTGGAAAATAAATTGCAGGAAAGTAACACGCCCAAAATAAACGGTCGCTCATCGATGACGAAAACAATGCGAACACCGCCGCCCACGCGGAAGGAGTTTGCTTTGAACTTGAACCCGAACCCAGAAGAAATGGAACATCATCCATCAACACCCTCTGGAACGGCCCCACACACCCCAACTACTAGCCAAACCTTCGACGAACAATTTTCTCTACAAACAATGAAACGACTACGACAAATAAGCCCGGAACAACAAAAACTTGAAATAACCGAATCATTAGACGTAATGTACTCTGATTTTATGGACTTTATTAACAACGAGCTGGATCAAACAAACAGACTCAAAGTAGGACAACGAAAGGAATTGCAGGATCGTATAACGCAGTGGGCGTTTGCCCAAGCCGAATTAATTGGGGAATACAAATACATTAAACAACAAAATGCCGACCTACACAAACAAATAATCGAAACAAAACTCCAACTAGAACTACATAAAACACAACAAAAGCACACACCGACATTAACGTACGCAAATATCCTAGCACAAAAACCACCCCCGCCCAAAATAGACGCCATAACAAAATCAGTGGCAAATCAAACAGGCACAGTCTTCGTAACATCACGCAAGGGATAGACAGTACGGGAAATACAAGAAAAAATCACAAAGACCCTGGACCCAACAGTCGACAAAATCAAAATTAAAGCAATGCGAACCACAAGCAAAGCGCTAATCATCGAAACGGACAACGAAAACGAGGCAAACAAAATTATCAACAACGACAAACTGAAACAAATACTAAACTGTGACAAGCCACGGAAACGAAACCCTCTTGTAATACTTTACGACATATCGACATACCTTAAAGAAGCAGAAATTAAGAACCTGATATACAACGCGAAATGACCAAAAACGAATTCGATAGAGACTCCACAATGAGCTTCAGAACAGGACCACGCGACAAACAAACCGTACATCACGTAGCACAAGTAACGGGAAAGCTAAGAAACATAATAACACGTTTAGGGAAAATCTATATCGAATACAGTGCATTGCAGTTAAGGACTACCTAGTAGTTCCTTGTTGCATGCGCTGCCAAGACCTAGGACACGTCGCGAAATACTGTACACACAAACAGGACACTTGTGGACACTGTGGACAAGACGAGGCAAATCATAGAAAAGCAGAATGCCCGAAAAAGACACACCCCCGGCATGCGTTCCCTGCACGAAAAGAAACAAAAAATGCACGCCATACAGAAAAGACTGTCCAACTTACAAACTACTGTTGGAAAGACTTATCCAGAAAACCGATTATGAATAATACACCAAAAATCAGTATTGAAAGAGAAGGAAACAACTCACGCACCAATAATACAAATATAAGAACTACGACAGTCACCACACATAAGAGACATAAACCACCATCACAACGAGAACGGGACAGAATTAGAGCAGAACGACATAACACTCGCACAATTAGACACACAATAGAAACAGTATACACTGTAACGGCTACTTCGTAACCGTACAAATTTGTACATATTTTTGTTTGTTAGTGTAAGCTTGAGCCCGCATGTTGTTATTTTGAAATTCAACAGTCGTGATAATTTTCCAGAACATTGTTTAATTCTGATCTATTTTTGGTACCAGACCGTGTCAGGCTAGGGTATTATTGTATTTAATGCATAGCATTTTCACCTTTAAATTCGTTCACAATTAATAGCGAAATAGAATATCGTAAATTTATACTTTCGGTTGTGATAAGAATAAATTTATGAACCTTGGACACAGATGTGATATCTTGTTAATTCATTTTTGAGCATGATGTTGTAGAAAGCGGTTGGGTCTGCAGAAAACTACGAAAATTTCTTGTTGAAGTAAAAAGTTGGCTGGTGCCTATATACAATTTAAAAGTGTATACTTTTTCCGAAGTACTCGGGATTGTTCAACTAGAATTTAATTATTTTTGGAGGGTCTATTATATGATATTAAGCAGTGGTGCAGTAGAAACTCTGGTCGACAGGTGTCGAAGAAGTAGTTGCAGATTTGCTGATTTTATAGTCTTGCGTGAGAGGTAATTAATTGATATCATAATGTAACGCATTTTGAATGATTTGTCATCGACAGATAGGTAGTAAGAAGTTGAAGAAAACTGGTTACGTACCGATTAGAAATTATATATAAAATATTAATCCCGTGATAGCACGGTAAGTTAAATTAGGAATACTAAAGTGTGTTTATAGTTTATTTTAGGGTTTCAGCGTCAGGTTTCAGTCCGGTGTCCAGTTTTAGTTCTATGGTTCAGGTTCAGTTTCATTTTCTGCCATAAGGATTGCCTACACTTAAATATCTAAGGACTAAGATCTAAGGGATAAGAATAACTAAAACTAACAACTAAAATTACGATCTATGTACATCTGTTGGAGGATCAACGCCGTGAAGGTTTGGAGCGTAAGATCCTGGAGGCGGTTGGAAACGGAGAGTATAAAACTGCGGTGTCGTGAGTACTAATATTAAAACACAAGGGTGCAAAATAAAACTTTAAGCGACTAATAGTCGAACTCTCATTATTTTACTTAATGCCTAAACATGGCAAATTAATTTGTGAGATGCATTGTAAGCCTTGAGACTGAAATCTAATATTAATTATTATTAGGTCGAGATTTTGCCAAGTTTGCAAGGTTTAGTTATCCATAGTGCACTTAGTGGAAACTTAAGATAAAGTATTTTGTTACGTTATTTTTTTTTTCTCTTAGATAAACCGGAGAAACGGGAAGTCAAAGCATCTTGTCTTCAGCCTTGGTAACCAGGTAATAATAATAAAATAATTGTTTTCTTACAATAATTTCATTGATATATATATATATATATATATATATATATATATAAGTAGGGTAAATATAGCAATATGAGAACCTCATTTTCACCAGAATCCTTCATTTCCACACACATCTGGACCAAAAAGTTTTCTTCGACTAACCATTTTTCATCTTTCGAGATAAATATATCTTAAATTTTTCATCTTTCGAGATAAATGAGTATCCGCATTTCCACACACGAGATAAACCTATTTTTAAGATTTTTTTTTACCGCTAACATTCTGGACCAAATAGTTTTCTTCGACTAACCATTTTTTTTATTTTTCGAGATAAACCTATCATGTTTGGTATCAATTAATATTAGATTTTTCTCAGCTACCCGAATTTCTAGGAATTTTTTAGATTGCACCACCCCCAAGGGAGCTACCCCAATTTTAAGATTTCTTACCTGTAGCGACTTTTGAGCGTTCTTATAAATTTTTTTAGTCATGCAATACATCTTGTTAGTCTAAAATTTTACGCACATCCCGAATCTGCAAACAGATTTAAAATCGGACTACTTCTTACAAAGTTACACTTTAAGCTCTCAAACCTCTAAATTTCGCCTTTGCTTTATAAGCAAAACTAACAAATAGTTTTATTCGTATAACCAATGCATCTTTTGATATAAACCTATCTTGTTTGGTATCAATTAATATTAGATTTTTCTCAGCTATTCGAATCTCTAGGAATTTTTTAGATTGCATCACCCCCAAGGGAGCTACCCCAATTTTAAAATTTCTTACCTGTATCGACTTTTGAGCGTTCTTATAAATTTTTTTAGTCATGCAATACATCAAATTAGCTTAGAATTTTACGCACAACCCGAATCTGCAAACAGATTTGAAATCGGACCACGCCCTGCAAAGTTACCCCTTTAAAGCTCCCAAATCTCATTAAAATTTTTGCTCGTCTATGACATATGCTTAAACCAAACATCTCCAAAAATCAAAAACCGTGGAGATTTTAGAAATGAGTCCTTTATAAGCAATAAGTGCTTAATATTTAAAACCATTTTTTTCAAACAGTAATGTGCTTTTTTCAGAATGTCGCAAAAACCCATGACTTAAAATTTTTCTGGTTTTAACATAATTACATGCACAATGCTAAATTGTTGGAAAATACGTAGACGAGGACAAACTAATTGCTTTACAATTATGTGACGTAAAGTGAAAGTATCGTAGAGGACAAACTAATTGCTTTACAATTATGTGACGTATAGTGAAAGTAGCCTTTCTTTTTTATTAATTAGCAGCTATATGATTTGAAAAATACAATAGATATGCTCAATGTCATCCATTAGAAAATTCCCGTATAATTGCTGGAGGGTTTATTAATCATACAATGAGCGCTCTATTTTGGCCTCGATTGGGGAAAATACAAACGTCATTTAGTAGAATAATTAACGGATTTCAAAACGTATATAACGCGGTGTTATTAGAAAAAATTCTATTAGTTTCGCACGCTTTGTGTAAAACCCGTCGAAATTTTAAACCGTCGTTTCGTGTAGTTCTTTTGTGAAAAGTTTTGAAGGTTTAAGGGTAAGTATTATTAAAAATATTATTAAAGTAGAACTGAATTTATTTGCAAACACCAATTATTATGTATTCTATTATTGGTTCTTATTTGTATTTTAAAACATTAATTTTTCCAAAGTAATGCGCTGTTTTACAGATATATTTTTCCAAATTTTAAAGGTATGCTTTTTAGCTAAGATAAAAAACAATTCTCACAAAATATTTTATTAAAAATTTAATACATTAACAAAAAGGTCTCAATAGCAATACGTTTTCTTTAGAACAGCTTAAATTATTCAAACAATGGTTTAAACAGTGATTGTACCTATCACCGAATCTTCTTAATTCTTTGAGCCTTGGAAGTGAGAATACACTTTCCATGTTTAAAACGTTGTTTGATAAATATTTTGATAGTAACTGTCTTTTTTGTTCTCCTTTAACATAGATAGTAGCATCGGGAGGTATGACTTCTTTCAGCAAATCACCTACATTTGTATATCCACTTGTGGACTGTCCATCCCAGCTAAGCTCATGGATTCTTTGCTTTAACCACCGAACTTGCTTTTTGAAATCATCACTTAGGGTGCTATACTCCACAGCCATGTCCAGTATCTCATGCCATATTACATTATTCGCTACATCCAAAATGGCAATCTCCTTGCAATAGAAATCACTAGTTTTGTATTGATATCCTTGTAAATCGATTATGAAACACATGCTTCCTGCTTCAAATCATAGATGGGAATGGGGTTCTAAGCAAATCTCTCCTATATATCCAGTTAAGGGACTTTACTCCCTCCTTTTATGATTTTTTCATCCAGGTAATTATCTGGATGATACTAAAGCAAGTCTGTTTTCTTAATCCAACTTTTACCATCCCCCAACCACGACACTAATAATTCGCGCCCGTGCTTCCGTTTCCGTAAAACTTTTTCCCCTAAGTACGTGTCGGGTGCTACTGTGAGCTGAATTTCATCACCGTAAAAAGCACCTAGAATTGGCCGACCTTCCAAATCTTGTAGCAGATAGGTTGTCGGTCTCGTTTGTTGTGCTTTAACAATTTTGAATAGTTCTGTACTCCAGTTTGGGTGAAATCCTCGATCGAATACTGCTTTATATTTTGATATACGCACAATGTCTCCAACCTTATACAACTTCTTGTGACTTTTAGAAACGCTGTTAGCGGTGTAAAGTTTTATTCTTTCCGGATGTTCTTCTGCCTCCATAGGTGTCATGTTAATAGCCCGATGCGGTGTATTATCGTATTCTTCCATAACCTTAGGCAAAATATTCACCCATTTATGACTGCCTTGCAAGTAAAATCTTCTGTACAATTTGTTTTTGATTGTTCTGATCAATCGTTCAACCATGCTAGCTTTGATTGCGGAATACGTAGAGTAATGGTTTATCTTATATTTTTGCATAAGATTTTTAAACCAGCGGTTGTAGTACTCTTTCCCAAAATCCGTTTGTAGATTGATTTTTACGTTATTTTCTCCTTGCAGCATTTTGTCCAATATTTTTTTCATAGCATTTGTGACTTCTGATCCAGTTTTATTTTTTAAGGGTTCAGCTAAAGCATATTTTGTGAAACAGTCCACCACTATTATAATATATCTGTACCCATTGTTCACACGCGAGTAAGGCTGCATTTCGCACAAGTCCGATTGGATAAGATCACGTTTCACATGTTTCAGATTTGTATGACGACGCTGAAAATTTTTCTTGCAAGTTTAAATAATTCCTTAACGATGATTTCTTTACTCATTTTGCTTAACACTGTTGCTTAACTAATAGGGTTATCTTTATCCAATTGCACCTTTGACATAAACTGAAGCTTTGGTTTGTAGTATTTGTTTTTTATAGCTGCTGGTGACGCTTCGTAAATCGATGCTATTGCAAGACCGAGCTCCTTCTCATTTGTCTCAGAAGTTGCAGTCAAATTAATAAAAACTGTATGAACGTTTTAAAGTCAGATACAAGCTTATCCAATTTTTCATTTACATATTGTTTATTAACTGCATCAGATGGCTCAACTGGTTGAGCAAGCATTGCGATACGCTGGTTTCTTGCATTGAAGGCTTTATCTTTACGTTGTATATCATCAGAACTTTTTAGACAGTATGAAAAGGCTTGATTCACGAGCTTGATTACAGATTTCTTATTAACACAATCACTATCGTCTTTAGGATCCATTACATCCACTAACCTTCTTTTACGAAAACTAATTGTTTCTTCCCCAGACTTGAATACTATAGTACTCCTCTGATTAACACAATCACTATCTTCTTTCGGGTCTGATGAATTCACTAACCTTCTTTGCTGCATATCGTACCCATCACCATCCAACGTTAGCACAAATCCTCGACCTGGAGGACCGCGTCGAATATCAGCATCTTTACGCTCTGAACGTCCGAAGCGGTCGATAGGCATTTTAAAACTGTGTTATTATTTACTGAGCTCACTGTATTATACCTTCTTCTCTCAACTCTTCTATTATGGACACCATCTCGTTAATGTTTTCCTCGCTTGTATTTCCAGCTCGGTTGGATGCGTTCAACAATCTCAGCCGATCCACAAGTTCATGTACATTATTCCAGTAGACATATTGCACCGGCTTTGAATTTAAACTTTTGTAAAACCGGTTAGAAAAGCCTAAACCCGCTCCCTTAGACTGTTTTCTTCTCTTTGGCTGTTTTCTTTCGGGATTCCTCTGAAATTCTGTGAGATATTTTTGCACATATTTGTTAAACTTTTTGTTATTTGTTGGAAATCCGCTTAAATCGTGCACCGCAAATGGGTTAAACTTTCTTCTCAAAATCGACGCAGATTTGATCATTTCCAAGTAATTCGGTAAATCTTCATGCAAATTGAAATCGCCATCTTCGGGGCTGATGTCTTTGTAAACCAGCAGATTGTATAAACCCTTCGTACCTGGATATATCACATTGTTTAATGTTATATCGCTAGTTTCCGGGTTAATTATCAATACACTTTTCCACAAACTCCATGTATCGGTTTCCGCATTATACTTTACTCCATAAATTGATTTGCCAATATTTTCGTCCTCGTCTCTAGCTAACACATCCGCATAGTAAAGATGGAACGGTTCTTCTGGAACGAGTTGTTTAATTTTCTTTATAGGTACGTCCATGTTTTCGACTTTAACCTTTGTTGTAGGTGTGGGAATTTTTTCGGTGATCGATTGCAACTGGGAAGCGGTTATTTGCAAGGGATCAATCAATTGTTTGTGCACCTCTTTGAATTTTTGCTGAGATGTAGCGTCTCCTTTTGTACGCTAAAACTTTTTCGTACAGCATCCTGCATAAGATGAAGACTGCGTTTATTCGCAATAAAATTGTTAACGTCCGTCATCATGAAACTTTGGATGGGAACTAACTTTTTTTGAATAATGCCAAATATTTATATACTCGTCGAAATTCTTCCGATACCGCCCCTTATCCAAATCAAAATCTTTCACAACAGTTATAAAATTATGTTTTGAGTCACCCCAACACTGTAAACACATTTCTTTAAATTTTGGATATGTCATGTCACCACTTATATCATCCGAAAAGATATGGCGAAGGTTTGTATCATCCTGTTTCCATAATGCGATTACATTGGCGTTATCTCTGAGTCTATGTTTTAAGGCACTAGCGTAAGTTTGACATAGATAGAACGAATCTATTGCTTTATGTCGGCCGAACGAGAAAAATTGAGTGATTTTACTTTGCTCGTTTGCAGGTATATCATCGAAAACCATAATTGAATCTTCTTTGGTATCTCTGGGTTCAATCAAATCATCGTAATTTTCAAACTCATGGTATCCAATTTCTTCTTTTAATGGTGTAAAAACGTTTCTTAACAATTCGTATTTCGGTTGATATAAACTTTTCGAAAATACATACACATTTTGGAATCTAAGGCCGTTCTCGTGCAGGATCAGCGATATTAAAGCGTTAGTCTTCCCACAACTCGATGGTCCCGCGAAGATAGCTCGTATGTTAGAGGGGAACAATAAACCATGTTTACCATCCTCTCTTGCACTAGCAATAGCAAAGTTATCATAATTCTGTATAGGTATTTTAACTTCTTGTTTCGCAGTCTCCATATTGCTTCGAGCGTACGCTTGCTTTTGCTGCTGCTTGCGGTGATAGCTTAATGTCTCTTTCGGTATATTATATTTTTTACTGATGGAGTAAATACTTGATTTACCCAGCCGAACTTCTTCTATAGCTTTTTCTAATGCTTCGTTACTGTATCCACTATTTCGTTTTCTTATGTAATTGCGAACCATGCTAACCAATACTGTCGGAGACACTTTCACCCTATGGGGCAATTTCACTCTATATGCGGCAATTTCACCCTATGGGGCAATTTCACCCTATGAGACAATTTCACCATATGAGGCAATTTCACCCTATGAGGCAATTTCACCCTATGAGGCAAATAACTAGAACTTATGTACAGAGTGGGAGATGCTCACCATTCGACAAATAAAAGTAGACTAATTGAAACAAACTAATTTCTTGCTTTTATACAATTTTATTAAAAATATATACAAAATATTTAATTGTGAATAAATCTATTAACAATTTCCGTAAACGGATTATATTCAAACATAGAGTCATGTATAATTAAAGCATAAGCCTTCATCGACGGTTCAAAATTTCTTGAAGCTTCTAATTCCATTCTTACATCAACAGTTGCATCCTTGATGCTTTCAAATTGATGACGACAGTCGATTACAAAGACAGGTGATTCCTTAAACCTGTTGTAGTCCATTAAACATTTAGTTGACGACTTGTTCGGATAGTATTTTTCCATAAAAGATGCATAAGACAGGTACGCTGGCAAGTAGTCATTCTGCTCGAAGTCCAAATTTAATCGACCTTGAGGGAACATCTGAGAGTTTAAAAACACTTTGACATTGGTTATGTTGGCATTCGTAAAGCTTGTAGCATTTTCTTCTTTCTTATCATATTTTCCATTTTGCAGCGCCAGTAATATCCACCGAGCCTTCTCTGTTTCGTTCGATACTTTAATTCTCCATACTTGCGACTTTGATTGTGTTAGAGACGGTAATTCGTGTAGTTCCCATTTTCTGAATGCAACCATTATAGATGATTGATTTTGCATTTCCGATAGCAGCGATGCCTTGGCGAAGTCACTTAATGTTATATGCGGAACCTCCCATGAAATACGTTGTATTTTGAACGTTACTGTATTTCCAATCGACTTGTAGCAATTTACATCCGACTTGGATCTGATTAAAATCAGCTCTTAAGGCATGTTAACGATAGTTTTCTTGTAATCTTCAAAAAACCCAAAAATGGTTTTAAGCGGTATAGCACAACTAAATCGTCCATCTTGGAATATGGTATCGGGCTTCCACCCGGTATGTGTAATAGATTTTGTTTCTGATTCTTCCATGGATACTAAACTCTTAATAGTTCTTGTAATTCCAGGGATTCGACAGACATCTATTATTTGATTATTACCCAATTTGTATTGAATTTCCTCAAACAGAAAATATGGTGCATTTCTAGTAAATTCGTAAACTTTAGGGTCTGGTTCTGCTGCTCTAATCGGGTCTCCAGTTGTTGACGCTTCCCTTAATGTTTCCGTAGGTTTATAGGTACCCTTTATAAATATTGTTGCGAGCTTCTACTAGGCAACCCATCAAACACACAAGCGCTGTATACTCTGCATACTTTTCATGATACGAGAATTCTTCTAGCAATCAATTACATACAAACGCTCGGGGCACAGCGTATTCTCAAGGATTCTAGAGTTCTTCTAGAAATTACGGGAGCATGAGTCATCCTTGTAATCCAGAGTATATATAAGACCGCTAATGAATGCAAGAGTCAGTCTATTCTTGAATGTCTAATATAAATTATATCGTGTACAGTAAGCGTAGTTGAGCTTTTAGAAGTATTACATAAATGTGATATGCTGTGTCTAATGTACATGCAGCTTGTAGTATACATAAATAAATAGAAGTGTATAAATAAATAGTTGTGTTAGTGGTTAATTGACTTATGGTAGAGGAGTTAGTTTAAGAAGATATTAGTGCTTGTCAATTCATTAGTGTAGTAGTGCTTCATTGTTAAGTGGACTGAAAACATCTATAAATAAGGCATATACTGTTAATTAGACTTGTGAACAGTAAGTAATAAAGACGTTTGTTATTACTTGTTTTAAATTAAAGAAACGCGGTAGTAGTAGCCCGCTACACTGGTGTCAGGCATTTGTGGGGTATATAGTGATTAATTTAAAACACAAGTCTAAAGACATTTAAGTAGTTTGCATATGCCAGTTACAAGAAGTCAAAATAAGATGGAGGCAGAAACTTTAATGAATTTCCTCAAGGATTTTAAATCCGGTATGGAGGAAAGGTCGGCTAAACTAGAATTGACACTTAGTGAAAATGCTGAGAGAATGGAGGAGAGGTCGGCTAAACTAGAATTGACACTTAGTGAAAATGCTGAGAAAACGGAGGAGAGGTCGGCTAAACTGGAAGTGACACTAAATGAAAAGTTTACGGAAAATGCTGCGAAAATGGAAGCAAAGTTGAATGAAAATACAGCTACGCTAGAACAAAGATTAATGGAAAGCTCCATTGCATTGAAAGAAGATTTCACTGAACGGGTAAAAACAGTTGAGCAAAAGTTGGACAGTAAATTGGTAAAAATGGAAGAAGATATGATGAGGCTGCAAGAACAGGTGATTTCACTAACAACACGGCCACTTGAAACGGCAAATCAAGTTGTAAATGAGAACATTCCAGATATAAGAACCATGGAAAGAAGCGAGTCCATACCGTCTAAATTTAAAGTGAAACCACCCACATTCGATGGCAAAACACCTTGGCCCACATATTTGAAACAATTTGAAGCTGCTGCAATAGCCAACGGTTGGTGCAACACAGAGAAGGCTATCTCCTTAATAGTGGCCCTACGGGGGGAGGCTCTTAACATCTTACAAACAATTCCCGACCACCAGCAGAATGATTACGGCCTCTTAACATCAAAGCTTGAGATGAGATATGGAGATGCCCACCTTCAACAAGTTTACCACGCACAAGTTAAGAACCGCTCGCAAAAGACAAGTGAAAGCCTGCAAGAATTCGAAGCTGACATCGCCAGATTAGTTAGATTGGCATATCCAACGGCACCAGATAGTTTCCTCGAACAACTGGCTGTACAAACATTTGTGGATGGCGTTAAAGATGGCGAAATACAGCAAGCGCTACGATTAGCACGGCCAAAGATGTTAGATGACGCACTGGCTCATGCGCTTGAATTTGAAGCAGCTAAGCAGACATCACACAGAATGAGTCACAAAGTTCGGTCTGCCTTAGAGGAACCTGATCAAGCGCAGAACAGCATAGAGGAAATAATCAACCGTGTGGAAAAGCTTGAAAGACAACGACCGCGGAGATGGGGTCTGCGATGCTGGAACTGCGGCGAAGTTGGTCATATACAGAGACGCTGCACTCAACCAAAAAAACAACCGGTTGAGCAGCAGGAAAACTAAAGCAAGTCGACGTAAGGGGGCGAACGTCGACAGCACAACGTAGTGCCCCGGAGATTATCATCCGTGCTGCATCGTCAATGGAAAGTCTGGACAGCATTTATATCGATGGTAGAATTAATGGTAGGGTTGTCCGATTACTTGTGGATACAGGAGCGACAAGAACTATTGTGAGACCAGATTTGGTTGGTCGTGGAAAAGTGCTACCTGTATCGGTGTGTCTCCGAACGGCAAGTGGTGAGAAGATTGGTACTCACGGAGAGACTGCCGTTATGTTGACAATTGGGGACAAATTAATTAATCATCGAGTGTTGGTAGCTGATATTACAGAGGAAGTGATCTTGGGAATGGATCTCATGAGAGAATATGGGTTTCATGTAAACATGAAAGAAAATGTGCTTCGGATAGATGATGATGAGATTCCATTTCAAGGTACGAGTAACCAGACGATGCATGTTCGAATGATTTGCGATATGAAAATACCCGAGAAAGCGGAAATGATAGTAATGGGACGCTCGGATGGTACGCTTCGGGAAGGACAAGTATGCATGATGGAAGCAACTGAATCGGGAATGGGTCAGGAGGGATTACTGATTGGAAGAACGCTGGTAAAGTTTCGAAATATGGTACCAGTAAGGGTGCTGAACATTAATCCGCATACGGTGACCCTGAAGAAAGACACGATTGTGGGAAGTTGCATTCCAGTATGCCATATTAAACGTTGTGTGGACGACATGAAAGATAAACCAGCCAACGGCTGCTCACAGAAATTGCTGGATATGTTAATCCCTTCGTGTCAAGGATTAAACGGCGACCAACTGGGCAAGGTAAAAGAGCTGGTCGGACGATATCAAAATGTGTTTGCACTGGATGATAGTGAGAAAGGAAGGACGAATGTTGTGCAACATAAGATCAACACTGGAGATGCGCAACCGATAAGACAACACCCCAGGCGGCTTCCTTTGGCAAAACGTAAGGAAGCCGAGCAAATTATCACCGATATGGAAGAACAGGGAGTGATTAAACCTTCGAATAGTCCATGGGCATCCCCGGTAGTACTTGTCAAGAAAAAGGACGGGTCGACAAGGTTTTGTGTAGACTACCGGCGGCTTAACAATGTGACAAAGAAAGACAGCTATCCTTTGCCCAGAATTGATGACACCTTGGATACTCTATCCGGATCCAAATGGTTTTCGACCTTGGACTTGAAAAGCGGATACTGGCAGGTAGGCTTGGAGCCAAACGACAAAGAGAAGACTGCGTTTACAATTGGAACTGGATTATGGCAGTTCAAGGTCATGCCATTTGGATTATGCAATGCCCCTGCTACTTTTGAACGATTGATGGAGTCGATACTGCGTGGACTGTCTTGGAAAACTTGTCTGGTGTACCTAGACGACGTGATAGTGTTAGGCCGGTCTTTTGGGGAACACCTTAAGAACCTAGAGGAGATATTCCAAAGATTACGGGGGGCAAACCTTACATTGAGCCCCAAGAAGTGTCACCTGTTTGGAAAAGAGGTGAAATACCTAGGACATGTCGTTTCGGAGACCGGAATAAGAGCTGACCCTGACAAAATAAAAACGGTACAAGAATGGCCTACACCAGCAGATATACACCAACTACGCAGTTTTCTAGGATTGTGCACATATTACCGACGGTTTATACTTGGGTTTGCGTACATTGCCAAACCGTTAACGAAATTAACCGAAGATGGACAAGAATATTATTGGAATGACGACTGCCACAGTGCATTTGAACAGCTGAAACGGCTGCTAGTTACAGCACCAATTTTGAGTTATCCACGGATGGAGGGAAAATTTGTGTTGGATACCGATGCCAGTAACACAGCTATAGGAGGCGTTCTTTCTCAAGTGCAGGACGGACAAGAAAAAGTTATTGGGTATTTCAGCAAGGTCTTGTCGCGGCCAGAAAGGAACTATTGTGTGACAAGAAGGGAGCTGTTGGCCGTCGTCAAATCCGTAGAGCACTTTTATAAGTACTTATACGGCCGTAAATTCCTGTTGAGAACAGACCATGCTGCACTAAAATGGTTATTGCAGTTTCGAAATCCTGAAGGGCAAGTGGCAAGGTGGATAGAGCGGCTGCAGGAATATGACTTTGATACAGAACATCGTGTAGGAACTAGCCATCGGAATGCAGACGCTCTATCAAGGAGACCTTGTCCGGTGGACTGCAATCATTGCTTCAAGATGGAAGAGAAAATAAGTGTCATCCATAGAATGACGGTAACCGATGATACTTGGCAACCCGAAAGAATGCTAGAAGACCAGGAGAATGACGCCGAATTGGGACGAATTATTGAGTGGAAAAATAGAGGACAACGACCAGCTTGGGAAGAAATTAGTATTTTAAGTAGGAGCCTGAAGGCATACTGGGCACAGTGGGACTCCTTGATGATGGAAAATAGAATCTTGAAACGACGCCTGGAATTTGAAGATGGCACTGAGAGACTTCAAGTGATAATGCCGAGAAGCAGAGTGCCGGAAGTGTTGCAGCACTTGCACGATGGTATTTCCGGAGGGCACTTTGGCGTGAAAAGAACTCTCGAGAGAGTGAGAGAAAGATTCTATTGGCTGAACTGCAAAGATGATGTGAAGGAGTGGTGCCGGAAATGTGAATTGTGTGCCTCTGCAAATGGCCCGGTCTCAAAACGGAAAGCTCCAATGAGACAGTATAACGTGGGGAATCCTTTTGAGAGGGTAGCCATTGATATAGCTGGTCCGTTTCCTGAATCAGAGAAGGGAAATAAATACATCTTGGTTGCAATGGATTATTTTACCAAATGGCCGGAGTCGTATGCTATACCTAACCAAGAAGCCGAGACGGTTGCAGATGTACTAGTGAGGGAGTTGTTTTGTCGCTTTAAAGTTCCGTTGGAATTACACTCCAATCAAGGTCGGAACTTCGAATCAGCATTGTTTCAAAATGTCTGCAAGCATCTTGGAATCAGGAAGACTAGAACCACGCCACTTCATCCCCAATCGGATGGAATGGTTGAAAGAATGAACAGGACGTTAGGGAAGTACCTGGCCAAAGTTGTCTCTGAACATCAACGAGACTGGGACCAATATCTACATTTGTTCCTACTGGCGTACCGATCTTCGGTACATGACAGCACAGGGTACTCGCCCGCTTGCGTAATGCTAGGACGTGAATTGCGGCTACCATGTGATCTACGGTTTGGATTTAAGCCTGGAGAAGAGATCGCAGGTGAAGATTACGTTAGTAAGCTTCGTGAAAGATCAAATAGTATTCACGAAAACGTCCGAAAGAATATACAGGCAGCAAGCGATCGAATGAAATCACAATATGACACGAGAGCACAAGAAGGTGGTTATCAACCTGGAGATTTAGTGTGGCTGTACAATCCACAAAGAAAACGTGGATTGTCGCCAAAACTACAAAGACAATGGAAAGGACCGTACGAAGTGTTAAAAAGGATTAATGATGTAGTGTACCGGATCAGAAGATCCCCCCGTGGTAAACCGAAAGTGGTACACTTTGACCGTTTAACATCCTACGCTGGCAACAACCAGGAAGACTCGAATAATGATAATGGTGTTCGGCAAGTTATTAATCATGAGCCAAATGTAGATTTTGAGAGCTTTATGGCGGCGTATGGTGGTTCCGCTAAAGCGAGATTTGGCGTTGTTGTTGAAAAACAGCAAGATCTGTTTAGAGCACCAGAACAGTATTCCCTTGCACATTGCGTAGCTCAAGATTTGGCAATGTCAAGGGGAATAGCTGTTGTTTTCAAGAAAAAGTTTGAATGTGTGGATGAATTAGTAAAACAGCAGCCAACTGTAGGAAAAGCTTTGGTTCTTCAAGATAAAAATCGTTATGTTTACTATCTGGTCACCAAAAATTCTTCATGGCAGAGACCTAGTTATGGACATCTATGGGAGGCTTTGCTAAATCTTAAGGCGCAGATGATGGAAAATGGAGTAACGAGACTAGCGGTGCCCAAGCTGGGCTGTGGACTGGATCGCTTAGACTGGAGGATAGTCCGAAATATGCTAGAAGTAGTTTTCCAGGGAACCAACGTCCAGGTTCTTGTTTGTTGTTATCAACCGGTTGCCTACCAAGACCAAGAAAAGAGTGTTGACTGTTATTTCCAACGACGTGGTGGATGCACCAGAGGAGATAGCTGCCGATACCGTCATCAGTCATCGAATTGGCGCCAAAATGTATCTACAGTTACGAGACGTAACGGTTTTAAAGAGGGGGCAGTGTTGCGAGCTTCTACTAGGCAACCCATCAAACACACAAGCGCTGTAGACTCTGCATACTTTTCAGGATACGAGAATTCTTCTAGCAATCAATTACATACAAACGCTCGGGGCACAGCGTATTCTCAAGGATTCTAGAGTTCTTCTAGAAATTACGGGAGCATGAGTCATCCTTGTAATCCAGAGTATATATAAGACCGCTAATGAATGCAAGAGTCAGTCTATTCTTGAATGTCTAATATAAATTATATCGTGTACAGTAAGCGTAGTTGAGCTTTTAGAAGTATTACATAAATGTGATATGCTGTGTCTAATGTACATGCAGCTTGTAGTATACATAAATAAATAGAAGTGTATAAATAAATAGTTGTGTTAGTGGTTAATGGACTTATGGTAGAGGAGTTAGTTTAAGAAGATATTAGTGCTTGTCAATTCATTAGTGTAGTAGTGCTTCATTGTTAAGTGGACTGAAAACATTTATAAATAAGGCATATACTGTTAATTAGACTTGTGAACAGTAAGTAATAAAGACGTTTGTTATTACTTGTTTTAAATTAAAGAAACGCGGTAGTAGTAGCCCGCTACAATATGAAACTTTCATGGGGGTATGTGATGTTGTCACTGCTCTGGATTTCAATTGAAATTCGATCGTTGTTTTCTGCGTTCAATGTAAAGGGAAGATATGTATAATAATCTTCCTTTATTATGGTTTCGTCTAATTTATAACCTCCAAATACATCCAATTTGGGTACGTCCTCATATTTAAGCCTTCCAAGTTTGATGTTTTCCTCGCCGAGGAAATCTAAGCTGCGTTTACTTCTGCCTCCCATCGTTTATAACTTTTAATCCTAAAGATTTTAAGAAACGTATTTCTTCTGCTGTAAGTCTCTCGACAACTTGACGCTTTGATGTCGTAGTCACTACTAGTCGTCTGGGGGTGTTGTAGCGTGTTTTATATACAAAATCGATGGGCATTTTCAGCTACTTTTTATTTCCAGTCTTACACAGGTGTATGTTTCCGGGGAAAAGTTTACCAATTCACCCAAATGATCGACTAGTCTGATTGTAATATTATCAATTTCTGTCACGCTCAGCGGATAATATATGACGTGGTTAGGTTCCTTTTCCAGATTATACCCGGGTGGTACAGATAGACTGAATTCGAATATGCTGTGGGTAAGAAAATTGTTTCTGAACAATCCGCTGGTGATATTGGTTTCCACAAAAATGTTTGAGACCGATATTATGTTCACTTGCTGATTAGCGATATGTACGGTATCTGCGGCCAATTTGCGGTTGGTAAACCCCAAGATGCTTCCAATATTGCTTTTACGGTTTGCCCCAAAATCTATCGGTATACTGCTTCGTATAGAACACTTTAATGTATTATTGTTGGCACTCAGTTTAAAATATTTTTCAATGTTCTCGTTGATGTCCGGCTTCTGACTGAACCATTTTTTGAAAACATCTTGTATATATGCATTTATTTCTTCTAATTCGTATGATCCAGGTTCAATGGTTATTCTGCGATGCTCTGGATCGTTAAAGTATGTTATTATTTCCTGGATGTATGTTTTGCACAGTGTTACAAGTGTACAGTCCCACTAGGCCCAAAGCATATTTACCGTCCTGTTTTAATTTAATTGGTGGGTAAATGGATCCTGTCGATATGACATTACCATACCCGAACACGCTCACTGTTTTAGCCATTGTCACTAAGAAACTTTAACACTAAATGTCCACAATTGTATGTGTTGTAAGTCTGCTCCGGTGCACTGTTGTAGTAAATTTTACAACCTCGAAAATATCTCTTTACTTCTTCCGGCGGCCTCAAGTCTCCAAACGAATCGTAGTAATACACACTATTTCCACGTTTTCGGTACCCCACCCAATGTGTACCCGAACCTTTGGTGGTATCCAAATTAATCACTCCCGATTCGTTGACATGCGGTCTAATCTTCTGTAACTGATCTCTAGAAAAGACGTTGCGAAAATGAGGAATGTTAGATGCGTGTTTCCTTATATCTACATCGGTGAGAGCTCTTCGAGGTAACTTGCTTAGTTTTTTGATACTTTTTTACAAATACCGCACCCCTGTTTGTACGGTTTCAAGAATAATGCTGTGCCTTTTTTGTATGGTTTTAGAAACATTCCATTTCCTTTTTTCCCAACGGTAATGGCTTCCATAGATCTGTTGTGTCGTTCGCTCTCTTTAAGCTGTTCGTTGGCTGTCCTGACATCATTTACTGCTTTAGCTATCCCCGCAGCACCACCTGTTAGCGCTCCTAGGGCACTTAGCCCCGCGAATATCGGAATCAATGGTAGAAAACCTCCTTTCTGTGGAACGGGTATAATACGTGGGACTTTAATTTTGTTTCTCCCACCGGCTCCTTTTATGATTTTTTTACCAATTAGAATACCAACATCTAACAGCTTTTTCAAGTTGTCGGAACCAACTCGGTCTACTGCGGAGCGTATTTTCTTCAAAAATCCACCTTTGAAACTTATTTTCTTTTTTAAGCCCATACCCATTTTTTTCTTCGCTTTCATAGCGTTTGTCACAAACCAAGCTGCGGCTTTTTCTCCAAACTTTGCGCCCTTAGACTTAACTCTCCCCCAGGCTTCTTCTTCTAAAATTTTATCTGCTCGGTGTCTGGCTGGAAGATCGTCGGGGTACTTGGAGTATGCAATGTCGTGGTCTTTATACAATTTATCCAATTCGTTTATTCCAGGATCACCTCTTGCTAAGGGCTCTGCCTGCGGCCCCATCTTCTGGGACATTGTTATTGAAAATCTACTGGAGAAACTGGATACTGTTGGAGAAGTGTCGTCTATAGTGGCGTACGCAGACGACATCTTACTAGCGGTGGAAGGTGACTCCAGGAGGGAACTCGAAACAAACGCAAACAAAGCACTACATACAGTACAAAAATGGTGCACAGAAAACAAAATGAGTATTGCCCCACAAAAAACAACCTACATAATCATGAAAGGGACCCTCGCACGAGACCCAAACATAAAACTACATGACTCCAAAATCAAACGAGCAAAATCCACAAAATACCTAGGGGTAATACTCAACGAAAAACAAAATTACGAACAGCACATAAACACCGTATGCACAAACGCCACAGTCACAATGCATACAATAGCGAGCCTAGCACAAAGACAATATAAAATACCACTCCAATGCGTAAGACTTTATCTCAACAGCGTACTTGCGGCCATGATTTGTCATGCTGCAAGTGTCTGGGCGGATAGGACAAATTATATAAAACCCACATCGAAAATAAACACCGCACAGCAAACAGCACTCATACGATTGACAGGAGCATACAGAACAGTCGCACACGATGCAAAAGCGTAACACTCGGGACATTACCACTAGACCTAAAAGTCAAGCAAAGAGCAGCAACATATTGGTAACACAAAAATGAACCGGACAGAATCGCACAACTTCTCAAAACGAATAACAAAAAGACAAAGAAACAAATAAAGGACAAAATACTTGACGAATGGCAGATACGATGGACAAACAGCAGCACAGGAAGACGAACATACACACTAATACCAAACATAAGAGAAAGACTGAACACAAAACGCATCATACCGACGTAAGGACTAATACACTTTATAACAGGACACGGACCGTATCCAACATACAAATACAGAATGAAATTAACGGACGGCAACCAATGCACATACGGGCAGGTAGGAACGCCTGAACACTTAGTATTAAACTGCACAGAATTACAGCAAGAACTACAAACTAATAGACGAGCACTACAATATATGAACACTAAAGACATGATTTGGAACGAAGACAGCTTCCCACACATAAACAGAGCTGCACAAATAACAACGACAATACTGCACAAAAGACACCTCGAAGAGAACAATTAAACTAATACAATCAATCCCGGAAGTGACTAATTTACCGGAAGTGACATATAACCGGATGTGACAAGTGTTACGGATACCAGGAGTAAATACTCCTCAAGAACCGCGCACTCAACGGACTCAAAATGCCTAGTGCATTGCAACAATGAGAGCCAAAGACATAAGATATGCACCAATAAGGGCATATCGATTAGGTATAATTAGTCATAAGAAATTACTAACCTGGTGGTGGAAAATAAACTAGTAGATTAAGGCTTTTTACTAACAATAGAATAAGAATAATATTAGGTATCAAATAACCAATATGAGGCAAAAACTATCAAACAATATCTTTTAGAATTAGTGTAGATCGTATCAAAACAAATAACATTAGAATAAGGTATAGACCAAAACTCAAAAAATAGCACGTAAGAAATCACAAAATGTAATGTACATATAAAATTGTAGTAAAATAGGTAAAGTAGCACAAACTAACTTTTGAAATAACAAATAGTACTAACACTAAACACCAAACAACACCTACACTGCCTGCGTACTGGGATCGCAAAACATCATGAACACTCACGCATAAAGCACAAACACACATAACCTGCACACATAACACAACAAAGACACAAACCACACAAAGTGCCAGAGTACGCAAAACAGGCCAAGTCGAAGCCAACGATCCCAAGTTCTGGCTGCCGATGGTCAGGAGCGAAGGCAAAGACTAACAGAAACAAGCAACAAAACAACAAAACCAATGGTACATATACAAATACACAGATCCACAAACAAACACACACATACCCACATACAAACGCAAACACAACACACTACGTTCAGCACATACAACAATCATATTACAAACCAACACCAAAATAAGTAAGTGCTGCCTCCTCGTGACAGAGACGGTAACGAAGTCTAGGTCACAGACTGATTAGAGAAAGGGAGAGCAATAACCGTTGAGGGACGGCAGATGCCCTGGAGAACACATGGACTCCGCGACTATAGTAACGGAGTAAGGGTGAACCATATCCAGAACGACTGCAACAAGTTGAATGTGTTTAAAACCTCGTGACGGTGAATGCAGTCAGATTTTCATAGTTTCGGTAACTAGCCACTGGTGAGCTAACGCCTAAGTATGGCGGCTTCCTTGGATGGTAGAAATTGGAGCAGTTTGATTGCGGAATGTTTCCAATCCTCTCTTGCTTATTGGCATCACGTGCTCTAGGAGATGTTCCTGACGGCCTTGGGTTTGGAAATGGAACGGGTTCAAGCTGTGTTATGGCAAGATCCTGTCCATAGTGTTAAGGGTTTGTTTCATTTCATCCCATTAGAATTGGTGATCACAATGAGATAATCTGAAGAAAAACCCTGAATGCATGAGGAGTTTGGTGACTTACGTCTTGCACATATTTAAATGTTATCCGAGAAATTTGGTGGCTTTCGTAAAGAGAGAGAACAGAAAGAATTAATTTGCTGTAACATTTGGAGTTCCTTTTATACCAAGATTTTGTTTGTATTGTATGTTCAGACGGTTCTATTTGTATTTCAAAAGGTGTTGGACGACTCGATTATTGATGAAGGGTCGTTTTATGCGTGCATGCTACTTATTTACATGCTGCTTGGTTATTGGTCGGTTAAAAGTATGGTTGGTTGCATATTTCTACAACAAAAGTCAGTACAGTTTGATTGAATGAATGGATCAACCTGTTATTCAACGATGAACAAAAGTTTTAGTGAATCATAAATCTTTAATAGTATAATTTAAAAACTGAGTAAACACTCGTAAATTATTTTAATTTTGCATTTAACGAATGAAACAATAATTTGCTATCGTACTTGACTTGGTCAGATTTTTTTTTTTATTTCATGTGTAAATATAAATCTTAATATTATTTATTATTATAAAATCGGTTAGGGTGATTGTGATACTAGCAGAAAATTGGACTCTGGTGGTTCAAAAAGGAAACAAGCTGTCAAAAGGAAGCAGCTGGAAGAAAAATCTATGTGGATCTTTATTTAAATAAATTAAAAGTGGCAGTCAAGAAACAAATAAGAACCTGTCTTAACTGAGAATGACACATAATTTTACTTTAACCCTAGCCCGAAATCATTCCGTCAACATTGTTATAGTTGCCACCACTACCTAGCAGTGAGAATCATCAGTCATCTACTGCATCGTGTCCTATACCACAACTCTTGCTGTCAACACTGTCTGGCAAAGAACGCATCTATGTATCTATATTTATGTTACCATCCAAGACTGACAGCGTTGTAAATCTGAATCCTTAAAATGGCCCATGTTTGTGGGCGTCTACAAATACTGATGTGGAATGGACTGAAATTGTATGAAAAGGTCCGTTTCGAATCAAAGTTGATTTTTTTTCGTAAATGGTAATAGACCCCAATTCAGAAAATATTACAGTAAAATATTAGCCAATGGTGATAAATTCAGCAGGCGCTTTATTTATTCATAAAGAAAAAATGCTATTTAGTGCTTTTCATGTTGACTGTTCTGACTCGACAATACCATATTAAGATTCGGTAAAGGAGTGTGTGATTGAAGCCATTTTATAAATTTAGGTGACTGCACAAACAATGTGTTTTTAAGTGGTTAAATCGAGAGCATGGGCTAAAAACACCGTTGACTCACTATTCCAGACTCAAATCGAATGAGATGGGCCATGCGTAGAGATATTTCATATAGATTGCTTACAATTGTACATTTTTTAACATACCACAATTTAGCTTTCAGAGTCATAAAGAGAAACGAATATGTCTGAATATTGTTGAAATCCATAGTTCAAACAAGTTGGAACTTTTTGACTTATTATCAGTTTTTCATGGATTTATCGGTGTTAGCCTTTAGTTTCAATAACTACCACTAGTTTCTTTGTTTCAATTGTAATATCTTCGTCAAAAATCAATAGAGAGATTATTTCTGGCACAAAATACCACATATGATTTATTTCTCAGTGTTGTGGCTGATTTGCTGATTTTTGCAGCAATCAGCTATACTTTATAGTATTTAAGTTCCTCTTGAGACCTAAGATGCTTGTAGTCGTCAGGACGATTAAAGTATGAATTATGTCGGAATTTGGTAACTTGGCCATTCCGAATAAACGTGCACCCTGAAGAAGTTCTAGATTACTAGAACAGGTGGAATGGCTTCCACTTTCCGGTGATCTAAAGAGACAAACTATAGGTTCAACCAAGTTAGTATGGTCTTTAGTGAGGAACCAGACTAAGGCAGGTTCCCGAAAGAGGACAGCAGCTTTTTCGGTACTTAGATTGCCAAAGACCATAAAGGTCGGTATAGCCTTCTAAGACACTACCGCGATGTGGAAGGCAGCGGTAAATCACCACATTATCCCCCAAGTACACGGTGTACTTAAATTGTATTTAAAATAATGGCAACCTCTGAGGTAAATGATTCCGGAGGTAAAATAGTCCTGGAGAGGACTGCTTTAAAGGCTGTGATCGGAAAATTTAGAAAAAGACTTGAGAACATTCTGCGGGTCGTAGCGTAGAATGTCAGAAGTATGAAGCAAGTAGGTAAGCTAGAGAACTTAAAAATTGAAATGGATAGGTTAGCACTAGACATAGTAGGGATCAGGAAAGTGACGGTGGCGAGGCAGGGAATTTTTGGAGTGGAGACTAGGGTATTTCATACAGGATTAGAGAAAGGAAATTCTGGCGTGGGGATAGTTATGTGAAAAAAGATAGGGCACTGTGTAGAAAACTACTTACAAAAGAACGATAGAGCACTCATGGTTAGATTAGAATCTAAACCGGTAAATACAGTAATAATACAAGTATACAAGACCATCTCCAGCAACAGTGAGGAAGAGGTAGAAGCGATCTACAAAGATATCGAAGACATACTAAGATATGTAAAAGAATCATCATCATCATCATTGGGTCTTCAGTCCTGAGCGTACCATCATTGTTTCCTATTCTGAACTAACCTACAGATTTCCCCGAAATTTGCACAGTCTGCATCTATCACTATCGGATCTAGGTCTACATCTGCCTCTTTTTTGCTATCTCTGCTTGTCATATATCACATACTATTTCCCAAAAATGCCTTAGAACGTATTATGCCCTTCTACTTCTGATATTTTTTCCCAAAGATATCCTTGTTCCCTTACTGTTTCTATAACCTATTTGTTATTAACTTTGTCTGTCCATCCTCGAACATCTGAAGCACGGCAGTTCAAAGGCCGCTACTATTCTTCTGTCTGCTTTTCAGACTGCTCGTATTTCGTAGGCATATTGTCTGTGCTGTGCTCCACACATACGCTTTCAACAACTTTTTGTTCTATGTTTGTTGTCTTTCATCATAGGTGCCGTTCTTCCTTGTTAGATGCAGTTCGGTCACCTTCTATTGTTTTACAATTATATACCCTATTTCTCCGACATTCAGTGGTTGCGAAGGGGGGTAAGCAGCCTGTGGCTGCCAAGTTCCCCCAGCACTTGAACATTTACTGATTTAATATTTTTTCCAATATGTCTTTTCGTACAGTCAACATTAGTTGCAGATATTTCACAACAAACAACTAGTTGTCTATAATAATCATCAGATTGGTCTGCGCTTATTTTTTCGTCATTGGGTTTCCCGTCTCAAAACTGGTTGGACATGTACTTGCACTTATTTCTTTTCTAAACTAACCTACATGGTTCCCTGAAATTCTCACACAGTAATACAGCTCGGTTCCCCTTTTATTGTTTTTTAATATTATGCCCTATTTCACAGAGATTTATTGAAGGGGATTAAGCAACCTGTGGCTGCCAAGATCCCCCAACACTTAGACATTTGCCGAAATAATAGTTTTCCAGTAAATGCTTTCACGCAATTACCATTATTCGAGAATATTGCCCCTCCAATGCTTGTAGTTGCTTATAATAAATATCATGTTTAAGTGCAGCTATTTTCTTCATCATTAATTTATCCATCTTGGGACTGGTTGGATGCGTACCTCCATTGATTTCTCTTCTGAGCTAGCCTACACATTTCCCTGAAACTCCTACAGCCTACATCTTTCACTATCTGTGTGCAATAGTCTAACCTAGGTCTACCTCTTCTTCTCTTTTTTCCTATCTCTGCTTCTAGCATATTCCGCACTATTCCTTCATGCCGTAGTATGTGGCCTATCTCTCCTATTTTTTACCGTTTTCCACATATTTCTTTCTTCCCCTACCATTTTTAGTACTTCTTCGTTCTTAACTTTGTCTGTCCACGATATCTTCATCATACGTCTGTAGCACCACATTTTAAAGGCTTCTACCTTTTTCTTGTCCGCTTCTCCCACTGTCCAGGCTTCACAGCCATACAGTGCTGTGCTCCACACATATGTTTTGAGCAATCTTTACCTTGTTTCTATGTTTGTGGTCTTTGAGCACAGTAGTTGCTTTTTCTTGTTAAATGTAGCACGACCTTGTGCTAATCTTTGTTTTATATCTTTTGTGCTTTTCCTATCTTGTGTTATTTGGCTTCCTAGGTAGCAGAAATTCTTAACCTCTTGTAAGTTCGTGTTACATATTTGTATTCTTGTTTTTGATTTATTTTCCCCTCCTTTGTATACTAGTACTTTAGTTTTACTTTTGTTAATTTTCATACCGTTTCTCTCTGTTAGAACCGTTTCCATTTCATTGAGAGCAGCTTCTAACTCTTCCTTGCTAGATGCTAATACCGCTATATCATCTGCAAATCTAAGCATATCTATTTTTTGTCCCTGCATAGTAATTTCAAATGTCTTCCTGCATTTGACAGTATTAATTGCCTTCTCAATGTACAAGTTAAAAATTAGTGGGGATAGGGAACATCCCTGTCTTACCCCTTTCCTGATGTTTACTTATCTACGTTCCTGCTCTAATTCTATTACTCCTGTTTGCTCTTTGTATAAGCTATGTACTATCCGTCTATCCCTATAACTCATTCCAATCTTTTTGAGTATTTCGAACATTTTTTTCCATTTTACATTGTCAAATGCTTTTTCCAGATCTACAAACCCTATATACACGCTTTCCCCTTTTTCTATTGTTTTCTCCATTATCACCCTTAGAGCTAAGATAGCCTCCCGTGTTCCCCTGTTTTGCCTAAACCCAAATTGGTCTTCTCCTAGTATTTCTTCAGCCCGTTTCTCCATTCGTCTTTTTACAATTCTAGTTAATATTTTTGATACGTGTGCTGTCAAGCTTATTGTTCGAAAATTTTCACATCTATCTGCGCCTTTCTTTTTTGGTATAGTTACTATGATGTCACGTTTGAAATCTTTGGGTATTTCGCCTGTCTCATACATATAGCTTACAAGTTGGAAGAGACGTTCTGTTACTGCTTGACCAGCGGCTTTTAGAGTCTCCGCTTGCACCTTATCTGTACCCGGCGCCTTACCATTTTTCAGACCCTTTAATGCTATTTCAAATTCATCTCTAAGTATAGGATATCCCAAGTCATCATTTTCAATGTCTGATTCCTTTTCTAATGCAGTTAGTTCTTCTCCTGCATATAAATTCCCTATATATTCTTGCCATCTACCCACTTTCTCTACATTTTCTATAATGACATTTCCTCCCGCATCCCTTATATTTTTGCTATACGGTTCTATATCCCTAAAATTGATTCTAATTAGTTTGTATGCTTCATCTGTCTTTCCTACTTCCATCTTAGTTTGTACCTCTTTGCACTTTTTATCAATCCATTGTTCTTTAGCTTTCCTGCATTTTCGAATAATTTCCCATTTTATGGCTTTGTATTTCTGTTTTCCTGTTTCGTCTGATTTATTTTTGTATTTTCGTCTTTCTTCTATTAAATTCAGGATATCCTTTGTTATTCATGGTTTCTTATTTACTTTTTGTGTATATCCCAGAATATCTCTGGCCGCCATGTCGAGGCTGGATTTAATGTTATTCCATTCTGTTTCTACTTCCTTAGTATCAGATATTTGCCCGATATCTTTGAGCAATTAATTTGACTTTTTTTCGAATCTTTCTTGAATATCTTTCTCTTTTAGTTTCTGTAGGTCCAAGTGCCTTTTTCCGTTTCTTCTTTTCAAATTTTTTAATTTAAGGGCGGCCTTCATAATTACGATGTTGTGGTCAGTGTCTATATTTGCTTCTGGGTAGCTTCTACAGTCTTTTACTTGATTTCTAAACCGTTGTCTAACAAGAATGTAATCTATTTGATATCTTCCTATATCTCCTGGCATCTTCCACATCGTCTTCTTCCATATCGTCTTCTAGCATGATGTTGAAATAATGTGTTTGTAATGATTAAATTGTTCTTGTCGCAAAATTCTACCAGCCTATTTCCTCTGTCGTTTCTAGTGCCTAAACCAAATAAACCTACTATCGCTCCTTCCCTACCCTCACCTACCACTGCATTAAAATCCCCCGTAATTATTAAATTTTCATGTCCTTTTACGTGTCTTAATATGTCTTCGATATCTTTGTAGATTGCTTCTACCTCTTCATCACTGTAGCTAGAGGTGGGCATGTATACTTGTATTATTACTGTGTTTACCGGTATAGATTCTAATCTAACCATGAGTACTCTTTCATTCTTTTGTAAGTAATTTTCTACACAGTATCCTATCTTTTTCCGCATAACTATCCCCACACCCAAATTTCCTTCCTCGGCTCCTGTATGAATTACCCTGAAGTCTCCACTCCAAAAATCTCCCGCCTCTGGCCACCGAACTTCGCTGATCCCTACTATGTCTAATGATAACCTGTGCGTTTCGATTTTTAGGTTCTCTAGCTTACCCACTTGCTTCATAGTTCTAACATTCCACGCTCCGACTCGCAAAATGTTCCCGACTCTTATTCTTAACTTTCCGATCGCATCCTCCGAAGTAGTCCCCTCCCGGAGATCCGAATAGGGGACTATTTTAACTCCGGAATCTTTTACACCAGAGAATGCCATCATTTTATTATAATTTAGGTACGCTGTGTACTTGGGAAGTAATGTGGTGGTTTCCCGTTGCCTTCCACATCGCGGTAGTGTTACGGTTGAAATTTTCACGACGACGTTTGATTTTTAGCAGTGTATTAAATAGTTAATTCTTTCCGTATTAGATTGTACATACTTTAATATTGATAGCGCGTTATCAGGTACGAGTTTGCAGACCAGCTTTAGTGGTATCAGCTTGACATAATTCTTCATTTGAATCGTACACTTTTAATTTATGCTTTGGGTTCGTATATATATGCCCGCCTTCGTTGAAGGGATTTTAGCGAATTAATTTGAAAGGAAATTATTCTGAGGTAATTGAATATAATTTTCCTTATTGCCTAATTGGGATTACGGCGATTCAAAAAGTTGAGTCCTCGACTGCTATTTGGTAACCACCTGTTACACATTTTGTTTGGTTGCACATTGAACCCGATTGTGGATCGGTAAGTAAGCCGCGATTTTACTGACTGTAATTAGGGGATTATATTTTAGGGTTCTAGTTCCAATTCTAGTCAAGTTTTACTTCAGTTCTATTCAAGATTTATGTTCTACGTTTTGTTCCACGTGCTACACTCCACGTTGTACGTTCTGCTATTCTATGTTCTAGTACCGTTGTAACCTGTATGTTGAATTTCGAGTTCTAGATGTGGCATCTGTAATTAAAAGGAGAAGATGTTTACAAGTAAGGATCCAGTGGACCCATGTGAGATTATTGGTAGCGATATTCTACCTGCACGCGCCATTTGAGCTGGAACATCGCCATCCACATCAGTAGCTGGTGAGTCCGTTCCATATCTTATTTTTATCATCGCAACCGTTTGGTTGACTTTGCATGCTGGTGAATTACATTGTAACATTATTGGGCTTACTATAATAGGGTTGGGTTCTAGTTTAGGGTGTTGAACATTGCATATTCACAATACTTAATAGAGTATGTAAAACTAAGCCAACGACCCGCCTATTATTATTACAGGTATTATTGCAGATACCCTCAGTGCTTAAGGGTTATCCTGCTAGGATCCTAGTGCAACCCTTAATTGCGTAATAGTCTTTTTAAATCGACCGTATGGTCGCAGATTTATGTTGCCTTGTTGGCTGTGTTAATATTTGAGTTTAAAGTAAAATTTGAATTAGTCAACCGATGTATTGGTATATGTATCATTAGAGTTGCATCATAACAAGTGGGTAAGTCCAGTTATTAATTAAATTATAGTATATGTGTTTATTGTTATTAATTTGATATATTCTTGTATAGTAAATGTATTGAATAGCTATGAGGTCTACATTACTGTGTGTCAACGTATGTTAGCTGGATTGTATGCTGTGTGGGTATTATTTGTGATCGTTAGGAATTTCCTATCTCAGTTCCGTCGGAGCCCAGCTGTTAGAGTTAGGTGGCGCTCATTCTTGGCAAGAGGTTTGGTTGATGGTTTACCCCACTCCCCGCCTCGGTACTGGGTTAGCCAGGGTACATTGAAGCTGATTGCTCCGACTGCCCCGATAAGCATTTACCTTGCTTACCTCATTAGCGATTTTAGTGTAAATTAGAATTCAGTTTGAAATTCCCCCTTGCTCGTTTTCGTTGTATTGCGAGTGCCATGTCCCGTTATAGTAGTGTGTCTTAGACTGCCATACCGACCCCTATGGTCTCTGCCAATCTAAGTACCAAAAGAGCCGCTGCCTTCTTTCGGGGACCTGTCTTAGTCTGGTTCCTCACTAACGACCCTACTACTTTGGTTGGACCTGTAGTTTGGCTCTTTAGCTCATTAGAACACGCAAGCCATTTCACCTGTTCTAGTAATCTAGAACTTCGGCAAGGTGCAGGTCCATTCGAAATGGATGTAGAAGAATATAAAAATTTAATAATTACCAAGGATTTTAATGCAGTGGTAGGTGAGGGTAGGAAAAGAGCGGTAGTAGGTTTATCTGGTTTAGGCACAAGAAACAACAGGGGAAATAAGTTGGTAGAATTTTGCAACAGAAACAATCTAACCATCACAAACACATTATGTCAACATCATGCTAGAAGACGAGACATCAGGAAGATGCCAGGGGATATGGTAAGATATCAAATAGATTACAATCTTATTTGACAACAGTTTAGGAAACAAGTAAAACACTGTAGAAGGTATCCACAAGCAGATATAGACACTGACCACAGCATCGAAATTATGAAGGCTGCTTTTAAATACAAATTTGAAAAAAAGGAATGGAAAAAGGCACTTTGGCTTAGAGAAACTAAAAGATAAAGATATCCACGAACGATTTGAAAAAAGGTCAAATGAATTGCTGAAAGATATCGGGAAAGTATCTGATACTAAGGAAGAAGAAACAGAATAAAATAATATTAAATCCAGCTGAGACATGACGGCCAGAGATATTCTGGGGCATACACAAAAAGAAAATAAGAAACCATGGATAACAAAAAATATCTCGAATTTAATAGAAGAAAGACGAAAATACAAAAATAAATCAGATGAAACATGAAAACGCAGATACAAAGCCATAAAATGGGCAATTATTCGCAAACTTAGGAAAGCTAAAAAATAATGGATTGATGAAAAGTGCAAAGAGGTACAGACTAAGATGGAAATAGGAAAAACAGACAAAACATACAAACTAATTAAAATAAATTATAGGGGTATAAAACCATATAGCAAAAATATAAGGAACGCCAGAGGAAACGTCATTGTAGAAAATGTAAAGAAAGCGGTTAGATGGCAAGAATATATAGAGAATTTATATACAGAGGAGGAACTAACAGCATTAGAACAGTAAGTAGACATAGAAAATGATGACTTGGGATATCCTATACTGCGAGCTGAGTTTGAATTAGCATTAAAGGGTCTGAAAAATGGTAAGGCGCTGGGTTCAGATACGGTGCAAGCAGAAAGTCTAAAAGCCGCTAGACAAGCAGTAACAAAACGTCTCTTCCAACTTGTAAACTATATGTATGAGACAGGCAAAATACCCAAAGATTTCAAACGTAACATCATAGTAACTATACCAAAAAAGTCTGACAGCACACGTTTCAAAAATATTAACTAGAATTGTACAAAGACGAATGAAAAAACAAGCAGAAGAGAACCTAGGAAAAGATCAATTTACAGGGGAACACGGGAGAGAAACAATAGAAAAGGGGGAAAGCGTGTATACAGGATTTGTATATCTGGGAAAAGCATTCGGCAATGAAAAATAGAAAAAAATGTTTGAAATACTCAAAAAGATAGGAATGAGTTTTAGGTATAGACAGATGGAACATAGCTTATACAAAGAGCAAATAGCGGTAATAGAATTAAAGCAGGTACATAGAAAAGTAAATATTAGGAAAGGGGTAAGACAGGGATGTGTTCTGTCCCCATTAATTTTTAACTAGTACATCGAAGAGGCAATGAATACTGTCAAATGCAGGAAGACATGTGGAATTACGTTGCAGAGACAAAAAATTGATATGCTTAGATTTGCAGATGATATAGCGGTATTAGCATCTAGCAAATAAGAGTTAGAAGCTGCTCTTAATTAAATGGAAACCGTTCTAACAGAGAAATAAGGTATGAAAATTAACAAAAATAAAACTAAATTTCTAGTGTGCAAAGCAGAAAAAAATAAACCAAAAACAAGAGGTAACGAAAACTTACAAGAGGTTAAAGAGCTCTTCTATCAAGGAAGCCAAATAGCGCAAGATGGGAAAAGCACAAAAGATATACAACAAAGATTAGCACAAGGATGTGCTACATTTAACAAGAGAAAGCAACTATTGTGTTCAAAATCAACAAACGTAGAAACAAGGAAAATATTGCTTAAAGCATATGTGTGGAGCACAGCACTGTATGGCTGTGAAGCCTGGACAGTAGGCAAAACGGACAAGAAAAAGATAGAGGCCTTTTAAAAGTGGTGCTACAGACGTATGATGAAGATATTATGGACAGACAAAGTTAAGAACAAAGTGGTACTAGAAATGGTTGAGGAAGAAAGAAATATGTGAAAAACAGTAAAAAATAGGAGAGATAGGATATAGGTCACATACTAAAACATGAGGGAATAGTGCGAAATATATTAGAAGCAGAGATAGGAAAAAAGAGTAGTAGAGGAAGACCTAAGTTAGAATATTGCACACAGATAGTGAAAGATGTAGAATGTGGGAATTTCAGGGAAATGTGTACGCTAGCTCAGAATAGAAATTGATGGAGGTACGCATCCAACCAATCCCAAGGTGGAAAAACTAATGACAAAAAAATAAATGTACTTAAACATGATTACTATAAACAACTACAGGTATTGATCTAGCAATATTCTTAACTAATGCTAATTGTACAATCGTATTTACTGGAAACTGTTAATTCGGCAAATGTTTAAGTGTTGGGGGATCCTTTGCAGCCACAAGCTGCTTAGCCCCCTTCATATACCACTGAATCTAGATGAAAAAGAACATGTAATTAGAAAACAATAAAAGGGGAACCGAGCTGAATATAGGCTGTTGTGGAAATTTCAGGGAACTGTGTAGGCTAGCTCAAAACATATTTAATTGGAGATATGCGTTCAACTAGTTTCAAGACGGAAAATTTAATGACAAATAAATAAGTGCACTTAAATCTGATGATTATTATAAAGAACTACAGGTGTTGGTTGTGAAATATTTTCCATTAATGTTAATTGTGCGAAATGATAGATTGGAAAAACTATTAATTCGACAAATGTTCAAGTGCTGGGGGAACTCGGCAGCCACAGGCTGCTTATCCTCCTTCACATACCTTACATTTGATTTTCCAATGCTCCACCCGAAGGTACTACATTGACCAGAAAGCGAGTTTTTTAATCAGAAAAATTTTAAATTTTTCCGAACCCTAGCTATTCCAAGCAAGACATGACAAACATGGGACCTCCATTTTACCTCTACCCTAACGGGGGTGTATTTTTGTGAAAAATGCTCGCATAATATTTTTCAAGCGGACCGTGTCGGGATATGAACCCGGGAGCTTGGGCATAGTAGTCACACACATACCAACTATGCCACAGAGCCGCCCCTCTTCACATACCACTGAATATAGGGAAAATAGGGCATACAACTGTAAGACAATAGAAGGTGACCAAACTGCATCTAACAAGAAAGAACAGCGGATATGTTCAAAGACTACAAACATAGGGACAAGAAGAAAATTGTTCAAAGCATATGTGTGTAGCACAGCACATTACGTCTATGAAATAGGTGCTGTAAGAAAAGCAACCAGAAAGAGATAGAAGCCTTCTGGAATGTTGTGCCTCAGATGTATAAGGATGATAGCACGGACAGACAAGGTTAATAACAAATAGGTTATAGAAATTGAAGAGCAATAAAGATATCTGTGGAAAACAAAAAGAATTGGAGAAATAGATGGGCAGGATACGTTCTATGGCATTTTTGGGGAATAGTACAGGATATATTATAAGCAGAGATAGGAAAAAGGAAGAAGAGGTAGATCAAGGTCAGACTTTTGCACGCAGATAGTTATAGATGCAGACTGTGCAAATTTCTGGTAAATGTGTAGATTAGTTCAGAATAGGAAACAATGAGGGTGTGTCCAACCAGTTCCAGGACTGAAGACCTAATGATGATGAAGATTAGTAACTTGGTTGTTGTTAATAAGATAATGATGGTTTTTAAAAAGTAAGAAATGTGTATTGACATGCATAATATCCCTGGGCAGCTTAAACTATTCTTGGCAGCATATGTCTTACGACTCTGAGAGATATCTGAATGCTGTGAATTGAGATAAGAAACTGTAGCAAATGACCATAGTAAAAATCAACAAAAATGGCAACACATTTATATTATTTAACTTTAAATGTATCTAAATCTACTAAATTTCTAAGCTTAACCTTAGACAGTAAATTGAATTGGACTGATTATATACATATCCTTGCAAATAATTGGCATCTGGGTGTTATGCAATAAAAACTATGCTAAGGAAGTCTCTATTGAATGTTCCCTTCAAGTATACTATGTACATTTTGACTCTCAATTAAGGTATAAGGTTTTGTTTTAAGGTTACTGCTTCACATTAAAATACCACATTGTTTAAATTACAGAAGCGTGCAGTTTGTATGTTGCATGGACTTCTTATAATGTGCACACTGTAATCCGTTGTTTAAACAATTACATATACGTACTTTTTATTTTTTATACATTTATGGAACACTTAATTTATTCTTTAAAATTTGACAAAAATATTACTTCAATTTTTTTTTCAATCGCACAATACAATACAATCTTACAAAGTAACTCTTATTTCCACGTCAGTACAAAAATCTTTCATATTTATGGCTCCAACTTTCTATAATAATCTACCAGCAATTATAAAATTCTAATAAACAATTTTAAAATTTAAACAGACATTACTAGCCTTGTTACATGAATGCTGCTACTACAGAATAAATGAATTTTTTCAAGGTAAATTATAATAAATAGAATGTAGATACAAGTTCAAATCCTGTCCGGGACCTTATATTTTCGATCTTTCAATCACTAGCTCGCTTTGAAATGATTATTTGGGCTTTGCATAAAGGTCTAAGTTATTATTTCATCTTATTCACTATAATACGTTAGTATTTATCAACTTACCTTGTGTAATTAACTACCTAGTATTTAAATATTTAATACTTGGCTTGTAGCTGTAATTTTGAGCGTCGCGTCCTGTCTAGTACTGACATAAGTAAAAAACTTAACACTGTCAGATATGATTGACAAAAATGCCAAACGCAATTGAAAGTTATGTTGACGTATGGTTGTGGACATAAATGAAATTTGTAAATTTTCTCATTCTCGTCACCTGTCCCGGTGGCGTAATTGGAAAACGCATGGGCCAGGAAAGCTTAAGCTTAAAGTTTCAAATCCTGTGCGGGACTTTATATTTTCCATCCTTCAATTACTTGCTCGATTTGAAATAATCATTTGGAATTTGCACAAAAGTCTAAGTTATTATTTCATCTTATTAACTATAATGCGTTAGTATTTATTAATTTACCTTGCGTAATTTACTACCTAATATTTATATATTGAATACTTGTCTTATAGTCGTAATTTTGAGCGTCGCTTCCTGTCTATAACTGACAAAAGTCAAAAACTTGACGCTGTCAAATATGATTGACAAAAATGCAAACGTAATTGAAAGTTTGGTTAATATATGGTTGTGTACATGATTTAGATTTGTAAATTTTCCAATGGCGTCCCTGTCCCGGTAGCGTAATTGGAGAACGCCGTAAAGCCTAAGATACAGGTTCAAATCCTGTCCGGAACCTTATATTTTCCATCTTTCAATCACTTGGAAGTACAGTTTATAATAATACCACCTGTATTATTAACCAGAATCATATGTCTATGTGCTTAGACTTTGACGTGTTCGCGTGTCCTAACATTTGTTTCAAACCTACCAGAAAATTGTCCAATTTACTTAATCCAAATAAGATGATAAGTTGGACCAGTTATATAGCACTAAAAATTAACTACATTTTTTGAAGATACAAGTATTACAACAATTCTTTAAAGCCAAATTAGTAAAACAATTGTCTGCATTCTACGCGATTTTATGGTTGGATATCAAACTTTAATATTATTTAAATGCGCTGTGGAAGGAAACAAAAATTAACGGCGTAAATATATTTTAGCAACACAAACAATTGTTACTTAATTAAAAGCAGTCAGTAGAATGCCTTTACGGCCCTGCTCATACTACTACAATCGCTATTCTATAGTCGCAGGTCACCAGATGATTCATCTTATATTCTTAAAGGACAACCTTTGACTGCCTCTATTTGATAGGTGACCCGTTGCTGAGTCGACGCCGATAATTCGTCCTAGTGGCATTTTGTTAAACGACTTACTCTGGTTTGTAAATGTCTGTGGTAGATGGTTGCACTATATCATCAAATGATATATAAGAAACTAGTGTAGATGTTTGTATACTTTGTAACCAAACCAATTATTCAAATATACATAATAGAAATATTAAAGGTGTTCTAAATTCGAACTAAGTTGTTATTTGAGGTGTATAATATTTATAAAATTTGGTTTTAATAAACGTAGATGTGGGTACTCAACGCGTAATTTGCTTCGTGATCTGAGTTGGTTAAATCTGACAGAACGTGTTACGTACAGCAATACCTAATGAGATGGTAACATGAACGTAAAATTTGAAAATATTACAAAATAAGCAACAATGGTTTGTTCGTCTTAATATTTTTATAATGCAAGTAAAACCCATGTACCGTAAGTATTAAAACAATCGTTTCCTGTCGGCCATGGTGACATTCCCACACATAGGCTTTCAATGGTTATTGGAAACTACAGTGTGTCTCATCATAACCCAATCTGCATACAAACAGTAGCCTGAAAAAATGTGTTGTGATGACAAAGTGAGGTTTTCGTGCTAAGACCAAGTAGCATTGTTTTAAAGAACCTAAGAATTTGGGCTAAAATCCAGCTGAAAACATTAAAACTTTTATTAAAGGAATATCTCCATTCAATTACCTACCAGTCGTATAAACAGAAAGCAAGTTGTCACCGTAAAGATTTTGTAACTGACCGATTGAGTTAATATTATTTATCACAAAGAAAACCACGCAAACCAACACTCAAACTTAGCGAACGTACTATAGGATATTTTCCTCAATAACAAGCATTAGAAATGCATTATAGAACAGTAACAGCTTTGAGCATATCTCTAGCATTCAAAAATAGCGTCTCAGATATATCTACTTACAACTAAACCAGGCCATTTAACTACAACAAGTATCGAATACTAACGCATCAAAGGCGGTTCGAATAATTGAGCAATTTTCCAAACGTTTATTAAAACCGGGTATCGAATAAAAAATGCAGAAAATATTCAAACTATGAAATGAAAGTTAACAAGTTTTTTCCAACAAACCAACAGACCAAGCAATACAACAACAGTATGAACTGAAACGAAATGCCTATTAAACAACAAAACAGGACCAAAAAAAAAGAGAAAATTTTTTATCCGTTTAGAACTCTTTGTACCGGACAAAGCCAGGAACATAAATAATATAGGGAAAGAAAAAGGATGGGGTACCATTCGATGCAGGCAAAAGTGAAATGACATCTACACTGGAAAAGTCGTCGAAAGACGGATGTATTTTAGAAAGAAACATTCTCCAACCTCAAGGAAAGGAGTTGTGTTCCGGCAGAAAACCAAAAAAGTCAGAAAGGAAACAAGGATTAAGACCAATAGTAATAGCATAAACAAGACATAAAGGTCAAGTCTCAAAGTATGTTAAGGGACGACAAGAAAGCCGGAACACATAATATGTACTTCCAGCTGTGGTCACTATAAATCGTCCAAGCAGGATAACCAAGGAAAAGAAAAACTAAATAGACCGAAAAGTCCACTAAAACGTAGATTCCAAAGAAAAGAAGAACCGTCTAAATATCTACATACCAAAGGAAGAGGGTGGAGGATTCCACTAAGTCAACGTGAAGACCGACAATAAGCAAAACCAAACAAAGGAAAAGAGAATTGGCATGAGGAGTGAAAGAAATAAAATAAAAACAAACAAATACAAAAGAATTATTTAGAAACGAACACAAAATCCTATACAAAAATATTAAAGTTAGGCAGAGTCATCATATGAAATTGAGACACAAGAACTAAGAACTGGGTTTACGACGTTTGCGACGAGCAAAGCAAGATCACGGACTTCAGTATAGCTCTGATGGGCGGGTTTAAAGTCTTTGACGTGCCAAATACTTATATGTAAGTGTCGGAAAGATCGGCGAGTTTATAGGTATATGGAAAAACAACTTTACGTATAGAGAAAGGACCAAGGAATTTAGGGACGATTTTGGCGTTTAAGAGATTTTAAGCGTCGGAGAGGATAAAATTACTGCGCCAAACAAGATCACCAAGTTGGAAAGAAACAGGACGACGGTTGAAATTTCACCCAGCAGAGAACATGTTTAAAATGTGAGAACGGATATTTTTAAAGTGTTCGGGATCAGGTAAAGGATATTGAGTATCGGGGATATACAGGTCGTTTATTTCAAATAATTGTCCAAAATAATTGCCGAAGAGGACGCGTTCACGATCAAACAAAGTAAAGAAAGAAGTACAGCCAAGGGTTTCATATTTGGACGTTCCGATGGCAAAGAAAATTTTTGGAGGTTTGACATTCCAGTACTGATTGTCACGGATATAAGAAAAAAGCATGATCTTGAGAGTGCGGTTAACACGTACGGAAGGATTGGCTTGAGGACTGGAACTGGCCTTGAAAAGGATGCGGGTGTGATAGTGTGTACATAAGGAGGTGAATTGACGTTTGTAGTACTGTACACCGTTATCGGTAATCAGATCTTAAGAAACACCTAAAAGTATGAATACTTGGTCATTATGTATTTTCGAAACAGAAACTGCATTGGCACTGTGCAAAGGAAATGAGAGAGGAAATTTGGTGAAATAATCAGCCACTACAAGGATAAAGAAATAGTCTCTGGTAGAATGACATAGAGAAACTACGATATAACAAGAAATGACTTGCTAAGGATATGATGGTTTAACTGTAGAAGCAAAGAAGCCAGGAGGAGGTAACTGTTCAACCTTGCAAGCAACACAAACAGGACAACGTCGGATGTAGTGAACGTTTCAGTTCTGAGACAGGACCAGTAATAGGTTTGGAGGAGACGAGCAGAGGTTTTCGTCTCACCATAGTTACCAGAAGTAGAACTATTGTAGTAAAGTTATATCAGGAGGGTCGCTGCTCAAATGGTACAATGGTTTTTCAGCCGTCTTGGAAATCTGCTGCGAATGAAGTCTTGCGACGACGGAAAGCATATTGATCACCACGGACCAGGATGGATAACATGTAGGATATTTAAGGACTCTTTTAAGCATAGAATTATACCAGGGATCATGAGTAGAAATGGAGGAGATAGTTAAGATGGAGACAGGTTCGAGGGCGTAAGCAGAACAAGAGAAGGTATCGAAAACAACATATTTGGCTTGACAGTGGTTAATCAAAAAATTGAATTGCTGGAGGTTAAGCGACTAGTGAGGTGGTTGGTGATAGCCGTATAGTGAGTGCTTTAATATACCAATGAAATTTTCCAATTTTCTACAGGACAACTACGTACTCATCCTTCGTAACAGAGTAATTGCGCCCGGGCTTGAAACTTGCGCAATTGTTGTAACTAACAATTTTCTCTTTTTCTGAAGTTTTTTGGTTCAGAATCGTACCTAAACCGAAATGTAAAGCACTGGTTTACATAGTAAACGGCAAAGAAAAGTTGGGACTTGGAAGGAGGCGGAAATCAAGTGTTGTTTGAGAGAAAGAAACGCAAAGGTCCAAAGAAAAGGGCATTAATGCGAGTGAAATTAAAAAGTGGCGAAGTAAAGGAGGAAAAATTTGGAATAAAACGCCGATACCTACAGTCAATGGTAATCAGACAATAGGCTTCGGAAATAGAGGAAGGTGGAGAGATATTCAGGATAGCAGAAACTTTTTCAGGGTTGACAAGCAGACCATCTCAATTAACGACGTAACCAAGGTAATAGAGTTCGAGAATACCAGAAATAAAATTTATCTTGATGAAGGGCAAGTTCAGCCAAACAGAGTCGGAAGAGAACTACGTTGAAGACTCGGAGGTGTTCTTCAAAGGAAAAGGTAGCTATGAGGATATCGTCAAGATATACGAAACAGAACTGTTCAATGCCAGAACCGATGACCTGATCGTTAGGCTGTTGGAAAGTAGAAAGAGAGCAATGGAGACCAAAATGCATGCAGTAAAACTTATAGAAACCCCCCTGGGGCACAGTGAAAGCAGTAATGGGTTTAGATTCAGAGAATAAAGAAATTTGCAAGTAGATGGAGCGGATATCTAGAGAGCAAAGAAAACGAATATCGCGAAGAACATTCAGAATCGTAGAAATATATGGAAGAGGATAGGTATCTTTTTGAGTTACTTGGTTGACCTTACGAAAGTCAATGCAATATCTGTAGGAGTCGTCTTTTTTTACGAGGACGATTGGACTAGAGAACAAACTGGTAGACGGTTCCACTACTCCAAGGTGGTGCACCTCGTCAAGCTCGGAATGGACTGTTTTAAGAAGTGTAGGCGAAAGAGGGTAGTACCGTTGTTTGATGGGTTCTGTGAAGGTATAAATGTGCTGTTGAACTAAAGTGGTACAACCAAGGGCAGTAGGTTGTTTAGGAAAAGCGGATATCAAAGAATCTAGACGAAATTTTTGCTCGAGTGTAAGTTCGGAAATAACATGGATAAGATCGGAGAAGGCGGCCAAAGAAGAAGGAGAAGCATAAGTTTATAGCCGTCGCAGATACTAAAGACACGTTGTATAGATTTTCAAAAATTAATACTCAGGCTAAGCTGGTAGGAAACAACAAGAATTACGAGGACGTCCAAAGTAGCTACAGAAATCTGGAGGGTTATATAAAGAATCTTAAGATAACACATTTAGAATTACCCGCCAGACTACAGGAAGAGGAGAGGAAATATGAAGAGTTAAGTTTACAACGTAAACGGTGCCAACCGGTATATCCACGAATAGTGAGAGTGGCTCCTGAGTCAAGAAGACCAGTAAAAGGAATACCGAAAATATGGAGTTACAAGTGACGTTCGTTACCACGAATATTGGCATAAATAAAGTCTAAGGGAACGCGTCGGTTTAAAGAATTTTTACAGTTAGGGCAGTTTGCGTTGAGTAACTCCCTTACGGCCGCAGCAATAGCAGTGTAGTATTTGAAGACGGGTGCAATGTGAAGTGATATGTACCGTCTGGTCACAATTAAAACATGTTACATGTCTGACGAAAGTAACTGCCGGAATATCACAGCAAGAGCGCGTTTGGTGGAAGTGAGCCTAGAACAAGGAGTTCCAGAACTGGCATTGGGTGTAGATGATGGCATGTAAGAGGTGATTTCAAAGCTCCTAGTAACCTTAGGGTCAATGTTAGCTAGAGAAGATTCAACCAAATTAGAAGTAGGGTTAGAAGGCGGTGGTCGGAAAGGGTCTAGAGCATGTTTATTGAATTCTAATATTTTCCCTAAAGACAGTAATTGTGAAATGGATGTAATCTCTACTAGCGCTAAAGCAGACTGTTAGTACGGGGCTAGATTGCGTCGCTTAAGCTCCAATTGTTGTATTTCCGATAAAGGACCCAGCTAGCAGGATAACGTCATTTTGACGTCAAATACAGGTGATATTTAGTCATGTTTTGTCAGTTGAACAAAAAGTGACGTCAAAATGACCTGTTCTTTATGACGTATTTAAGACTTCAAATATATACATCATATTGACGTCAAAAAGTGGTGATAACGAATTGTTTTTGAAATTTTCAATTATGGAAATAATTTATTGCTAGAAGTTTTGACTTTTATTCAAAATAAGAAAAACAACCACTCAATAATACATGTCCAAATCTGCTTTAAGGCCCATGAATTACAGTCTCATAAGGGTATTGTCAGTAATTCAATTGAAATTTACCAGCGCTTTTATCCAGTTGATCCTTTGGATATACTTGTATGCGCATGACTTTTAGAATTAACAAATAGCAATAGCGCGAGCAGCGACGAACGAGCGACCTCTGTCCTTCCCTATTAATCTACGTTAACGAACGATTGTGAATTTTAATGCTTATGACGGCATCCATATTAATTTTCTTGTAGTTCGTGTTCATCAGTTTATTGACAAAAATAGTTACTGTTTATATAGGTATGTATAAATTAAAATTTTACTTGTTGTGTTTGTCACATTTTATAATTATTAATATATACAAGCTGGCTCATTTAGTGTAGGTTTACAGGTTTTTAATTTCAATAAAAGTGCGGGAAGTATACCTACCTTAACAGTAGCAGTTATTCTGCAGCTAACATATAAGTAGGACTGGGCGATACGGGATTTTGCGTACCGAATATCGATACATATTCTATATCGATATGTATCGATATATCGAATATCGATATATCGATACATATCGATTCGAATCGATGCGTATCGATACGTATCGATACGCATCTATACGTATCGATACGTATGGATATATATATATATATATATAGCGATTCGTATTGGAATGTTTAGATGTGTAGATTAAGTATACATATCGAGACTTAGCGATACATATCGAGACTTAGCGATACGTATCGGTACGAATCGATACGCATCAATAATTTATCTACTCTTTCTTTGAGAATAAAATTACAAGATCGTTTTAAAATAATGTATTTACTAACAATTCGATCTTTCACTTAATCACTTAAGATTGTTTGTTATCAAAATAATTAAAGTTTCAAGTTCAATATTTGTGACATAAATATATATATATATATATATATATATATATATATATACATATATATATATATATATATATATATATATATATATATATATATATGTATAGGGGTGGGCGATAGAGGATTTTGCGTATCGAATATCGATACATATTCTATATCGATATTTATTTTTTGCTGTATCGGGGGTGATACGGGGGTCGTATCGATACGTATCGATACGTATCCTTATTCAATTATAAATACCTATTGTTACAATAATATTATGGAAATTATTTACTTTTTTCACAGGTATAAGTAAATTCATTGCTACCTGCAGTTTAATAATTACACGTATAAAGAAACATTAAGGTGGCTAATTACGCTTTGTATTATTTTGAATATTCAATTTTTTATAATAAATTTTAGTAATTTTACACATAAGTGTACATAGGTTTACCTCCAAGAATTTTATATCCACATTACATTATAATATAACCTCACTTTCGCTTTTGCAGTAACGTAAACCATGTTGCTATTATACCTATAAGTAGTTATCACTGCTTTGTTATAATAATGATATTTTTGTGATTATTGTAATGTTATTTCAGCTCTTTAAAAATGGCTTTCACAGGCGTTCAATTCAATGATGGTAACAGTGATCAAGCAGAGGTGTTGCAATAGTTAGTAAGCATTGGCTGACACCCCTTAAAAAAGAGGTGCTGTGGCCCCCTTATAAGCTACAAACGCATTACGACAAAGTATTACGTAGTCATAGCGCAGCCGATGATACCTGGACTATTCATCCAATAACACGATGCTTTTTTGAATGTGGTAAGTGTGTGTAACGTATAAATTATAATTCATTTAACACCCATATGTTGTAGATAATTATGAGAAAGCACGGGTATTAAACAGGTCGAAGTTATAGGCAAAACACTTTAAGAAGAACCCAACGTCATATGCCAGATTGCGCAGAAATGTAATAACAGTGGCGTAGTTGAGTTATTACAGTGACCTTGGGGTGCATCTTATAAATACTCCCACCTCGTTTCGTTTTTCATTCAGTTCCCGATTAAAGCAGAGTAATTGGCAGAATTTAGTGATAGAAGATATAAGAGTATGCTGATAGTATAAACAAAAGATATGGCGTTAAATAGTAAAAAAATAAACATAACCAATTAAATTATAATTTAAAATTTTTAATATAATAACGCCATATGAGTTGTGTGCATCAATATCCCTAAAAAATACTGCTATAGCAAGGTTATTTTGTAAAATCCGATAAAGCGAATGATTGAATACCATGTTACTTAAGCGGTTTCTATCTCATTCTAGTGTTCTGCAAACACATCTGTTGAGTAACTTATTGTTTTATTAATGTTAATTGTTATATAAAAGATATTTTATATTAGTTAGATGGCGGTTTAAAACTGTCCGTCTGTGTATCAAGTAAAAATAAATAGTAATAAAATCTAAAACTTTTACAAAATTATGTATCCATACTCCTTGCAAATGAGGAAATTTTGTGGTCAAACAAGATTTGATCATTAACGGCAAGATGCATTAAGATCAAGTTTTATCAATAGAGGCTTTAATAGCTCTGAATTTAATACATAACCTAATTTCTGCCTCGATTAAGTTAACTTAAAAAAGTTCAAGAATACTAGTATAGAGGAAAATGGCAAAACATTTTCACAAAACGGAAAACTTAAAAGTGGTCTTTATGTGTATACCTTATTGTCAATAGCATAATTGTAAAATCAAATAAACTAACTTTTGCAGTCGATACAATATTTATGGCACGAAGACTAGGACGTATGCTGGTAAAGAATTTCTCTTACCACTAGGATTGACTAATAGGTCTGTTAGGATATGCTCAACGCATGGAGTTTAGTATATTACTGTTTTGTATAACTAAAGATAAAATTAAACATACAACATAGATAATCAAAAAACACTTTTGATAATTAAAACAACTTCTACAAAAAAGTTTATTAAACTTTTAATTTTAACATTTCCTTTAATCACTTTCTGAATCATCAAAAAATCAATGCCACTGATATTACATTAATCCCTTTCAAGTTCTTCATCTCCATCATCAGAATCGCCAGTGTTTACTGTAAAACATAAATGATCTATAGCTTCGTCTAAAATTCTCTCAGTAGCTAAGTACGAATCTGCTGTTTTGTCAACATGAGCACAAACAGATGCCCATTCTGCAGCAGTAATTGAATTAAATTTCTCTAAAGCTAATTGCTTCACATCGTTTAGCTTAAATGTAGTATTTCTTGCTGCGACCCAATTTTTTACAATTGCCCATATCTTCTCTATCGGGTTAAGTTCTGTATGATAGGGCGGCAACCTCAATACTGAATGGCCATGTTTGTGCAGCAACGTGTCTAATGCATACATTGCTCGCTTTGGTTTATACATGTTAATTATTTCATAAAGCTGTGCTTTTGTTTGCAGTGGATCATGCATAATATTCCTATGTACAAGCCATTCAATCATTGTTCTTTTCAGAGAAGAACTTGTAGGATGTTTCTCAGTTAAAACATTATGATATGAAGCATTATCGATGACCAGTACAGATTTTTCTGGTAGATTAGGAATTAATTGTGTTGCAACCCATTTTGTAAAATTCTCGTAATTCATGTCATGATGATAATCACCAGTTTTAGCACCTAAATAACATTATTTTTAAGTACCCCACAAAATAAAGTTAATTGTAAATACCTGAAGTAAACATTAATAAAGCATTGGGAATAAATCCATTTTGGTTTCCAGTTTGTACCATAATCAAACGTCTGCCCTTAGGCAGTGGTTTTTTTAAGCCCTTTGTACTATTGTCAGACCATTCCTTGGCACAGTATGACTGCTGTGTAAATAGCTGTCGTCTGTATAAACAATGGATCTGCCTTCAGCCTTAAATTTAACTAACTGGTTTAAGTACACAATACGCTTATAACGAATATCATGTGATTCCATTAAAATTTTCCTCTTGTCCGAAGTTTTTTGCCACCTGCTAAATATACTACATTGATTCAGTGCCCATGTTTAGTTTAATAACATACCTAAAACCCATGCGTTTGATGACTTTACGGAAAGTAGTCAGCCCACCAGTGAAATCAACTCCTGATTGTGAGATTTTGGTATAAATACGTTTTATGGTAGGTCGAATTTTCTCAGTTATATAAAATTCATGAATAACACGCCGGATAGTTTCTTTTTCACCAGGAAATAAAGTGCTTTTTGGTGCTGTTCTTTGTCTCTTTTTGTTAGGGGTAGAAAATGTAGGACATTCACAAGGTTCCCTCACTTTCGATTCCTTAACAATACGTTTGTACGTGCTTTCAGATATTTTTGTAGCAGCTATTACTCGCTCTCTAAAACTTGCTAAAGGAATAAGTGGTGCTCCATTCACTGCTTCCTGCTTCATAAATTGAATAACATTAAAAATCATTTCTCTGACTTGTCCATGTAGTATTTGTCCCTTGGAGCCATAGGCCTTCTTCAAAGGAGTCTCCATCCTTGTACTGCAATAATAACATTTTATTTTTACATGAGTACTAGGGATGGCCACGGGCCCGGGTTTTGGCCCGGCCCGGCCCGAAGCCCGGCCCGAATATCAAGCCGGGCTTCGGGCCGGGCCGACAAAATTTTTTTCGGGCCCAAGCCGGGCCAAGTACGTGTCGGGGCCGGGCCGGGCCGGGCCAGACTCCTCAAGCTTTTCGGGCTTTTCGGGCTATTTCGGGCCGGCCCGAAATTTATGTAACGAAATATAAAATTTATTGATTTAGTAAAAGATTCTATTTAATGATTTCTTTAGTTACCTCTTAAGCAAAATTATAATTAACGCTCCTTTTAATATATCACCCAGGTACAGTTACACACATGTTGGTAGGTGTGTGATATTGGAAGTAAATCGAAAAGAAAATGATTTGATTTAAACCGATTTGTGAATTTCGATTTTTTTCGATAAGTAATATTCATTTCTTTCCAATTTTCAAGAAATTTGAAATAGAAATTGTCCGTGCTATATTTAATTAATTTGAAGGAGTATTGCAGCGTATGTTAATTGAGCTGATTTATTTTATTATAGTTATTAATTAATTTAATATTGTGGCCCCGCACTGAAGATTATTTATGAATAAATCGAAACCACTCTGCATATGAAAAAATATTAAAAACTCACGATTACAAAAAACCAGCTCAATTATATTTAATTATTTGAATGTATCTTTTGTTGAAAAATGTACCGAATACAATGCGATTAGGTTTTTATAGCTTTAAATAACATGGATATAGAAAATTAAAATGTAAATACTAAATAATATTTTATGTTGCGGTTCTTAAAAAGGTATAAAGAAAAATCGTGATATTATAAAGGGTATATACAAAAATACCGGAATAGAGTAAATATTATTTTAACAGAGGCGTCTCTAGTTGCTGCTATCTGCAGAGCTTAAGGCCAATAATGGATACCCATAAAATTTATAATTTGCATTTTAGGTCGCAAATTTTAAACAGCTGTAGTAATTGGTACATGCGGTAGTAGTTAGGGGTGGGCGATACGGAATTTTGCGTATCGAATATCGATACATATTCTATATCGATATATCGAATATCGATACGTATCGATACGTATCGATGCGTATCGATACGTATCGATGCGTATCGATATGTATCGATGCGTATCGGTGCGTATCGATACATATCGATTCGTATCGATGCGTATCGGTACGTATCGATGCGAATCGGTGCGTATCGATACGTATCGATGCGTATCGATACATATCGATACGTAGCGGTATGTATAGATATATATATATATATATATATATATATATACAGTGTGTCCAAATTTCGAGTCTCTACATTGTGATTTCAGTTATTATAAGAGATAGAAATTGGGTTAAATGGGGAAAGATTTGGAGGTATCCAGGCCAGTTTTGTATCCGTTTACAAAATTGGTGTAAGTTGTCTGGTTTTGGAGATATTCGAAGAAAACTAAAAATGGCGGATTTTGTTTTTTGATAATAAAACATGAATCATAAGTCGCACCATCACAAGACTTGCACATTATTAAGACACTTTTCTAAAAGGAGTATTTTAGCATAAACAGAATCATTCGACTGTCTTTTGTTTTCGAGGAAACGCCCACAACTTTTGTTTTTCTTATGGCCGCCATTTTGAATATTAAATAAATATTATGCGCCTTAAAATTACCTTTTCAACGATATGCCACATGTCTATAAAAAATGCAAAAACTATCCTAAATTTTAAAAATAACTAAATTTGTATGTTCTATAACGTTTGGTAATCCCAACAGGGCAAAAATTCGATTTCTACTTTCCAAACAGTAGTAGTAGTAGTAGTACCACATACATTTTGTTAAGTAGAACTCGTAAAGTATTGGATATAAATCTTAAAATTAACTTAAACATAAAACTGTAGCCTATCTTATCTAATTTAGGAACAAAATTAAATGTGACCGAAACAGCAAACTATCATCTAAATTCCTTCCCGTAGATGCTGAAAATGCTGTCCGTTTGCATCACAGCACATTCGACAATTAATTAAAACTTTCCGTACAACTCTGCTTAACGTGCGCCTATTTATAGAGTTAAGAATGTCACGGACTATTTCCTGCAGTTCGTTTATATTATGAGGCGGTTCAAACTCATATACCTCATTTTAGCAAAACCCCATAAATAAAAATCAAGTGGTGTAAGATCTGGTGATCTTGCCGGCCACATAATTGGTCCACTATTGCATATAATATTTTGGCCAAAATGTTCAGCTAAAAGGGCGCTAACTTCTCGGGAATTGTGAGCTGGACAACCATCTTGCTGAAACCATAGTTTTCGAAAATCATCATCATTTGGTACAAGTCCTCTAATAGCCGGAATTATTTGGTCTCTTAACAATTCCGTATATCTGGCGCCATTGAGGTTATTGACAAAATAAAAGGGTCCAATCAAATTATTACCTATAAAAGTATTAATTACATTGGTTAATTTACTAAAATATTTATATCATAATTAACTACCTAAGATACCACACCAAACGTTAAATCCATATCTCGTTTGAAATTTGCGTTGCGCCGTCAGATGATGATTTTCAGTGCTCCAGTGATGCGTGTTATGTTTATTGAACACCCGCAATTGGTAAACCGCGTTTCGTCTGTCCATATTATCAATTCTGGAAAGTGCGGTTCTTCCTCGCTTTTTGGATGTACCAATTACAAAAACGCATTCGTCTGGCGAAATCTTCTCTGTTGAGGCCTTGGACAAGAGTAGGTTTATAAGGAAGAAACTTTTCCTTTTTTAAAATATTATGAACAGTTGATTTTGGAATATTAAGTTCACGGCTTACAGATCTTACGGATGTGGATGGATTTCGTGTTACCGCCTCAGTAATGCTTAGAACACGTTCTCTATTGTTTAAGTCGTATTGTTCCCTAGTCTGTTCAAAAGCACCATAATTCAGTAAATTCATTACAATTTTTCTGAAGTATGTTTTATGCGGTTGTCGTCTTTCTGGATACAATTCCAAATATCTGGCGGATGCCGTGTCAGCGTTCCGAAACGATTGTAAATAAGTATTTAGCATATCAAACTTTTCCTCATTCGAAAACTTGTAGACATGTGCCATTTTTTAAATTAAAAATGCAGCACCACCGGCACCAAAACTTACAACACACACAAGTTTATCTAAGTTTTAGAATTTGTTTGACATATAACTGTAATTCAATTGTTTGGTTTTGTCACATACCACCGCCTACTATTATAAAACGATATCATTTTAACTCTAGTACCACCATAATTAATAATTTCTGACAAATGCTGTTTGTGTACATTATAAAATGTGTATTGTACTTTTCATAAAGTAGAAATCAAATTTTTGCCCTGTTGGGATTACCAAACGTTAAAGAACATACAAATTTAGTTATTTTTAAAATTTAGGATAGTTTTGCATTTTTTTAAAGACATGTGGCATATCTTTGAAAAGGTAATTTTAAGGCGCATAATATTCACTTAATATTCAAAATGGCGGCCATAAGAAAAACAAAAGTTGTGGGCGTTTCCTCGAAAACAAAAGACAGTCGAATGATTCTGCTTATGCTAAAATACTCCTTTTAGAAAAGTGTCTTAATAATGTGCAAGTCTTGTGATGGTGCGACTTATGATTCATGTTTTATTATCAAAAAACAAAATCCGCCATTTTTAGTTTTCTTCGAATATCTCCAAAACCAGACAACTTACACCAATTTACACCAATATATATATATATATATATATATATATATATATATATATATTGCTGTGAAACCTACAAAAGCCTCTCCATTAATCTTAAACTAAGGTTTTCAAATCGAGCCCCACAGATTGGGCGTCAAGAATGCCGTGAAACCTTTTAAATTAACTGGTCCGTTGACTTTCTTCTGTTAATCGCCTCTTTACTCTTTTCCGCCTCGGCTGCTCACCTAGTTAAAACTTTCATCCTCATTCAAAAAAAAACAAATACATTCTTACCACAAACATCAACGTTAACTCTATTTACATCAATATTCATAATACATTAAAATTTCAAAATTAAATTGTAGCATAAATTTCAGTATCAGAAAACTTCAAGATTAAATTTATTATCATTTCAATGTGCATCCAGAATTAAAGTCCTTGTAGGATGCCTACTAATTAATATAACAATATATGCAGACCTGAGTCTGAGTACAAAGGGAGCATCTCCCACCCCTTTACGTTAATTAACCAGGTTCGTCTAATTGAGCTCAAAGACATACCCAAATTTTCATCATAATCAAGAACATAAATACTAAATACTCCTTTCTACTTAAACAAGAAAATTTCACCTTAAAATTAAAAATTGGTTGTTAGTACAAATTCACTACTGTCCATTTTAAGTAAATAAATTATAAAGTTATTCAACACACACCAAAACATCAAAGTTCGAACAAAATAGTGTAATTTACCTGAAGGTTACTGCACTCGTAGCTTCAATGTACATCGTCCTTGTTAATTTTACCATTCCAACTGGGTTATGTTTAGGTCCTCGGATTACTGGTCGCTTTTAAAAAATTTCTACACCACCATTCATCTAAAGTTGTTTCAGTGCTTTTCCGGAACTCGTCTGTGTATATCTGTATCTTGTTTTACGAATCATTTAATTATTAACACCCCCGAAAAATAGCAAAGAAATTCATACTTCTTTCACGCTATACGCCAAAACTGCCTACTTTTGTGTATTCATTTGTCTTGCAAATTTGAATAATTGGTACAGTACTCGCAATTATAACTAGACTTTATTACCTTTCATCTTCTTTTCTAAGTGCACTAAATTACTTTCATTGTAGCACGTAAAGAACAAACTGTTTTAAAGTATTAAATAATCACCAAAATATACGAGCAAACTGTTTAAATTATTCAATCAAAATCGAAAAACTAAGAGAAGAAACTCATATTAACACGGGTATATATAATAGCCCGCCCGTGCGTCGGTATTGTCCCGCAAACGGACAATTTCCAGAATTTCGTCATTCTATGTTCCCTTTTTGATCGCTCGGCACCGCTTCTACAAAATTTGCACACGTCCAAGTTTAAAATCTATGAAATTTTGACACGGCTCTCAACGTTTGAGAATAACTAATTAATTTTTATACAGAAATGTTATTTTTACCTCTCATGTTTGCCTCTTATTTTCAACCAATCGCAACCCAGTGACGTTGCTCAAATCACGCGTTTTACTATATGTGTCTCTGTCTTGCGCATATTATCCGTCTCTATCTACCCTCTTCTGAGTGGTACAAATCGATATTCTTTATTATCGGTTTTGTACAATCCACGTGGACTGTTAAATAACCCACTTTATTAGCATTTCTCGTGAATATTAAGCGACGGTTTCTCCAACATTCTCTGTAACCATTTGTTATCTGCAAAATTTACGCAGAACGAGACTTTTAAAAATACGCAGGTGTTCAATCGTCCTACTTCTAAATAACACTTCTACGATTTGAATATTATTGGGTTTTTACAAGCTTTTATGCATATTATATGTTACTAATGGTTCAATTAACTCCAATTAAAATAATACCCTTTAATTTTTAGTGAATCCTAATTAAATATTCAATTATTATTTGTACATTTTGTTTAATACTCGTTAGTTAAACTTGAATTAATTCATATAAATTTTGCACGTAATTTCCATTTGTTTCTTTACTTGGAATAATTAATTTACACGTTGAGCATTTTAATTCTGCTTCTTTTTATAGAAAGCGTCTTGTAAATAATTTAAATCTCTTATTTTTAATGAAACGAATGAATTTTAATTCTCCACGGCTTTTTTAATAAAGTGTATTATCTAATAAAATTCCTTATACACGGTGATTAAAATTATTTGATGCACTTAATTAATTTTCTACCCTGGTCTAAATATGAGTAATATATATATATATATATATATATATATATATATATATATAGCGATTCGTATCGGAACGCTTAGATGTGTAGATTAAGTATACATATCGAGACGTAGCGATACCTATCGGTACGAATCGATACGCATCTATAAATTTTTCTACTCTTTCTTTGGGAATAAAATCTCAAGATCGTTTTAAAATAATGCATTTATTCACAATTCGATCTTTCGCTTAAGATTGTTTGTTATCAAAATAATTAAAGTTTCAAGTTTAATATTTGTGATATAAGTATGTATATAGGGGTGGGCGATACGGGATTTTGCGTATCGAATATCGATACATATTCTATATCGAATATCGATACATATTCTATATCGAATATCGATACGTATCGATACGTATTGATGCGTATAGATACATATCGATACGTATCGATACATATCGATACATATCGAGTATCGATATATCGATATTTATTTTTTGCTGTATCGGGGGGGTCGATACGGAGGTCGTATCGATACGTATCGATATATCGATACGCTGACCCAGCCCTAGTAGTAGTTCAATTTTAGAGGTTTTTGCGCCATCGAAGTTAATCCTATTACGACTTATTTTCATCAAATTTTACGAACTAGCAAGGAATGTACCTGATTCCAGCGTGCTTCAACAAAAGCCGTGTAAATTTGGATTTATCATTTCAAATGGTTTTATTATCCTTTTTACGCATTAGGCGGCATGCGCCTGTGTTTTATACTGAAATTTATTCTTAATTTGATAGGTCTTTGCAATTGTTTCACTTCCTTTGCTTCACCCATGAGACAGAAATTTATTGCAGGTGCGACTATTTCGGATTCTTTCCTGATAAATATAAATAAGCTGAATTTCGTTTCTGCACTCTGATTTAAATCATAGAGATTTCTTTATTTAGTACACTGTTTTAAAAATATTATAACCAAGATTCTAAATTTTGAGCTATCTGTTTTCAATCACAATGTCGGATTTCAATAAGGAGGATAACGTGTGGGGATCCAAATTATCAACTTTGACGAAGTGAATCGGTAATTCTTCTTAATCTTCTTTGGGAATTAAACCACCCATAGTTTTTAAAATCATCTTTATTTAAGTTTTGATCCATGACGAGGATCGTTGTCAAAATAATAAAAACTTAAGAAGAGTTGTTTCCCCATATTCTAAACAAAGAACGTTGCCAATTTCCATTTTACAGATTGCTTGTGTATAGGTCTACATTTCGAGAATGTGCTAGCATCCGTTCAGAGAACTGACTATTCTAGTCTCTCGTATCAGGTAGACATTACTTTGTTGTCTATGAATATTTTCTTGTCGCATGCTTTACTGGAAATTTTAATTATTATGAAAGAAAGGCCGACAATCTTATCTATAAAAATGTTCAATATTAATATATGCAGGGTTCTTCAAAAGTATGGAAACGCTGCTTTCGCCGTATAGAGAGAATCTGCTACGTATTTAGTAAAACAATAACATATAATTACAAAGAATCTAGCTGTTTAATATGAAAAAAGACATGTATACAGGATGTCCCATACCGAGCTTCAATTAAAAGTATTTTAAAAACTACAATTTTCCTGGCAAATTGAAACTTTTTGTAGGAGTTACCGAACAAGGCGAAACTATAGCTAAAATAGTTTTGCAGTCTTGCAAATATCTGTCATAATAATTATTTTAAATAGCACATCCTGTATTTTATTCCATATATGAATGATGCTTTAGCAGATGGTTATTTTTATTTGTTTGGTAACTCCTACACAAAGTTTTAATTTGCCATAAAAATTGTAGTTTTTAAAATACTTTTAATGGAAGTTCGGTGTGGGACAGATTGTCGGCCTTTCTTTCATAATAATTAAAATTTCCAATAAAGCATGCGACAAGAAAATATTCAGAGACAACAAAGTAATGTCTACCTGATACGAGAGACTAGAATAGTCAGTTCTCTGAACGGATGCTAGCACATTCTCGAAATGTAGACCTATACACAAGCAATCTGCAAAATGGAAATTGGCAAAGTTCTTTGTTTAGAATATGGGGAAACAACTCTTCTTAAGTTTTTATTATTTTGACAACGATCCTCGTCATGGATCAAAACGTAAATAAAGATGATTTTAAAAACTATGAGTGGTTTAATTCCCAAAGAAGATTAAGAAGAATACTAAACAAACCACAACAAACATACATGGGGTAACAATATTCAGTCAAATTTTGAAGACTTTCCTTTAAATATGTTACTATATACTAGTAGTAGTACATGAGATCTAAAATGCATTTTGTTACTTAAGGTTGAAGTTTGACGCAAACCACCTTTTATTTCGGATTACCTGTGCAAGTGTGCATCACCTCCAAATACCTTTGGGATTCTTCGAGGTTAAAATGATACTATAAGCTATAATTTATTAAAGTTGATATATTCAACTTTTGTATTAAAGCATAATAATAGTAAAGAAGTATTTGTATACAACTGAACATACATATATTAACAATTGATACTTTCCATTTGCATGTTAAACAATCTATACATTACTTAAGGTTTTAGTTACATTCCGGCCCGAATCGGCCCGGCCCGGCCCGAAGCCCGGCCCGAAATTCAAGCCAGGCCTCAAGCCGGGCCGATGCGTTTTGGTTCGGGCCGGGCCACCGGGCCGGGCCAGAGCAAATTATTTCGGGCCGGGCCGGGCCGCATCTAAAAGCCCGGTCCGGCCCTAATGAGTACATAACCTAACCTAACAATTTTACCTTATTAATTGTGATTGTTTTTGATGTTGAATACAAAATAACTCTATACAATTACAAAACGACGTAATTTAGTTTATTAAAAGAACTGTTTTATAGCAGAAAATGAAATAATATACAAAAGATAAAAAACAGCTGCGATAAATTGAAAATGTCAAACGAACATAAAATAACCTTGACACTTGGGCTGTGTTCTCTAGGACGGTCGCAAGGTAATTTCCGACTGGTTGATCATAAAACTCAACGCCACTGAAACCTGAATACTGCCATTTCTAATTACATATAATGAACTGTTCCTAACCAATTTTTGCTTTGTGCGCATGATGACGATCGGTTCTTCTTAAAGTGATTTGCCTATACTTCGGATCTTCAGAGCGACAGTGACACTAACGTACCTGCTAAACGGAAGCGAGAACGACTTCGTCGATTATTGTCTGATAGCAGCGATGAAGATACGAGTAATAAGTCTCATTTTGAACGTCCTCCAAGCATTAAAATTAATAAAATCAGAGCAGGTTGGTTATATTCGTTGATCAATTAAATAATAAATATAGTCATAAAACTTAAGTACAATTAAATTTTTAGTTATACACCTAATACCTGCTTTAAGTTTTTAAATGAGAAATGATTTGTGTATTTATGTTTCTAACAATCGTTGTATGTTTACTCTGTAGATTATTGAAGTATTACAAATAAAGTAAAAAATTTAAGACAGTTGAATACTTATATTTCATTTAACATTGAGTTTTCTTTATTGTACCACGATTTTTTAATTTTTGGAGAAATGCAGGTTGCATACAATAGATGGATGGTTTAGCTCAATCCATATAGAAGTGTGAGAACATAGAATATAGCATCATAGAAAGACATCATTCTAATGTCGATACAAATATTCAAGATATATCACGAAAGAATGAATTCATGCCGTAGGTTTTGTGAATTAAAAATGACGACATACTTTCAAATCTTATGCATTAAGTATACTCCGATAGATCATTGAAAAGTATGTGTTTTCAAGTCAGTATCCTATGATGTGAATTCGTGATTTCCACTATATTGAATATTTGCATTGGCTCTAAAAATGGAGTCTTTTTGGTGTCATATTCTAGTTTTGCTGTCACGTGTTATTGACGTCGTGGTATGTAGTGATATTGACGTTCTGGAATGACGTGATATTGACGTTCTGGAATGACGTGATATTAACGTCGTGGAACGACGTGATATTGACGATATGGAATGACGTGATATTGACGTTCTGTAACGACGTGATATTTACGTTCTGGAATGACGTGATATTGACATTATTGGGCTGTGACACATTCACGTCACATTTAGGTCACAATAACGTTGAATTTGAGGTCAATATGACGTAAACCATGACCAAAAAATGCCGTCAAAATGACGTCATCCTGCTAGCTTGGGAGTAGATAATAGTAAAGCTGCATTTTGAATCACTTCACGGACGAAGTGAAACTTCGGCACGCATGCTAGGTATATGGAGTTGAATGTAGTCGTTTATAATGAATTTACTGTCAAAATACATGTCAGCACGGAACGTGAAAGTTTGCAAATTGCAAACTTTCGTGCTGCGTGCCGTGTATTAGACATGCGTATTAAAAATGTTTTTAAAATGTCAACCGTTTTTATTTGAGATTTTCATATTTATGGTCAGGTTCTATCCTTTGTGGAGTTCAAAATTAAAAACGTTTTTACAAATGGAGGAACATATTAATGATTTAAATTTATTATTGATGGGAAGTCTGTGTTTATTAATTAAAAAAAAACGTAATAAAAAAGATTAGAAAGCAGAAACGGTTGGGTATACATCCAATATTTATGGTCGGCAAAACGCAAGGAATTTATGAAAATTTATTACAAGAAGTACGTTTAAGTAATCCTTTAAAATTTATTAATAATATTAAAAACAATGAAGTTTAATTACGCATGTCACGAACTTAAGTGAAGTGTGCTGCATTGAATATGACTATGGCACAATTCATAATGCGTGCCGAAGTTTGACTTGGCCGTCGAAGTAATTAGAAATGCAGCTTAAGAATAAACTTTGCACGGTCACTACGTATTGGTCAATGATATCAGCAGGACCCATAAATTCTGGCATTTATTTCATCTAATAGACGCTTTCTATAATCAATAGATAAGAATTTGGATTTTAATAAATCGACCACGTATTTCCAGCATTTGATGGAATGTTGTGGGCGAAAAAAGCGTAGGGCCTTACGTGTAAGTAATTCAGAAATAAAAAGAAAAAGTTGTTGGGTAAAAATATTACGCGAGACATTGAGTTCATTTATAATAATCAGAAAGCGATGTAGGGAACCTTCATCGGAAAACGAGATATTTACTTTAGTGACCGGATACTATTTAGTAGAAGTCATAGTATTAGTAGTAGCGGCATTATCCATCTTTGGTACGGAATTGGGAAAAAGATAAGGATTTCCTCAGCAATTGTGACCAATGCATGAAAAATTTATTTGCTAGACGAAGACTGTTGAGTGAAATCAGAAAAGGTGACACGTTTTAATTTTTTAACCGTCGTCTCAGCATCAGAACGAATGGTTGTTAAAGCAAACAATAATTTATATTTCTTAAGGGATTCCTCATCGAATTGAGACGTCATCAATTCACAACGTCGCTGAGTATGTATTCACTAGGATCATAAACAAGTAAACTTTTTATCTATGATATCCATAACAAATTCGTCAGACGACTGACTGTCCAAGTTCGACAAGCGCGCTTTTAATAGCACTATAATCTTCTTCAAAAGCAATAGTATAAGCACTTTCGGTAAAGAAATGATTCGTTTATACTCGAATCGTTACGCGTGTTACTTTACGCAAGCCCTCTATACTAATGTCGGTGTCAAACCCCCAAGAAGATAATTCATATTGAGGTTCGTGCTTTAGCAATCTATTTATACTTACCCTTCATGTATCCATCGTGAATAACAACCAAAATCAAATTCAGTAACCCATACAGTTTAACAAAATATACTGCAACATACGTGAAGTATTGTAGCATATTTTTTGCCGTTTATAAATGCGTATATTGTTTGGTTACTATATTTAATGCAACACTTATTTACTCCGGTAATTAATTCTTTAATATTAAATACTATTCCGTCATTTACTTTATTATCCAATTAAGAGTCGAGAATTATTTAAAATAAATAATAAAGACTCATTCTTTAACTGATGGTTGCTACAACTATGTTTAGGTCCGGTTTATCAATGCATGGTTAGTTAACATAACCGACAGTTATATTTTAGTTATATTTTAACTTAAGGTTAATTCGTTAATCAATTTTATTAACTGCCAGTTAAATTCTTAAACTTCTAGTTAAAGTAACTAGAAGATAAAGTGTCGGTTAGCATCTTAACTAACAGCTACATGAGACAGTGTCGTTTTCGTTTTGTAGCATAACCTCAAATTTGGTATCGATATTTTAGGGAAAAAATGGAAAGTTTAGATAATATAAGAATAAGCGACGACGAATACGACTTTGCATAGTTTCTGACGTGTGAACGTAGACCTTATAGGGTTGAAAAGCGTATTGACCACTTTGAAAAGTGGGATGATCGCGATTTTTATGTTCACTTTCGTTTAAGTAAACAAACTGTTATGATGGTACTGAATCTGATTGAACACATTCTAGAATACCCAACGGACAGGTAGGTTGAACGTTAAATAATTTATGTTTTCACATTGTATTGCTTTAATTTTAGAAATCATGCAATTTGTCCAATTGATTAGCTGTTGCTATGTTTGCGCTTTTATGCTACAGGAAATATGTTAGTAACAGCTGCAGATTTTTTAAATGTAAGCAAAAGTTCCGCTTGCAAAATTGTTAAAAGGCTGACTTCTGCAATAACAGCATTAAGCCCACGTTTTATCAAAATGCCTGTAACAGCCACTAACGTAGCAGAAGCTCAACTAAGCTTTTATAGCAAAGCACAACTGCCGAAAGTTGTGGGTTCTCTTGGTTGTACGCATATTCGAATGCAGTCGCCAGGTAAAATAATTTATGTATTATACTTATTTAAACATATTTGCTTTCTAGGCGGAGATCAAGCTGAGACATTTAGAAATAGAAAAGGTTATATTTCTATTAACACCCAAACAATATCTTCAGCAGATTAAAAAATTTGTGATATAGTTACACACTCGTTGGCAAGGATCAAGCCACGACCAAACAATTTTTAACAATTTTTTAGTTAAAAGATGATTGGAGAATTGGGAATTTGGGCAAAATTCCATACTTGTTGCTGATTGTGGTTATGCAAACAGCATGCATGTAATAACACCATTCACACAAACACATAATAGAGTTCAGGAACTTTACAATGAATCTGGTATAGTTAAAAAATTATTATTTAGTGGGTTTCAACTAGTAATATCTTTTGTGTTTAGTTATTCGAACTAGAAATCCAGTAGAACGTCAGTATGGAGTATGGGAGCGGAGATTTCCAGTTTTGTCCCTTGGGTTGCGTTTAAAACTCCAAACACAATGGACTTAATAGTGGCCACTGCTGTTTTGCATAATATAGCAATTGATGAAAAGAAACAAGAGCCTGAACTAGATCTAGAACTAAATATAGAAACTATAGATTTCGACGAGGAGATAATTGTTGAACCACCCATCAATAATAATGTAGTCACGGCAAGAGAACAACTATTGGAGGATTATTTGAAAAGATAATAAAATTAATAAAACATTTATGTATTATTATATTTATAAAATAAAAAAAAAATTATTAGTGTTCCTAATATTTACAATTACAAAATGTATTACTGTTTTTTTTTAATTGAGCATTCAATAAGAAAATTCGCAATTCAATTTCTTGTTGCTCGAGTTGCAGATTCTTGAGGCGCTGTTCATGCTGAAGTTTTAAATACGATCTTCTCTCTTCTGCGAGTCTTTCTCAATTTGCATTAATTCATGTTTTTCGTCAGCCAAATGTTCAAATTTTGCACCTGCTGATGAAAGACATTTCTGTTTTTTATTATGGGTCTTCTTCGACTTGTCCATGTAGTATCTGCAAAAATATTAAAACTTAAAATAATGTCATTGTGGCTGTTTGATATTAGATTTAGTTTGTCATTAAATTACCATATTGCTCATTCCTCTGCAAATCATCTTGTACAGTAGTTGGCGTTAAAATTATTAATGATAAGCTCGGCTTATTAACGCCACTAGTTGAGGGTTGAGGGTGATTTACCACAGTGGATGATTGTTGTACATCAGCTGCTTTTGTTGCACTTCGTTTTAAAATTGGATCGACGGGAGTTTGCAACATACTCGGAGTGTAGTGACACCAATTGACCTCTATTTCTTGCAGGTCCATGTCATTGTCACCATTATCTAAACATGTCGATTGCCCTTACAGTGGTATTCCCAACCTCCCAGCTGTAAATTATTGTATAATATAAAACAATTCTAAGCTGTATAAACTGAACTACCTTCAATTGCATCCGAATCAAATTTACTCTCAAGTCCTTGAACAGATATTGCTATTGTTTTGACAAGTTCTTTTTCTTCTTCAGAAGTATGGTTTGGTGGAGGTACATATGGGCCCCCACCTGTACCCGTTGTATAACTAAAATGCTGGCTGAACTGCTTTCGCATCTCTTTCTTAATGTTATCGTACTTAAAACGAATTTGTTTTACAGTTCTAGGCTACAATAAAATAGTAAGTAATCTTTTATAAATACTATTAAGCAGTCATTTACCTGTTCAACTGATCCTGCATTGAAATGATTGGTAATTCTTTCCCATGCCGCTTCTTTTCGTCGCCATGTTATACCATCTGCTTTTTTTGTTTTCTATGTTTTTAGAAGTATTAACTATTTGTAATAACCTCTGGCTGTCGCTTGGGCTGAAATTTGCACCCCGTGTGCGTTTTTCGTCGTCACGTATCTTTCAAAAAATTTACCAAACGTACTTTTACAAGAGCAAGTAAAGTAAGGTTTGTTTGAATCCCTTCTTTAGAAATTATTCTGGTTGGAATTTTAATCAGTAGAATCAATTCATTGAATTACATTGCAGCCAACCCAATACTAACTGAAAGTTATTAAACTAGAGTTATGTTACACATTGTTCAATTTAACTAATGCATTAACCGTTGGTTAGCATTTAATAACAGTTAACTAACTGATACTTTTTACGGTGAATTGATAAACCGGCCCTTAAAATGGCAACAGATATTTGATCGCTTTGTTTGATTGTGAATTTGTTATCATTGGCTCTCGGGTTTTGGTTGAGATAGCGGAATATGGACTTTAAGCTTAGTGCTTTTATTGAAGGTTGCATCGAAGGTATTTTATGCAGGACTCCTAACTACAGTATTTAACCGGGCTTACTCCCCTAGGTAAATAACGACATGTGGTCACAATATTAATTTATTAACACTACGAAGAGTGATTGTAAAGACAATAATATACAACAATATTTATAGTACTGACACAACACACGAGTACATCTCGTGTCACCGATTATTACAAAAATTTTAATTATATAAATATAAAAACGCGGTCACAACACGAATCGCGGGGATGCTACATGGAGCTTCCCTTCCGTTGCACGCCGAAGCACATACTGTCCACTTCGCGCCTTCACTTCTTACAGGGCACTCCGATGGTACCCGAATGCATATGGCGGAAGAATTTAAATTGCTTTTGGGGTGCACGCACTGTTGAAATGTAAACTGTCCGTTACAGGACTTTGAAAGATACCGATCGAGCGATATTCGAATAGCCATTGAGTTTGTGTCTTCAAGTTCTACATTCACTTGAAAGTTTTATTTCTCTGTGTTAACGCGTTCTTCAGAAACCGATCTTAAGCTCTTAAGAAGTTACACAGTCTTGTGGTTTAGTTTATAAGGATAAACATGGCGTTATTGTGTAGATCGTTTTGGTTTGATAGTTCGTGAAATACGAAACTTAAGTCTAATAAAGAATTATTTCCACGAAGGAGGATCATTTGCAAGATCATCTAACTTCTTCATTTGTTGCTGATCCAGAAAATTCCTGTAAGAAAAGCTGTTTGTCCAATTATTGTATGTTAGAACATATGGCTACTGTAAGGTGTTTTTCTTGTGACGTTTCATCATACGCTCAACAATCAAAGGTAAGCCATTAACTTTAGTACATGACCTGGAACAGCTATTTTCCTCGAAGTTGTGAATGAAGTCAAAGTTTATATTTAAACGAGTACATAAACCTAAATGTTTGTTTACATTATGATTGCAATGAAAATTGCTGTTTGAAATAATAGTATTTGTAACATTACTGTTTGCATTATGCATTCTATGCGATTTGTCGTTTAGATTATTATCTGGAATTATGAAGTTTGTCAAGTAAATTTCCAAATTCATTCTAACAGAAATTAAGAATGTTTTGTGCTTTAAGGTGATATTTACTAAGTAATTCTAATCTTTTTGCATGATAAATATTATTAACTTTGAATTAGAGATACCAGTAGTGGCTGTGAGCCAAGATATACAAATCTGGATATCAAAGGACATGTTTGAGGTTATGTTATAATAATAGTGCTTTCATATAAAATTCAATTTGATGCCTATGTCTAAAAGACAAGATAATCTTTTATATAGTTGTTGTATATTTTTGTAAACGATTTATTGATCAACAGAGAATAATGATTAATTAAAGAAAAATCAATTAAATTAAATTAACTGTTTTATTTTGGGCAAATGCGCCCAAAATAGGGAAACTGAACTATAGCAAATCTATTATATTACAAAGGTGAGACCACTAGCTGTGACTTAATAATAATTAATTGAACAGTGCTTCCAAGAAGTTTGGTCTTTAAATCTCCTTTTAATGTATATATTCAATCTTATGAGATCAATTTTAACCTGTTTCTTTTTACAATACAAGGTAGCAAGAGTGCATCTCTTATGTTCTTTAGTTGTTTTAACAATACTGTTTTCTTTCAGATTCTGCATTTTCGCAGTGGATGCGATATTTTTCTCTGAGGGTTTCCAAGTTCTCCCTTAGGACACCCCTTGCTTTTCTTGAGCCTAGGACTTGGTGTCACTCCTTTATTTTATGTAGATATGTGTCAGTTCCAATTGCTGTTTTTGAAGTTCAAAAGAATTAAATTTAACTTACGTAAACCCACGGCCATTCCTCATAGCTCTACCCAAGGAATATACCCCTAGCTTAGTCGAAAGACTGTCGATTTTCTTTTTGTCACAGGGACTTCGAATTTAGTTATGCTCATTCCTATCGGTAGTAACCAAAAAACGTAACAGTACACCAAAACCAGTCGATTTAACTCTGTAACAAAGTAGCCAAGAAGTAAGGATAGGGATAAAATTAGAAATACGACGCCAGTGTTTTCAACTTTCCCTAGTGGGGAAACTAAAATTACTAGAGAAAACGTAAGTCCAAAATTTAGGTTTAATAGTAAAACATGGGGAAGTTTTATACAACAGTTAAGGAGCAAATGTGCAAAACTGAAAATACAAAAGGAAGAAAAAGAATTGGCAAAAGTCAGAACGCGTATAACGCAAGGGCATCAGATTTTATTGATAAAATTGGGCCCCACAATGTGTATGCCAGATTTGTTGTACGTCAGATGAGCGGATTAAAAAATAGATCGACATCAACAGCGAAATTATCGGCCACGCTACGGTAATAGAAAACAGAAAGAAAGAAAATGAATGCCACGTTAACACAGTCGGAGAATGGAGGACATACAAAGCGAAAAAAACACAACCCAAATTACCTTGAAAACGATTATTAGTATATATACAACATATACATGCGGACAGAACACAATATGTCCAATACTATGGAATATAACACTCAACTATTAACACAGAAAGATAAACAGAATAGCTATGTGGTTTATTCCAGCAGGTTTACACATATTTATACCCCATATCCCATACCAATAAAAAATATAACATACAAATGTAAATATAACAAGAAGCTTACATACTTACTTACGACTTTGACGACGATGAGCTTGTTCCCAATAGAATCTACAAACCTAAGAAGCAAAATAAATATTTATAATAGCGCAATCAACAAACCAGCACCAATAACTAATCAAGTACCACTGCTGATGGATAATTATCAGGCACCATAAATATTTTGGAACGGCTCGATTGGGTGTATAATAATTATCACAAAAGAAACCATGCAAACCAACACTCGAAATGTAGTGAACTAGTTCAACGAACGTATTATAAAATTGTCTTCTGAAGAATAATCACGGAAAGCCAGTTATAAAATAGCATCAACTTTCAGCATAAGCTTAGATAGTTGTACATAAGTCAAGCAATTATTTATTTGTAGGTACCCTGTATGTAGAAATCAATTAAAAATTTAAAACATGTCAATATAATTAACTAAAGATAAGATTAGGTTAGAGAATGTAGGTTTATTTTTTATGCTTTAATTTAGAACTAGGATAAAAATTAATTACTAATAAGATCGATGGCAGCGTTACAAATCGTGTACAAATATTATTATAGCTTTTCATATTGGATGCAGTGTAAAAATCAATAATTTCTTAAGCGTAGCATAAACTAAAACATTTGTGTAACTGTACCTGGTTGAATATACGAAAATAGGCTATAACGATTGGGAATTTCAAGGAACGAACGTGCAGTAGATAAATAATTCTAATAAAGCTTTTCAACGTTGAGAATATATTTCTAGGTAAAAATCGTTAACTGAAAACACAGGTCTATAAGAGCAAAGGACGGTTACAAGTAGAAAACAGATCGATATAATCAGGCGAAGCGATATTTAGCATGTAATAGACACAGAAAAAAGATATCGTATGGTCAGTTTTTGGGACTTTCAAACGTTTGTAAGACGAGGATATTTTTAAAGGCAATAAGCGGGACAAGGATGCAGCGTGTTCGCAGAAGATATTGATTTCCAAGGCGCACAGAAAAGTAGGGAGAAACAACTCTGAACGATGTGATGATAGAGGGACTATGCAAAGGATAGAAAACATGGGATATACAAGGAAACCAGAAATGTAGGAATGACATAGAGGAGTTAGGAAGGGTATGGAAAACAAGACTAGAGGATGTTATGATGAGAGTAGAAGCGAGATAATAGTATGTACGGGCATATGAGAGGCGTGATTTTAGTTGTTTGGGGGGGATAGGAGTGTTAAGGATTCAGAGAAAATTAAAACAGTTAGCAAAGTTAACGGCTTTTCCTGAGTAAAGCAGTGTTTGCGTTTCAAAATTCTAGGTTTTGGACGACGATTATATTATTGCGCATGTAAATTTTAAGGATTGAGCAGCCGTTGGACAAAAGTTTTGAGGAATGTTTGTGAAAAATGCGGGCAACTTGAGAGGGGTTTTGGTTATATAAACGCCCTTGAATACTACATGACCGATAGCATTGTTTCGGCGGGCTATTATCAAATTTATAACTGAGAAAGCCCAGAGTATTGGCAATATCCTATAGCATGCCTTAAACTTTGACCGAAGGATGTCGATAACCAATGGTGTCAGATGGAGGCGTTGCTTTATATATTACTCAAATTTGCTAAACAAGCAGTCATCCTTCAACCTGAGCACGCTTCACATCAGTTCAAATTAAAAATTTACGGAAAAGTGAACATAGAAAAATTAAATAATTATATTACGTGGAAGTCGTGATAGAAAAATTTTGAAATTAAAATAATAGTGAGAAATATACGAGAGAAGTTTTGCCGTTAACTGGATAACGTAAGTGAAAGCTTATTAGTTAAACAAAATTTTAATATTTATAATGTAGGGCTCTGGTAAAATCTGGGAAAATCTGAGAAAATCTGGAAAAATCTGGAAAAACTCTAGATTGGTGGAGAAATCTAAATTTACAAACAAATCCGAATTTAAATCGATCTAAAATTACATAAAAATATTGATTTGCATCTACGCATCGGAGTACAAAACGCAGGATTGTTCTAAGCATTGAATGGGGTTTGGCCAAGCGGTACTATAAAATCTACAAGTGAACTCAACTGAAAGCAATCCAGGGGTACTGGTCAACAGCACGCAGTAGCAGATTCAAGAATAGGGAGAACAAAAGGACACGCAAGAAACACTACAGGTCAGAACATTATCTAAATAGCATAACGCATTATTTTCTCTTTATTGAACATTTACTATATTTTCTATTATACCAGAATATTTATGTAAAGGGTTATCAAAAATCTTTTTATACGTGAAAATTTACGTGAAAGGAAAAAGTCATTGAACGTTCATGGTTGTTTCCAATAGTGTACAGTGTCATTTTTCCTGGCTTTAAACTAACTAAAGGTAGCTATAATTTTGGGGATAAACAAACTGATATTATTATTATTTGATTCAGGGTTTTAGTTTGTCGAATAGTGAATCATATTAAGCTGTAAAGTGTATACTTTTCTTTGTCATTATACAAATTTTGGTCAATTTCGTTTGTCTCATTCAAGTAGGAAAGTATTAGGTAAAAGGGGGGTAAATGCTTTGTTCTCGTAACGTTGTGCACTCTGTGTGGATTAGACTGAGTTAATCGAAGCATATTTAAATTTTAGGTTTTTAGAGACAGAGCGGTGGCGGGCAGTAGTAAACCGAACGTTAATTACATCGGCGTGCAGCGTGTCACAGCAATATATATATATATATATATATATATATATACATATATATATATATACAAAGTAAAAAGGAATTATTGGCAAGTGACTCAAATTCAGCCACGAGGTCATCCTGTCGACGCGTTTCGCCCTAATTGGGGCTCATCAGGACAGGAGTACCCAAGTTGTAATATTTAATACAGACACCTTATGGGAAGTACAGCATCACCTAGCTCACAATTTGTGTCTTTGTGTTGTTTCACCTGACATCGCAAGTTTTCAACAACAGTCGACACGGAGGAGATCCGGCTCAACTGCCTTTTCCAACCAAAGTTATATTAAAAAGTGTGATTTAAATTTATAATAACAAGGAATGACTCAAATTCAGCCACGAGAGCTGAATTTGAGTCACTATAATAATCTTTACTTGTATAAATTTAAGACTCATTAATCCTACAATTATATATATATATATATATATATATATATATTATATATTTATATATACAGTATGTCTGAAAAAGTTGGCAACATATGGAAAACTTTTTTATTTGTAATGTTACGAAAAAAAGTTATTCTTTATAAAAAGTTCTGCTATCAAAAATAATAATATTCAGTACTTACATTTGACATTAGATGTACAGGGTGTCCATAAATTGCAAAAGATCAATAGGAATATTTTGACCACTTCAATTTCAACTTAAATTTTGCAAATTTTAGTTGTGAAACGCGTCAACTTTTATCTTATTTAACAAGTCAACACACTTCAAATGTTTATTTGTGGATTTGAAATATTTTAGCAATGAATTTAAATCAGTAATAAATAAGTAATACCCAACAGAATAATGTAGTTTTCTACTGTAATACACAATAATAAATGAAATAATAATAAAATCTAGGTGGATCTGACAATGACATTTCTCTTACTGAAAGTCAGTCTAGTAAAAGCTTTCGAGAAATAAATAATACATTCCATCTAGTTAGTGTGCATTGAAATTGAAATGTAATTGTAACTAATGTAAACAAAATTGAAAACGTCAGTGTGTATTAATTGTACTTCAAGAAGTAGCAAAAATACCGTTGAAATTGACTCTTGAAAAAATTGAAATTGTGCCAATTGTCGGAGATAACTACAAAACTTATAGGGAAGCTTCAGTAATATTCAATAACAGACATCCCGATAAAAATGTACATTTTGTAACAATTAGTAAAATAATGAAAAAATTCAGGAGAGATGGAAATGTCAATAATAAAGTCAAAAAAAACATCAGTCATGCATTGCGACTGAAGATATTCAAAATCAAATAATGCTCTCAGCAGCTGAAAATCCTAAAGATTCGATAAGGAGAAGGTCGGTCATATTTAAGTAAAGATGTGGTTGCGAAGATATTAAAATCTTACAAATTTATACCCTACAAACCCCAGTTCATTCAAACCCTAAAACCCGAAGATTTTAATAAAAGTTTGGATTTTGTGCTTGGTTCCAAGGGGAGTTAGAAGATAATCATTACATGGAACGGTGCATACTTTTTGGACGAAGCAACGTTTACTTCTAATGGGACAGTTAGCTCACAACATTGCCGCTGGTGGAACGACACTAATCCGCATTTTACTGCCGAATGTCGCGACCAATATTGTTTTAAGAGAATTGTATGGTGTGGCATATTTAAGGATAGAATATTTGGACCCATTTTTTTCAGGAATACTATGAATTCTGAACGTAACTTAGAATTTTTGAATGATAATATTTCCGATTTTCTTGATAACCTACCAATAATAGAAAGACAACGCATATGGTACCAATATGATGGGGCACCATGTCATAGTACCAGAAATATTGGAGAATATCTGCTGCAAACTTTTAATGGATGAGTATTAAGAAGATATATGGAATTTTCTTAGCCGGCCAGATCTCCAGACCTAAACCCACTAGACTTCTTTTTGTGGGGATACCTAAAGCAAAAAGTGTACCTTAAAAGACCATTCGACAATATTGATCATTTGGAAAGAACAATTTAGGAAGCATGTGACGATATTACTCCGGCTGGTATTAGAAATGTAATAAAATCATTTTCTAAAAGAACAATTAAATGCTTTGAAAGAAACGGTGGGCAAGTTGAGATGCTTATTTAGCGATGAAAAAAGTTAAAACGGATTTTTTTTGTTCATGCAAGTAGATGGGGCCCCCCGTATAGTCCATGAAATCCTGCGTTCTGATTGGCTGATGAAATCATAGGCCACACCCTCCTTCACTTTTTTAAGTTTTCATTGTTCGTGTTAAGCGGCGACCTTGACTTGCAATATTGTTATAATGCGCGTCACAATATTTATGGCTGCACAAATGCGTGTTATTTTCTAACCTATTGACCCAATTAGTTAACAAGAAAAAATTATTGTTTCTATGCATGGATTTCGAAGTTTTCGTTTTTAGAACTTGTTTGTATTTTAATTATAATTATGATTGAATCAACGTTGACCGATAAAATCTGTATTATTATTAAAGAATGTAATACTAACAACATTTTACACTAAGCGGACCACAACATTCACTTGAATTTAAATTTAATATTATTCCTAATATAGGTCTGTTATTACCCTGTAAAGAGTAAAGACGTAGTTTGCGTAAAAAATGCAAATGAAACGTATTCGTCAGCAATATACTACTGTTATGGTTTCTGATGACCTCAAGTAACTTGCTGTGCTATAAATGATAATAGAAGTGTGTGTGTGTGGCCTTGGCAGGTCAAATTGTATTTATGCGGATATTATGCAATCAACAAACAACCTTGTTTTGGTGTGCAGGTCCAGACTTGTTTGGAGTCGTAAAAACAGTATTCAAGCGGAGGAACATCTGCATCACTTGCAGTTTAATTCGTGATCTACTTCTGTTTAAATCGAAGTGTGTATTTTTTTAATTAAGCATGGCTCTGCAGTAGTAAACGATTTTATCAAAACCAACAAGTGTTATAAGTTATTAATATATTGTGTAGAATTTAAATTAAACGCATGTCACGAAAGTGTTGAAAATCCAAAAAAGTGGCTAAAGAATAGATTCAAACAAATTTTTGAGCATATCATTCAGACCATTATTGATTGCAATGCTAAGGTGGGGATTACTCTCACAGCGGACGAACTGGATTCAGATTTTCATATTCCATTTAAACCAGTCTCCGATCTGAAATTTGAAACGATATGGGAATTATTATTCAATTTACATCAATGCAAAAAAGGCGACTGTAGAGGGAGATACGTTCAAAATTTTATCTACAAGTTTTCTGTCCCTGAAAGGTGCCGGAGGCACTCGCAAACAATTTGCTACTTTCGAAGAGGAGTGTCACAAAAGGAGAGGTATAGTGGCAATTAATAGAAAATGATAACCTCTGTCTTCCTAGAGCCCTAGTTGTAGCACGAGCTTATGCTTTAAATGCACCAAATTTAAATCATGTTGGGCGGAATATTGGCAAATGCCAAAATCAAGAGACCCAAAACTTGATACAACAAGCAAATGTTAAAGTTTCTTCAAGTGGCGCTAGTATAAAAGAACTTCAACAATTTCAACGATATTTAGTGGACTATAAAATTACAGTTTACGCTTATGGTACCAAGGGTCGGGATATTTTATTTGAAGGTCCAGAGGCTTGTTATAAAATCAACCTGCTTCATCACAGAAATCATTATAATGTTGTAATCACCTTCACAGGCACATTCGCTTGTAAGTATTTCTGTGTTCGGTGCCATATCCAATATGACCACAAGGCCAAGCACCGTTGTGCTGTTCAATGCCCTGGATGTAGACGCAAACCACCATGTCAAAAAGTAGCAGTTGAAATAGCGTGTACCGACTGTAATAGAAAATTTAGAGGACAGAGTTGCTATGATAATCATAAAACATCGACATCGAATACCAAAAACATATGTGAAAGTATTAAAAGTTGCGAACAATGTCTTAAGACTATAAAGTCAAATCGGCAGCGTGTGTGTGGGGAAATACTCTGTAGTGTATGCAGATCGCACCAACACTCGGGACACTTTTGTCATATCCGGCTAGATACGAGTAAACCACAAATAAATGACACGCTTTTTGTCTTTTACGATTTGGAAACTCGTTAAGATTACAAAACCTTGAAGGTGGAAAATGTACATACACCTGTATTTTGTGTGCTTGAACACAGATGCGATGAGTGCTTTGAAGCAAATAATAAAACTATAGAATGTCGCAAATGTGGGTTAAGAAGACAGGTAATAAAAGATGACAACGTTATTCACTCTTTTGTACAGTACATCCTTACGCTAGGTAAGAAAAAATTCAAGAGCGTTATAGTAATAGCGCAGAACGGTCAGGCATACGATCACCAGTTTATTTTAAAATACATCCTGGAGAACACAGATTTTAAACCTATTGTTATCATGAGAGGAAGCAAAATTCTGATGATGACCATGGGAAAAATTAAACTTATAGATTCTATAAATTATTTTCCCATGAAATTAACTGCTCTTCCCAAAGCGTTTGGACATTCAGAATTAATAAAAGGTAATTTTTCTCATTTGTTCAACACTGAGATAAACGCAAATTATGTGGGGTTATCCCGGCAGTTAAATTTTATGATCCTGATAGCATAAAAATTACAGATCGTTAAATTTTTCTAGAATGGTATGAAGAAAATAAAAATAAACTCTTTGATTTACAAAGAGAAATGGTAGAAAATTGTATTTTCAATACCAATATCCTTACACAAGCTTGTGGAAAATTTTATCAAATGCTTATGGAAGAGGGGAATGTTTCTCCATTTACTGAAGCAATTACCTTACCAGGTGCCTGCAATAAGTTATTTAGAAGAAATTTTTTAAAGCCCAGGACCATAGGCATAATTCCCAACAAGGGTTATAGAAATACCAATACCCAGTCTAAGATAGCAAGTCAGTGGTTAATTTACGAAGAACAACAACGAAAAATCAACATAAAACACTCTTTATAGCAAAAAGAAGCTACTGTGGCAGGTGTACAGATAGATGATTATTGTTCTGAAACAAAGCAAATCTTCCAGTTTCACGACTGTTATTTTCACGGCTGCCCCCAATGTTCTGCTACAGACCGGGAAACGTCCATGCATGAAGATCCACAGACTGTTTAATTTATGATATTTACTAACCGTTAATCAGACGAACAGATTAAAGTTATGGGGTTTTCAGGTTATCGAAATGTGGGAACATGAATTTCGTTTGCAACTGGAAAACGATAGCAACTTAAAAATGTATTTGAATCACCATCCCCTTATGGTGCTGTACTTCTAATATTTACCTACCGCGTGAGGGTATCCAATTAATAATAATTAATAAATGGGAAGGACCTCTAACACTATAGTACCCTCACGTTTCGGGACATTGCCTCGCAGCTGCTGCAGTCGGTGAGTAGGGGAGGTTCATTAAACAACAACACACTAAGACAAAATTCCAATTGTTTTATTAAACGGCCTACTAACTAACTTAACCTAATTACATATGCATACAAAAATTATACAGTAATTAACAATATTTACAAAAGGGCGCCACCATGGGAATTAAACGGCCCATGGACCGATCGCGGTAATAGCTCTCGTAGCACTTTGTTCGTGGCGATGAACTAAGATTGCAGGACAGAAAATACGTCACATCACAGGGACAAATGTTATTAAGTCTCCGGCTAGCACAAACACAACTTAACTAAACAATTCTAAAGTCCTTATTTTATGAATATTAACAACAGTTCTGGGTGCAAACACCCCAATACATATAATTAATTAACGCTACCGTAGTCTAACTAACTTGCATACTGAAACGACCTTCCTTTAATCCTGGGGTCATCAATAACAGGCAAAACACGACCTTCACACGGGTCAAATAGTACAATAACGGAATTCGTGGCTTAGTTATTACAAGCCTCGGACAACGTCGAAACACAATAAAATAAGAAACCCTTCAAAAGATGCGGTCTTTAACAATAACCTAACGGGATAAAATTACTGGAACGGAAAGTTAACCCGAAGTTGTATGTTATGAAAGTCGACAGATATTGTATTTAAACAAATAAATGACTTATGATGCATAACACAGCTTTGAGTTCATAGTAATACCATATATAATAATTACTTACTCAGAAAAATAAACTAACTTTAAACATAACGGCACGCACTTGAATTCAGAGAAATAAAACACTTACTCAATCTTGCAAGAACGCGAGTTTCAGACTCTAACGCGTCTGAAATAAACAACCCCGATTACCACCGGCTGGCATCCTTATATACATTTAAGTTAATTGAAAAATAACCCCTTTCTTGGCGCTCATACTCGGCTTAGGATACGCCGGTCGTAAATCTTTAAGATTAATTAAACTGCCCATTGCCTAAGATTGCCACACAAGTAGATCTCGGAACTAATTTTAGTTGAGTGCTCCGCTAATTGAAAAATTGCTTCAGACCACCCTGACATAAATAGGATCCTAAAACATGATTGACATCTAATCATAGATAGCAACTAAACTGATATGTTTAGTGCCCTTAAAGTAAGCGCCTTTAGAAAACTGATTGACTCTTGGATTAGATCTTTCCTGGAAACTTCGCTGGGACGCTACTTGGGTAGTCTTGAAGCCGTTCGCTCCAAGACCTTCATTCTAATAATTAGAATGCTAAAATTAAACTAGAAAATAACTATTTTTAGAATTCATAGAACTAATTAGAGCGATATTAAAACAGTATGTTACAGTGCAACTTCCGTTAAATCCACGCGACTCGTTTTTTGGAGGGAGAGCCGAATGCACTAGAAGTTACTATAGAATAAAACCCAATGAAAAAATTAAGTACGTAGATATATGTTCCTTATATCCGTATATTTGTAAATACGGTACTTTTCCACTCGAACACCCTAAAATTTACGTAGGTACAGAATGTGAGCAGCTTGATTTAAGTAATGTACATGGGCTAATTAAATGTAAAATTTTCCCTCTTCAAAATTTATATCATCCGGTTTTGCCTTCTAAAATGAATGACAAGCTAATGTTTGTTCTATGTTGAACATGTGGTGTAAAGATGAATCAAGATGAATGCATTCATAGTGAGGAAGACAGAGCACTTTTGGGTACATGGGTAATTGAAGTAATCAAAAAGGCCTTGCAGAAAGGATACCGGATTATGCAAGTGTATGAAATATGGCGATATGAAATCACAATGTATGACAAGAAAAGTAACGTCGGTGGTTTGTTTGCGCAGATGATCAATAAGTTTATTAAAATCAAACAAGAAGCATCTGGTTGGCCAGCCAACTGTGAAACACAAGAAGAACGAAACGTTTACGTTGAAACTTTTTTGCACAGCGAGGATGTACAAATGGAATTTGGCAAGAATCCAGGATTAAGGTCTCTAGCAAAACGGATCCTAAATAGTATTTGGTATGTACATGCTGTTCTCCTCAATTTTTAAACTTTGTATTGTTTTAGGGGAAAATTCGGTTAACGAGAAAATCAACCTAGATGCTCCACAATACGACAACCCTCAGAGTTGTACCGTCTGAATTCAAACCCGTCTATTAACATAAACCATATTGCCATAATTAATGAGGAAGTGCTGTTGGTTTCGTGGGAGTACAAAGAAGAAGCTACCGACACCCTCAACACAGTAAACGTTGCTGTTGCTGCATTTGTCACAGCCCAGGCCCGTTTAAAATTATACACATACCTCGAAAAGCTAGGTGACCGAGTTCTATATTACGAGACAGATTCTATATGCTACATTTCTCGTGAGACAGAATGGGATATACCCACAGGGTCCAGTCTAGGAGAAATGACTGACGAACTCCAAGAGTACGGTCTAGGTAACTATATTTGAGAATTTTCATCTGCAGGACCAAAAAAAATACAGTTATAAAGTATTTTTCCCGACGTCAGGCGAATATCATCAAGTATGTAAAGTCAATGGGTTTAGTATGAATTACCAAATTCCCAACACATCAACTTTGAAACAATGAAAACCCTAATTCAAACTCAGCCCTCAAGAAAAATAATAATTCAACAGGACCAAAATCAAAGAACAAAGACACATCAATTAGTTACCTTAAGAGAAACCAAAACATACAGAGTCTGTCTTGAAAAGAAAAAATTTGAAGATCACAATTCAACACCCTATGGATTTTAGACTACCGTTATAGCTTATATAAACGACGGCAAAATTAAATCGTGTTTTAGTTTAAGTCCAACCTTGGAACCACACGGATGTTTTAAAAGCTCTTCTTTTCAATTATATATTAGTATACGTTATTTGCAAAAATGTAAATTATAATTACAAACGAGGCTGTCAAGGAAAGTAATAGTTTTAATGTTGTACAACATACAGTTTATTTTAAATTGGAGCCTTTAGGAAGAGAACTAAACAATTTTATACAGTGGTTAAAAAACGGTCTACAGCAAATTTATAATAAAGTCACATTAGATATTAAACCAGATGCTAAAGTAGGCTTTACATTCACTGCAGACGGAGTTGAGAGAGACTATTATATCCCATTCAAACAGGCGTCGTTCTTGAACTTTGAACACTTATGGTTGGTGCTGCCTAAAATGTACCAAAGTGACAAAGGAGCAGGAACATTAAAACGATTACTTCTCTTGACAGCCTCGTTTGTAATTATAATTTCCATTTTTGCAACTAACGTATACTAATATATAATTCAAACAAAGAGCTTTTAAAACATCCGTGTGGTTCCAAAGTTGGACATAAACTAAAACACGATTTAATTTTGCCGTCGTTTATATAAGCTATAACGGTAGTCCAAAATTGGTCTACCCCCTAAAAAACCGCTATTCAAGTACGATAATTACAGCAGACTCTATGTTGACATTTTCACCTCTCAGATACTTGTAGAAAAACAAAAAAAAAAGCACAATTAGACCTTCATTTGATGGATATGATAAAGTATATAAACTTAAAATTAACTGTTTCTCTGTACCAGCTTGGTTAGAAAAAAAGAAAGATTAATAATACACATTCTTACATTTTTAAGTGAGTGTGTGTGTATGTGTGTGTGCGCGCGCGCGTGTGTGGATGCGAGCGCGCGTGCGTGCGTGCGTGTGTGTGTGTGTGTGTTGCAGTGTCTTATTCAGTTATTAGTACGTACGTGCATGTTTAGTCTTTGCTTAGTGAAATTACATAAATAATAATTTGTGCAGGTTTTTGAAAATTTAATCACAAACTTAGTTATTATTACACTAACTGCAAAAGTAATAGCAAATAACAGGTATGTAGCGGGTGCTATGGATCAAGCTGTATGATTACGTTCTGGCGCTTCTAATAAAATTTATAAGAGGTAGTTTATATATACATGAAATTTAGTTTTTTATTCTTTTAAATTCATAGGGTGTTGAATTGTGATCTTCTTAAAATTTTCTCTTTTCAAGACGGACTCTGTATGTTTTGATTTTTCTTGAGGTAACTATTTGATGTGTCTTTGTTCTTTGAATTTGGTCCTGTTGAATTAGTATTTCTCTTGGATGCTGAGTTTGAATTAGGGTTTTCATTGTTTCAAAGTTGATGTGTTGTATATTTGATAATTCATACTAAACTCCTTGATTTTACATACTAGATGATATTCGCCTGCCGTCGGGGAAAATACTTTATAACTGTAATTTTGTGGTTAGAATTATATTCTTTAATAACAATACACATTTTATCTGTCGACGTTGATTCAATAATAATTATAATTAAAATGCAAACAAATTCTAGAAACGAAAACTTCAAAATCAACATGCATTGAAGCAATAATTTTATCTTGTTACCTAATTGGGTTAATGGGTTAGAAAATAACACGCATTTGTGCAGCTTAGATCGTTATTTGACCGGCGGAACCGAGCTATGAATATTGTGACGCACATTATAACATTATTGCAAGTCAAGAAATCAGGATTCCATGGACTATACCAGGGCCCCATCTACGCATGCACATAAAGTTTGATGTTACGTTTTCGAAACAAATAATTTTAATTACGTATTTGTCTACATACTTGACATAATTCTTAACAGACAAAGTCAAAGTTTATCATGGGCCATGCAGAACTTTTTATAAATAATAACTTTTTTGGTGACACTACAAATAAAAAAGTTTCATATATATTGCCAACTTTTTCAGACATACTGTATATATATATATATATATATATATATATATATATATACATATATACATATATATATATATATATATATATATATATATATATATATACATACACATATTGCTGTGACGTTTTGCGGTGGGATGGGAGCTGAAAGAGTGCTTTGATACTTCTGTATGGCGATGGGAAATTTCAAATTATTATCTTACCTTCCTTTTCTTTTTTTGTATGGCTATCTCAACGGAAGCTTTACTACAAAATGAAATAAAACAAAGCAATCTCAAAAAAGCATCTATACATTACACTTTCTCTCGTATCGTTTCACCGACTCGACACCTAGTAACTATAACCGCGAGTGCATAAGTGCTGCTGCCCGACCAAGTGCGTCGACCGGTAAACAACACCTATCTTCGCGGGAGTAAATTGGTGAACAACATTGCAAGGTAAGCAAAACATTAATTACGGTTTGACCTATGTTACTGTTTTTCGCGCCTTACCTCCAATTGCATATAATTACAGTCCATTTGCTAAGCTTTACGCTTTGGGAAACGTTCTGGAGCTGTCCCGTCTTTATACACTCCAACGTGTACCACACAAATTTTGATATCAGATGTAATCCGAATACCAGTGTTATCAAGGGCCTGCAGGTTTTTAATTAAACATGCGATCCCAACAGATAGTCAAGTGGAGTCAACTTATACCATGGGTTTAGTTTTGAGTTGTAGCATCGACCTAAGATGGTTGTAATTATATTTCTACGGTAAGAAAATAATTCGCAAACTTACCTCTAAATTCTATTTTCCCGTTTGATTTCAACGCAAGTTTTTAAGTTTAGAGTTTTAAAGTTTAAAATATCAAGTATTAAATATGAGGACAGTATTAATTCCGAGTTTTACAATATTAATTTCAAGTTTCACGTAATAAAGCAATGGAAATTACGTATTATATAAAACAATCGTTAACCATATGGCAAGTACAAGCCTGAAATGCAGCTTCAATTGTTGCTAGGCAAAAGTGTGGAAATCCCCACGAATGTTTGGTTAGTATAGAGGACACCTGTTTCAGCTGCGCACAACCACAATTGTAAGTATATAGATGTTAAAGAAAATTCAGCCGCCACGCAGATATCCAGCGGTGAGTCATCTTCCATTTTTATACCTATATATAGAAACATTCATTTAAAATGCACAAATAATTTTCGAAGAAGCTATATATATATATATATATTGTTAAAACTTCATACAGTTGGAGGTCAGCGATTGACAATATAGATGGCCTTATCGTGTATTATTGTTGTGCTATACATATGGCGGAGCGATAAATCCTTTTCGCTTCACCAACAAGACACTCTCTCGTATCGTTTCACCGACTCAACACCTAGTAACTATAACCGCGAGTGCATAAGTGCTGCTGCCCGACCAAGTGCGTCGACCGGTAAACAACACCTATCTTCGCGGGAGTAAATTGGTGAACAACATTGCAAGGTAAGCAAAACATTAATTACGGTTTGACCTATGTTACTGTTTTTCGCGCCTAACCTCCAATTGCATACAATTACAGTCCATTTGCTAAGCTTTACGCTTTGGGAAACGTTCTGGAGCTGTCCCGATTTATACACTCCAACGTATACCACACAAAAAGTCACTCTCGCCAAAGGCCAATACTCCGGGGGTGAATCGGGAGTAAAAAAAAGTACTAGATCCCCTTCTTCTATGGTTTTGGAAGGGGTGTTCCATTTAGGCCTTTGCTGTAAGGTGTGCAAGTAGCCTATGGACCAGCACTTCCAAAAGCTCTGTACAAGTTGTTGGGACATTTGCCAACGACTAAGCCGATTCGCAGGAACTTTTTGTAGGTCCACTTCACACCGCGTAATTAAAGGCCCACCAGTTAGAAAATGGCCCGGAGTCAAGGCATCCGTGCCTTCGTTAGGTGACGTTGTAAGTGCGCAAAATGGACGGTAATTTAAGATTCCTTCTATGCGGGTCACAACTGTGCTAAATTCCTCCAGAGAAAGTGTCGTTCTACCCACTATTCGTTTCAAGTGAAATTTAGCACTGTTGACGCCGGCTTCCCAAAGCCCCCCAAAATGGGGTGCATAGGGAGGGTTGAAACACCAATCAATACCCCTAGAGGATAAGTAGTGCGCAATGACGGGGTTAGCTTGATCAAAATGTTTATATATTTCTAACATGTCTCTAGCCGCCCCACGAAAATTTCGGCCCTGATCGGAGTATATGTTCGTGGGTAACCCGCGTCTGGCTATAAATCTATCTAATGCAGCAAGGCAGGCTTCCGATGTTAAAGCTGTGACAACCTCCATATGTATGGCACGTGACACCATACAAATGAAGAGGGCAATATATGCCTTTTGAAATTTTGTCGATTGCAACGAGGATAGCTTGATTGTAAAAGGACCGGCAAAATCCAAACCAGTATGCGTAAAGCATCGTCCGGGTTCGAGGCGATAAAGCGGAAGATCTGCCATAGGAGGCTGAATAGGCTCCCTTGGAAGCGATAGCAAGTCAGGCAGCGAAATATTCTACTTCGAATTAACTGACGGATACAAGGAATCCAAAATGTACGGGTAACTAATGATTGAGTTAGCCGCGGACCCCCATGACCTGAATATATGTGATAGTAATCACATATTAATACAGCTAACCTGCTGTTTTTGGGATAAGGTAGGGATGTTTGCTAGTTATAGAAAGGCTGGAATGGCGCAAACGGCCCCCACCATGACTAATCCCGTGGAGAGAGAAAAGGTGACAACAGACGGTACATTTTGTGCTAGGTTGCCCTTTTTCTAGTAAGACGATATCGTCGTAGATGTGCTCGTACTGAGTAATTCTAATGGCAAATGTGAGAGCGCTACGATACTCAGAGGCATTCAACGGACCAGTAGTCCTTGCAAGATTACGTTTGCGTGCAAGACAGTTAAACGTGAACCTTTTAACGTATGCAAAATTCGTTGAACTTTTAGCAAGTTCGAGGACCTTTGTAGTACTGCCAAGTATTGTTTCACATCAACAGTAGAGACGAGTGCGTATTGTACGGCTTTAAACCCGTCTGTAATATTGTGTGTGTATTTATCACTTGGCCAATCACAATAATCGCGGTGTAAAAAATCAGGACCCTGCCACCAGAGTGTACAATTCAGTAGTTCGGATGGCCTCAATCCTCGGCTTGCAGGATCGGAAGCATTCGCAGAACTGGGAACGTATCTCCATATGGCTGTGGGTTGATTTTCATGAATTTGCACCACTCGGTTCGCAAAAAATAATTTTAACTGATAAGGTGGCGTACAAATCCACGTCAGTGTGTTTGTAGAGTCACTAAAGCATATTGGATCTAGCAAATTGATGGTATCAAATGCTAATGCTGTATGTTTCATTAGTTTTGCCAAAAGACATGCCGCTCCTAATTCAAGACGAGGAATGGTCCACGTTTTCAAAGGGCTACACGGGTTTTGGAAGCTATCAAATGTACATATATTTTGTCATCAACTTCTAATCGCAGATAAACAACAGCGGCCATCGCTACGGAACTGGCGTCGGAGAATCCGATTAAACGGGCTTGACTGTTGCCAATTTTCCAAATAGATCGTGGTATTGTTATGTATTCGAGAAGTGGCAGTTCAATTTGAATTTGCTGCCATTCTTGAAGAATTTCTGCGGGCAATTGTTCATCACAATCCACCTTTTGTAGCCATAGGCGTTGCATAAGGCATTTGAGAAGAACCATAAATGGACTTAAATAACCATTAATATCGAATATGCGTGCTATGCGTGACAAAATTCCTCGCTTAGTAGGGATGTCTGCAATATTTGGAACTTTACATCTAAATGTATCGGAACCCATATCCCAACAGAGACCCAGAACATCACGTGTTGTCAAAGTAGGATTAGAGTTCGGTAGATTTAGAACGTCCGTCTCCGACTTATCAATAACTGAAGTGTGTGAACTTCCCCATTTTCCTAAGTCGAAGTTACCTAGTTTTAGTAAATTGATCAATTCATTTTTTAGAAGGAGAGTTTCTTCTACAGAATCGGATCCAGTCAAAATATCATCAATGTAAGTTGATGATCTAAGGCTCAGGAAGCCGGGGGTACAGTGACCCTCGTCTTCTACCAACTGCTGTAGAACACGAAGGGCAAGGAAAGGGCTACAAGTAGCGCCAAAAATAACGCGGGTATGTTCATATTCCGTTAAAGGTTCACAAGGGTGAAACCTCCAAAACATATGTAAAAATTTTCTATCTTCTGGGTGAACGACTATAGATCTAAACATTTGTCGAATATCGCAAGTGAGTGCGACTTGAGGTATTCGAAATCTTGTTATTACAAGACCAATATCAGATTGTAATTTGGGGCCCGGTAAAAGAATATCATTGAGACTTGTACCATTAATATCCCTATCGGCAGGACTAAACACGACTCGAACTTGAGTACTAGAGAGCTTATTTTTAACCACGCCGTGGTGAGTCATGATATATAAGGACTGTTTCACAGCGGGAGTGAGTTGTCCCTGCGATATATAATTAGCAATATTTTCTGAATATAATTTATAAAAGTTTTGTCGCGTGCAAATCGAGCTTCTAGTTTTAGAAAGCGATTGGTAGCTAATTCTCGTGTTGAACCTCTCTCGTATCGTTTCACCGACTCAACACCTAATAACTATAACCGCGAGTGCATAAGTGCTGCTGCCCGACCAAGTGCGTCGACCGGTAAACAACACCTATCTTCGCGGGAGTAAATTGGTGAACAACATTGCAAGGTAAGCAAAACATTAATTACGGTTTACCTATGTACTGTTTTCGCCTAACTCAGATACGTCATTTGCTAAGCTTTACCTTTGAAACGTTCGGACTGTCCTTTAACACTCCAATGTACCACCAAAGTGGTGGTATACGTTGGGTGTTCGGGCAGTCGAAGTTTCCCAAGCGTAATTAGCAAATGCTGTATCATTTAAGGTTAGGCTTGGAAAACAGTTCTGGACTGTCAAACCGTTTTAATTTACTACTCCAACGTGTACATCACACAAAGTGGTGGTATGTTGACGGTTATCGGACGCAACGTTCCCAAAGCGTAAAGCTTAGCAAATGCGTATAGTCTATATGTATGGAGGTAAGGCGCGAAAACGAGTACATAGTAAACCGAATAATGTTTTGCTTACCTGAATTGTCCATTCCGCGAAGTAGGTGTTCCGGTCGACGAATGTCGGGCAGCGCTATCGCGGTATATGTTGAGTCGGTGAAAGAATGTGGTGAAACGAAAGGCTTTATCGCTCCGCCATATGTAGCACAACAACAATATACGATAAGGCCATCTATACTGTCAATCGCTGACCTCCAACTGTATGAAGTTTTAACATACCCCCCACCCAAAATGGTAAATTTTGTTGTATACCGTGAAATGAATGGGAGAAAAAATGAAAATAGAAATTTAAAAAAATTTTAAGTATGTATAAATTAATCGAGTACTCTGCATTTTGCTTCCTGCATTAAAATATAAAATAAAACATAATTTGTAGAGAAAGAAGAAAAAAAATAAAAATTGCATGTTAGAATGCTGAATTACTTATGGTGGAGGAAGTGGTACCACCTTGTTAATTGGGCGGACCGCTTCGCCTGTGGGTGTTTTTAGCTTTACAACTCTTGTTACACCATCTTTACCCGGTAAAAGCTTCGCCACTCTCGCCAAAGGCCAATACGCCGGGGGTGAATCGGGAGTAAAAAAAAGTACTAGATCCCCTTCTTCTATGGTTTTGGAAGGGGTGTTCCACTTAGGCCTTTGCTGTAAGCTGTGCAAGTAGCCTATGGACCAGCACTTCCAAAAGCTCTGTACAAGTTGTTGGGACATTTGCCAACGACTAAGCCGATTCGAAGGAACTTTTTGCAGGTCCACTTCACACCGCGTAATTAAAGGTCCACCAGTTAGAAAATGGCCCGGAGTCAAGGCATCCGTGCCTTCGTCAGGTGACGTTGTAAGTGCGCAAAATGGACGGGAATTTAAGATTCCTTCTATGCGGGTCACAACTGTGCTAAATTCCTCCAGAGAAAGTGTCGTTCTCCCCACTATTCGTTTCAAGTGAAATTTAGCACTCTTGACGCCGGCTTCCCAAAGCCCCCAAAATGGGGTGCATAGGGAGGTTGAAACACCAATCAATACCCCTAGAGGATAAGTAGTGCGCAATGACGGGGTTAGCTTGATCAAAATGTTTATAGATTTCTAACATGTCTCTAGCCGCCCCACGAAAATTTCGGCCCTGATCGGAGTATATGTTCGTGGGTAACCCGCGTCTGGCTATAAATCTATCTAATGCAGCAAGACAGGCTTCCGTTGTTAAAGCTGTGACAACCTCCATATGTATGGCACGTGACACCATACAAATGAAGAGGGCAATATATGCCTTTTGAAATTTTGTCGATCGCAACGAGGATATCTTGATTGTAAAAGGACCGGCAAAATCCAAACCGGTATGCGTAAAGCATCTTCCGGGTTCGAGGCGATAAAGCGGAAGATCTGCCATAGGAGGCTGAATAGGCTCCCTTGGAAGCGATAGCAAGTCAGGCAGCGAAATATTCTACTTCGAATTAATTGACGGATACAAGGAATCCAAAATGTACGGGTAACTAATGATTGAGTTAGCCGCGGACCCGCATGACCTGAATATATGTGATAGTAATTACATATTAATACAGCTAACCTGCTATTTTTTGGGATAAGGTAGGGATGTTTGCTAGTTATGGAAAGGCTGGAATGGCGCAAACGGCCCCCCACCATGACTAATCCCGTGGGAGAGAGAAAAGGTGACAACTGACGGTACATTTTTGTGCTAGGTTGCCCTTTTTCTAGTAAGACGATATCGTCGTAGATGTGCTCGTACTGAGTAATTCTAATGGCAAATGTGAGAGCGCTACGATACTCAGAGGCATTTAACGGACCAGCAGTCCTTGCAAGATTACGTTTGCGTGCAAGGCAGTTAAACGTGAACCTTTTAACGTACGCAAAAATTCGTTGAACTTTTAGCAAGTTCGAGGACCTTTGTAGTACTACCAAGTATTGTTTCACATCAACAGCAGAGACGAGTGCGTATTGTACGGCTTTACACCCGTTTGCAATATTGTGTGTGTATCTATCACTTGGCCAATCACAATAATCGCGGTATAAAAAATCAGGACCCCGCCACCAGAGTGTACAATTCAGTAGTTCGGATGGCCTCAATCCTCGGCTTGCAGGATCGGAAGCATTCGCAGAACTGGGAACGTATCTCCATATGGCTGTGGGTTGATTTTCATGAATTTGCACCACTCGGTTCGCAAAAAATAATTTTAACTGATAAGGTGGCGTACAAATCCACGTCAGTGTGTTTGTAGAGTCACTAAAGCATATTGGATCTAGTAAATTGATGGTGTCAAATGCTAATGCTGTATGTTTCATTAGTTTTGCCAAAAGACATGCCGCTCCTAATTCAAGACGAGGAATGGTCCACGTTTTCAAAGGGGCTACACGGGTTTTGGAAGCTATCAAATGTACATATATTTTGTCATCAACTTCTAATCGCAGATACACAACAGCGGCCATCGCTACGGAACTGGCGTCGGAGAATCCGATTAAACGGGCTTGACTGTTGCCGATTTTCCAAATAGATCGTGGTATTGTTATGTATTCGAGAAGTGGCAGTTCAATTTGAATTTGCTGCCATTCTTGAAGAATTTCTGCGGGCAATTGTTCATCCCAATCCACTTTTGTAGCCACAGGCGTTGCATAAGGCATTTGAGAAGAACCGTAAATGGACTTAAATAACCATTAATATCAAATATGCGTGCTATGCGTGACAAAATTCCTCGCTTAGTAGGGATGTCTGCAATATTTGGAACTTTACATCTAAATGTATCGGAACCCATATCCCAACAGAAACCCAGAACATCACGTGTTGTCAAAATGGGATTAGAGTTCGGTAGATTTAGAACGTCCGTCTCCGACTTATCAATAACTGAAGTGTGTGAACTTCCCATTTTCCTAAGTCAAAGTTACCTAGTTTTAGTAAATTGATCAATTCATTTTTTAGAAGGAGAGTTTCTTCTACAGAATCAGACCCAGTCAAAATATCATCAATGTAAGTTGATGATCTAAGGGCTCGGGAAGCCCGGGGGTACGAGTGACCCTCGTCTTCTACCAACTGTTGTAGAACACGAAGGGCAAGGAACGGGCTACAGGTAGCGCCAAAAATAACGCGGGTATGTTCATATTCCGTTAAAGGTTCACAAGGGTGAAATCTCCAAAAAATATGTAAAAATTTTCTATCTTCTGGGTGAACGACTATAGATCTAAACACTTGTCGAATATCGCAAGTGAGTGCGACTTGAGGTATTCGAAATCTTGTTATTACAAGACCAATATCAGATTGTAATTTGGGGCCCGGTAAAGAATATCATTGAGACTTGTACCATTAATATCCCTATCGGCAGGACTAAACACGACTCGAACTTGAGTACTAGAGGGCTTATTTTAACCACGCCGTGGTGAGTCATGATATATAAGGACTGTTTTACAGCGGGAGTGAGTTGTCCCTGCGATACATAATTAGCAATATTTTCTGAATATAATTTATAAAAGTTTTTGTCGCGTGCAAATCGAGCTTCTAGTTTTAGAAAGCGATTGGTAGCTAATTCTCGTGTTGAACCTAATGTTCGGGTGGTGTTTTCCATGAACGGTAGTCGAACCACATACTGGCCTAACTCGTTTCGTATAGTAGTGGACTTGAAATAATTTTCACAAGCCACGTTTTCAGGCGACATTGGCGGCGTAAATGGTCTTTCTTCAGCTTCCCAGAAGGCACGAATGGTGTCGCTAAAGGACGGTTCTTCCGAGATGCTAGTGTACAACGCAACCCCTGAATACGGTTGACGTAAAGCTGGTACATCACCCATAATAAGCCAACCAAACGAGGTAAGAAGCGCCGATGGCTTGCCTGTTATACGCAACGAATCGTTGGGTGTGGCATCTAAGACAGCTTGAACACCTAACAGCATATCGACCGGAGCGGATTTGTGAAATTCAGGATCCGCCAATTGTAAGGACGAAAATTTGTCTATTAAATGCTTAGATAAATTTGCTATCGGAAGATCTGCGGTAATACGAGATAAAACAACAGCCTGTAAATTTAAAGAAACGTTTTGATCATATATTGATGTAACGTTACAGGTAGCAATTCCATGAACCTTTTCTAGCGGAGATTGGCCTACTCCACGTATTTAAAAAGGACATTTCTTGCGTTTAAGACCTAACTTGTTAGCTAAAGATAATGTGATGAAATTAGAATGCGACCCTTGATCTAAAACCAAGCGACAGCGATGCCAACTACCGTCACAGGCTAAAATTCGTACCTGCGCCGTGGCTAAAAGCGCCACGGTTCCCTGTTCATTTGCACAGGAATGAACAAGAGAGACTGGAGTTGGAAAATGTTCAGCCGAATTAGAGGCACCTGTAGAGTGTCCTACCGCGCTTTGTGGCGGAGTCGGAGTACTGCCTGAAATTGGTGCCTCGATACACAGTAGCGTATGATGCATTTTACTACCGCACCGTTTGCACTGATATTTTGACTTACAAGTCGAAAGAGGATGTGGTGATAAACACGCAAAACATCTATGATATTGCTTTACCATGTATTGCCTTTCTAGAGTTGATAAAGCTAATAATTTTGGACATCTGTAAAATTTGTGGAACTGATCGTCGCAGGTGTGGTACACGTTGGAGTGTATAAAAACGGGACAGCTCCAGAACGTTTCCCAAAGCGTAAAGCTTAGCAAATGGACTGTATGCAATTGGAGGTTAGGCGCGAAAAACAGTAACATAGGACAAACCGTAATTAATGTTTTGCTTACCTTGCAATGTTGTTCACCAATTTACTCCCGCGAAGGTAGGTGTTGTTTACCGGTCGACGCACTTGGTCGGGCAGCAGCACTTATGCACTCGCGGTTATAGTTATTAGGTGTTGAGTCGGTGAAACGATACGAGAGAGTGTCATGTTGGTCAAGCGAAAAGGCTTTATCGCTCCGCCATATGTATAGCACAACAATAATATACGATAAGGCCATCTATATTGTCAATCGCTGACCTCCAACTGTATGAAGTTTTAACACACAGCAATCTCAAAAAAGCATCTATACATTAAAAAACATTTTTCTTTCGTAAGAACAGTTTATAAAACAATTAACAGTTCCAATTCATTCAGAATATAAGTTTCACATTTATACAAAGTCCTTGGGTGCTTATAAAATTTCGTAATATTAGACATCTCTGAAATTTATTCGTTCAAACTTTTACTCAAAGTTACATACTGCTTGGTTTAGGACCAAATGAATTTCAATGTGGATTACCTCCGCTTATATATGTAGAAATTAACTGTATACGTCATATTTTCGAGACTTTTTTTATACACCTAGAAAATTAGTCACCTAGAAGATGTAAATTTTCTGCGAATTCCGCGGTTTTAATGATCTAATCAGCGTCAAGTTTATAATTTACGAGCATAGAAAGGGGTTATAGATCCTTGTCTAATGCACGAAGTAATGTGCTATTATCTCCTTTCGTATTGTAATACATAAAGTAGTTGGACTCGCGTTATCTTATTTCGGTTTTATTTTACGACTTTGTAATGGACGCGGGTTTTTTTATTCCAGTCGTTTATTTATTTATGCGAACTATTTAGCTTTTAATAGTATTTTTTAGTAAAAGTGATGACGAATTTGTATATTAATAAAGTACCAGAGAATTCTAGAATAATGTTGTGTTTGCAACTCTTAAAATAAAGTTAAATGATCTACACATGGGAAAATAATTAAAGTTATAACATTCACCTTAAGCTCAAATTACTTAAATTGTAATGCTCAACCCTAGCAATGAACAACCGGCAAACAAATTAAGGTAATTAAAACACTTACCCTTGTTTTTTGTCAAGAATCGAGGTCTATTCTGATTGGTACTGTTGTTAGAGTTGCTGTTGCTTCTACCGGTAGGGCGTCTCTGGCGAGACGTTAAGGAAAGTAATAAAGCTAGGAACGACAACACTCGCGTCAACACTGCCCGGTACGATAGGTTTATCGATACGATAGGCGTGGCGGTACGATAGAGTTTTCTTGAATAATCGCGTTTGCTTTTATATCTACAAACGGAAAGGTTAATCACATAATTAATAAGAGCTTTGTCTTTTAGTTTCAAAAAGGTACGTTTATTTTATACAGGATAGAACAATAAATATTCGGAAATTTTAAATTTTCCGGTTCCCTTCTATTTGGGTGAGTTTTATTTATAGAATTTGGGTTTGCATGACCTCTCATGACCTACTTATCACACACACACACACACACACGCACACACACACACACACACATATATATATATATATATATATTGCTGTGATAAACGGTTGTTTAGGGGTGTATTGAGTAGTAAGGTTTGTGTAGTAACTATAAATAGCAATGGGAATCAGAAAACTGCATTTATTTAGCAGAAAAATAAGTAATTCGTACATTATGTAAATAGCAAGCATGTATATAGACCGTAATTAACTTTAAACAATGCCAGCAAGCATATCTTTTGATAATAGAACGCGTATTTAGCAGAGAAATAATCGTACATGTAATTAAAACTACGTTGAGAATGCTTAACAAGTTTATAAAATAAAGACGCAGAAGATAAGACAAAACCTAATAAATCCTTATGCTATTACGCTTGTGATAAAGAAGGAACAATATGCGCTTTGATAAGAAAACTCACTTTCAAGGATCCGTCTAAATAAATACATGAACGAAAACAGCACTAGAGTTACATCATTTATTTTTGTACAATTATTCAAAAACATTATCTATACAAAACACAGACATAAGTTAAAAGTCTGGCCACAAAAACAAATAATAAGGCAATCAAAGATCGCAAATAAACAGCATGACACGGAAATTGGAAAAAGTTTCATCAGAAATCAGATTGAAATATTAGACAAAACTTGGTTGGTCGCGACAATCTGCAAGACTGCTTGTAGTGGGAAAAATTATTTAACACCCTTCGGTAATAAGGCAGCTCAGTTTCCACTTGAAGCACGTTGAATCCACGTCACTTTTAACCAGAAATCTACACGTAAGATAAATAAAATTTATAATATAGTGAAAATAGTGCTGCATAAAAATTGTGTTAAGAATATATGAAAAGTTTTTGCCGGTTTTTTCAGAAAACGGCTTCTAATCTGCGTCGAAAACGATAATTCTGGTATATTTCTGGACTATTCTAATCTGCGTCGAAAACAATTCTAATTTTAATTCTGGTATAATTCTGGGATAATTCATAATATTAAATAACCCACGAATTTAAAAGGCATTTAAGGGAAGAAGTTAAGGCGAATGCAGAGAAATATAAAATAAAGCACGAGGTGATTTTTGAAAAACAAGAAGTAACAGTACTGAAATATTGGTTCAACAAAGCAGAGCATTGGTTTCGATGGAGGATAACAATGGGGCGTTGATCCACAACACGAAACAACATATCAAGAGATCACAGGTCAGATCTACCTTTTTTAAGGAATCTTTTCAATTTAAATTTTAATACTGAATTTATTCAATTTATCCAAAACTTGTAAAGAGTCAACAGGAACATTGCATACGTTTTAACTTACGTAATATATCATAAAAGGGTCTCGAACGTTCCAGATTTTTTTTTGTAAATGTGTAGTTTTTGGTGACTTTATTGTAAACTAAAAGAATATAAATTTTGGGATAAATAATCCATATAATATTAATTGATTGAAGGGTGTATTTAAAGAATTTCAAAAATTGTAAATATTATTTCCTTTCATTATATGAATGTTGATTGCCTTCGTTTTATCAATTCGAACAGGTAATCACAAAAGGGGTGAAAAAAAAATTGATCATCGTAACGTTGTGCACTCTGTGTAAATTAAAAAAGGCTAGCCGTGATATAATAAAAGTAAAAGATTAATTTGAGAGAAACACAGAGCGGTGGCGATCAGTAGAACGTTTATTACACAGAGTACGGCGTTATCAATTTTATATGACGCAACAACGTGGGGAGAAAACTACATAGCATTTATATTATATATATATATATATATATATATATATATATATATATATTGCTGTGAAACCTTTTAAATCACCTGGTCCGTTGATTCCTTCTGTTAATCGCCTCGGCTGCTCTTCTAGATAACTTCCATTCTCAATCATAAAAATTAAACAACACATTCCTACCACAAACATCAACGTTAACTCTATTTACATCAATATTCAGAATACATTAAATTTTCAAATTAAATTTGAACATAAAATTCAGTTTTAAAAGAATTTCCGGATTAATTTTATTATCATTTTACTGTGCATCCAAAATTAAAGTCCTTGTTGGATGCCTACTAATTAATATAACAATATAAGCAGACCGGAGTCTGAGTATAAAGGAGCATCTACCACCCCTTTACGTTAATTAACCAGGTTTGTCTAATTGAGCTCAAAGACCTACCCAAAGTTTCATCCTATTCCCGAACATCAAAACAAAATACCCCTTTTACTTAAACAAGCAAATTTCATCTTAAAATTAAATTTTTATGGTTAGAAAAATTCCACTAATGTCCATTTAAAGTAAATCAATTATAAAGTCATTCAATACACACAAAAAATGTCAAACAAAATAGTACAATTTACCTGAAGGTTATTGTCCTCGTAGCTTCAGTGTAATCGTCCCTTTTGTAAATCACACCATTCCAACCGGATTCTATTTACAGCTTCAAGTTCTCAACGCTTTAAAATGTTCTCCATCACCATTAATTTAAAGTTGTTTCTAGGCTTTTCCGGAACTCATCTGTGTATATCTGCCTCTGGTTCAGTGGATGCAGACACATTTACGAACCATTTAGTCATTAACACCCCCGCAAAATAGCAAAGAAATTCATACTTCCTTTTACCAATATACGCCAAAACTGCCTACTTTTGGGTATACATTTGTCGTTGTAAATTTTACTAATTGGTACCGTGATAATAAACTTTTATTACCTTGTATCTAAGTGCACTGAAGTACATTCATGTTAGCACGTAAAATAACCAACTATTTTGAGTCACTAAAATATACTAGCACACTTTAAATTATTTAATCAAACTAAAATGCACTGTTTAATATCAAGTCGCGGATGCACGAGCTTTTAACGCATCGAATCGTCGAAAGTCTAAGAGTCTAAGAGAGAAACACATATTCCCGCCTGTATATATAGCGAATAGCCGACACGTCGCTTTGTTCCCTAAAACGGGTAATTCCAACGAATTCCTCATTCTACGTTCCCAGTCTGTAGCCTGCACGTCGATTTTTATGAATTTAGTACTCACCCCATTGAGATCTCAGAAAATTTCAACACGGCCCGCAAAGTTGTCCGAGAAAAACTAATTACTTTTATACAGAAATTGTTGTTCTACCTCTGATATATGCATCCTATTTTTAACCAATCGCAACCCCTTGACGTTGCTTAAATCCCGCCTTTTAAAATATGTGTCTTTGCTTGACGCATTTTCTCTTTCCTTTTCTAACCTGTTCGTATTGGTGCAAATTTATATTCTTTATTATCGATTATATTTTAGTCCACGCGGACTGTTATCTGGGTTTAATAAACCCGTATCGCACATTCTCGTGAATACTAAGTCCCGGTTTCTCCAAGATTCTTTGAAACATTAATTATCTGCAAATTTTCGCCGAATGAGCTTTTTAAAATACGCAGGTGTTCTGTATTTCCTGCTAAAGCATCTGATCGTTTCCAATATCCTTAGAATCAACATGTTTATCCAAACAAATTAACTTGAAATTGCCTTTTAAAAACACGCAGGGTGTTCAAACGTAACATTTTAAATAACCTTCCTACGATTTGACTATTATTGGGTTTTCACAAGCTTTTATGCTTATTATATGTTATTAACGGTTTAATTAACTCCAATTAAATTGATTTCTATCCTTTCATTTTTAGCGAATACAACTTAAATATTAATTATTATATGTACACTTTGTTTTACTACCGGTTACTTAAAATAGGGTTAATTAATATAAACTTTGCACGTAATTTCCATTTGTTTAGGAATAATTAAATTATCCACTGCGCTTTTCAATACTGCTTCTTTTGATGTAAAGCGTCTTATAGATAATTTAAATTTCTTATTTTTACTGAAACGACCGAGTTTATTTATGCTTCAAGGTTTTAATAACGCGTATTATCTAATAAAATTCCTTATACACGGTGATTAAAATTATTTGATTTGATTATTTAATTTTCTACCCTGGTCTAAATATGAGTATTTTCCCCCTATTTGAATACAAATAATCCCACTTATTTGAATGCAAATATCAAATATTTAGACTGCCAAAATCTTTACAAAATTTTGCCTATCTCTCTCTATCCTTATCTATCTAACTTACCTACTTTGTCTCCAATCCAAAAAATATTTACACCTATCCTATATCCCTATCCTATTCTAACTCTCACCTACTTCTATAAACTGAAATTATCCCTAACTTCATCCTACTTATCCATCTAATCCTATATACATCCTATATACCTATCCTATTCCTAACTTTTAACTACTCTTCACTATACTTTACTTCCCCTACCTAATCCTATATGCCTATCCTACTCTTACTCTATTCCTAACTCTCCACTAATCTTATATAAAATATCTATACTTAACCTATCTTATTTTCTTCCTACATTTACTCTTTATCCTCATCCTAAACCTATTCTAATTATCTCCCATATGTGTCCTATATCTAGCTTTATTTTCTATAACCACTTACTTCTACTCTTTTATATACACCTATGCTATCCCTATCCTATTTAAATCTAACTCTCTTCTTGACCCTCCAAGTCTTTCGTCTAACTATCATATTCCTAATTCTCCTGTGGTGCTGGTTCTCCGGTATAAGGGAATAGTAGGTTGACGTGAAACCGTCCTCTCATTTCCCGTACCTACTTCCCTTAATAAATATGTGCACTCCCTACTACTTCACCTATCTCAAAGGTCCCTCATATGGCAAGTGTAGTTTAGCACATGTCATCTTATCTCTCTTCCCTACTCTCAAGCTTTTACTACTACCTGGTCTCCCACTTTAAATTTTACCCTCTTTCTAATTCTTGCGTTCATCTTCCTTGTATATTTTCAGCTCTCTTCCTTAACCTCTCCCTCACATCTACCAAAAGTTGTTGGAATTCATCATCCCTAGGCACAATTTGCCATGGTCTATCGGGATACTGTTGCTTGATCAGCATGATGGGACTGGTTTCTGTCACGGTACTAGGGTTTCATTGATAAAAGATTCAACCTTGGACAAATTGTCCTCCCATAAACGATGATTCCTATGTGAAGCTAAACGCAAAAACTTAACCGTCTCTTGAATATATCGCTCAGCTTGATTCGCTTGAGGATGCCTTATGCTACAAAACACCACTTTAATGTTTTGCCTCTCCCAATAATCTCTAAATCTTTGATTATTAAAATAAGTAGCATTGTCTGCTAATACCCGTTTAAAGTTCCTACTTCCTACAAAATTGTTCCAATTTCTTGTTTGTTCCGACTGTGTTACAATCCCGAGTGGGATATAATTTGGTAAATTTCGAAAACACATCAGTCACAATCAGCACATGTTTGTGTCCTTTGTACTTCGGACTAGATTGCTCAAATAATCAATAGCAACTAAGTCCAGGGGATTTTGTACGTGTATACTTTGTACCACATCCTGACTCGTACTATTTTGTACTTTCCTAAAGTACATAAGTGACAAGTGTTGATGACTGACTTTACTAATCCTAAGTCTTTAGTTGAAAAAACGTTTCCCTAAAATTAACCATGTCTTTCAGATTCCTATGTGACCATATCTTAAGTGCAGATCTTTGATAATTAATTTTGCTTGTACCCTATCCACTACATACACTTCTAATTCTTGAATTTTTTACACAAAAGCCGTTTCTCATATGGAAATTTTTAAATCCCGGTTCGTTTTCTAACTTCGTTCTAACAATCTGTAGCTCCTCACTCTGCCTCTGGTTCATCAAGATCTCCTCTTCTCCATATACTGAATCATTTTGTAGTAGACTGTTCATGGCAATCATGATGTCACACGGTCTTTTGTTATCCATGTCCCTGTTTCTACTAAACGCGTCTGCTATAAAATTATTTTCTCCTTAATATATTTAATCTCAAAGTCAAACTCCTGTAGTAACAACCCCATCGATATACTCGATTGTTGGAAAATCTCGTATTCATCAACGCACACAACGCCGAATGATCCGTTTCGATTACAAAATGTCTTCCTATCAAAAAATTTTAACTTCGTAACACCAAACACCACTGCAGCCATCTCCTTTTCACTAATCGTGTAATTTACTTCATGCGGCTTCAGTGTGCGTGAAACAAAAGATATGGGCACCTCTTCCCCTCTTGTACTTGATACAACTCTGCTGCTAACGCACTATCCGATGCATCCGTCCTCAGTACGAAACCTACATCAAATCTGGGATGCCTCAAAATTAGTTGGTCGTGAAATTGTTCCAACAGTGTTAGATATGCTGCCTCTTGACTTTCCGTCCAACTCCATCTTACTCCCTTCTTCAGAAGTTTAAACAATGGACCCGCTTTTCAGCAAATCCCGGTACAAACTTTTATAAAAGTTAAGGACCCCAAAAAAGCTCTTAATTTCCTAATGTTATTAGGTCTCGGATATGTCAAAGTTCGGACAATCTTTCTTTATCGATACACATACCTTGAGTGTTCACCACATACCCCAGAAATTTAACGGTTTTGAAAAAATTCACATTTTTCTATATTCAGCCTCAATCCTGCTAATTTAAGCTCTAATAATATCCGTTCTAAATGAGAGTAATGTTGTTCCTCAGTTTCACTAAAAATTAAAATATCATCCACATAGTGTATGCAGAATTGCTCATATGCTCCTAAAATGGCTTGCATTGCCTTAATTAATGCTGCACTTGACGTTGACAAACCATACGGTACTACCTTAAAATTATAGATTTTCCTCTACGGAAAATCCTGTGTACCTTCTAGAATCTTTGTGTAATGGAATCAGCCAGAATGAATTCCTTAAATCTAATTTACTAAAATAAACTTGCCACTTAATCTCGTCAAAAGTGTGTCCATGGATGGTGGACAATAGAATTGCGGTTTGGTCCGTTGGTTAATTTTTCGTGCATCTAAACATAAACGAATGCTATCATCCTTTTCTTAACTACCACCAACGGATTTATGAAATGAGTGTTTGATACCTCTATTATGCCATCTTCCAACATTTTATTTAATTCTGCCTTTACCTGCTCCCGATATGCTGCTGGAATTGGATGAACCTTTGCGTTGAACGGTTCTGAATTATCCACTTCAATCTGTGCTCATAGCCCTAACGCTGTGCTTGCTTCTACCCCACTAATTCTGCATGTTTTCGTAATAAAGCTTGAACCTCTACTCTCCTATCCTCTGGACATCTTATCGTGTTGATCTGTTTACCTTCATCATCCTCTACCTCTACTACATTAATACTAAACCCGTGTCATCCTCTGTGACTTCATAACTGCCTTTCCATGGCACTACCCTATCCTTAATTCTTATTACCTTCCTTTCCATATCTATCAAAACCCCTAACTTCATCATACAGTCAACACCTAAAATGCTCTGAAACTTCAGTCCAGGTACAATTACAAACTCCTGTTCACAGCTTAAACCTCCTATATCTATCCTAAGCACCACAACACTATTTACTACAGCAAACTTCTTTTTATTTGGAGCTACTAAATGGCTACGTTTTATAGGCATAATTCTATCACAAACCTTATCCCTAATTTTGCTGACGAATTCCTCCGATATTAAACTCGCCTCTGCCCCTGTATCAAGTAATACTTCTACATTATTCTCAAAATTTCTAAATTAATAATTGGCAAACATAATTTTTCCTCAGTTTCTGGCTCTACTTCCTCCTCAATTTTGAAAAATTCACGTGGATGTTCGTATACATTTACACAGAAATCTAGTGGTCTGTCGCGTTCTAAAATCCTGTCTCATCCTGTTTTCCGTGCTTGGTCCTGGTTGTCCTTCTACAACCTGTGCGTACGTCCTCCTCGTGTTAATATCCGTGTCCCTATCTCTATTCGGCGTGCTGGTCACAGTCCTGTTTACTTCCGGTAAACTGTTCTGTCTCGTGTAACTAGGTCTTGGCGTCGGTCCCCTAGTCGCACTATTGCTCCTGTATTCCTGTCCTCGTCGTTCCCAATTCGGTCGAAAATTTCTGTTGTAGTCAGGCCGTCTCGGATAATTCGGTGTCCTGTTGTCAAACCTAACTGTGTTAACGTTTCGTTCTCGTATCTCTCTTGTCCGTCCAACACATACATCGTCATATCTCTGTAAATACTCTAAAAATGTCTCCCGTTCTGTGATGTTTTGTAAGGCCACGTGTTGTCTAATTTCCAGTTCAAAATGTCGTGATAGGTACTTGATTATCTGTCTGTCCGTCAATGGTGGATTCAGTTGTTTGGCCACACTGTACTTGCGGATGGCATATTGCTCCCTAGATCCTGCAAACTCTCCCTTAAATTTTCCTGTAATTAAGTCGTCTCGTACCTGGTCTTGTCTGTGGTCACTCCAGTAGTGTTTTAAAAATTTGTTTTCAAAGTCCTGATACGTGTCTATGTCCTGTCCTACTAAATTGTACCATGCTTCCGCGTTGTCCTTTAATAAAGCCTTTATCGTATTCAGTTTAGTCAGTTCGTCAAATAAATTTCCCACTAGATTTCTTACACTATTAATAAAAATTTGTGGATTTACCCTGTTATCACCATAAAACTTCATGTGTTGGTCCAATGATACTCCACCTGTATAAAATCTGGGACCTTCCCCCGTTAAATTTGATATGTTGTATTTAATACTACTAACTTCGCGTTCTACCCTGCCTAACTGATCCCTACATGAGTCCGTTACTTCAGTCATTTTACGTTTATTTCTTCTTCACAGAAAATGCGTACTTCGGACCTTAAATGTCCCATTTCCTGTCGAAGACCTGTAATGTCACGCTCATTTTATCTACCCTATTTTCAACTTCCCCATCTTTACAGTAAGACTATTTTTAAATTCTACAACTTCTTGATTCGTCTTATCTATTTTCTGACTAATCTCTTCTAACTTCCTGTTCGATTCATCGTTTAGCTGTTCTAATTTTCTGTTGGATTCTTCCCTAGCTCTATTAGATTCATCGTTCATTCTCTCTAACATTCTCAATATCATCTCGTTTCCTTGATCCCCCGATTCCGTCCTCGACTGATCTCTACTGCCTCCTGCTTCTTCCATTTTCGAATTTTTCCCACACAATGCACTATCGTCACTTCCAATTTCCACTCCTTGACTCCTTAACCACTCCTTTCTCTGCATACGTTCTAATCACTCTCACACACTCTAAAATACTTTTAAATTTATCCACAAACAGAAACTCTCTCTCTCAGATCGCCAGTTTCCTGGAATAAAATAACAAAAATTTTATTTGGAACTCGAGCCTCACTTTTGGGTCGCCAAGAATGCTGTGAAACCTTTTAAATCACCTGGTCCGTTGATTCCTTCTGTTAATCGCCTCGGCTGCTCTTCTAGATAACTTCCATTCTCAATCATAAAAATTAAACAACACATTCCTACCACAAACATCAACGTTAACTCTATTTACATCAATATTCAGAATACATTAAATTTTCAAATTAAATTTGAACATAAAATTCAGTTTTAAAAAGAATTTCCGGATTAATTTTATTATCATTTTACTGTGCATCCAAAATTAAAGTCCTTGTTGGATGCCTACTAATTAATATAACAATATAAGCAGACCGAGTCTGAGTATAAAGGAGCATCTACCACCCCTTTACGTTAATTAACCAGGTTTGTCTAATTGAGCTCAAAGACCTACCCAAAGTTTCATCCTATTCCCGAACATCAAAACAAAATACCCTTTTACTTAAACAAGCAAATTTCATCTTAAAATTAAATTTTTATGGTTAGAAAAATTCCACTAATGTCCATTTAAAGTAAATCAATTATAAAGTCATTCAATACACACAAAAATGTCAAACAAAATAGTACAATTTACCTGAAGGTTATTGTCCTCGTAGCTTCAGTGTAATCGTCCCTTTTGTAAATCACACCATTCCAACCGGATTCTATTTACAGCTTCAAGTTGTCAACGCTTTAAAAATGTTCTCCATCACCATTAATTTAAAGTTGTTTCTAGGCTTTTCCGGAACTCATCTGTGTATATCTGCCTCTGGTTCAGTGGATGCAGACACATTTACGAACCATTTAGTCATTAACACCCCCGCAAAATAGCAAAGAAATTCATACTTCCTTTTACCAATATTACCAATATACGCCAAAACTGCCTACTTTTGGGTATACATTTGTCGTTGTAAATTTTACTAATTGGTACCGTGATAATAAACTTTTATTACCTTGTATCTAAGTGCACTGAAGTACATTCATGTTAGCACGTAAAATAACCAACTATTTTGAGTCACTAAAATATACTAGCACACTTTAAATTATTTAATCAAACTAAAATGCACTGTTTAATATCAAGTCGCGGATGCACGAGCTTTTAACGCATCGAATCGTCGAAAGTCTAAGAGTCTAAGAGAGAGAAACACATATTCCCGCCTGTATATATAGCGAATAGCCGACACGTCGCTTTGTTCCTAAAACGGGTAATTCAACGAATTCCTCATTCTACGTTCCCAGTCTGTAGCCTGCACGTCGATTTTATGAATTTAGTACTCACCCATTGAGATCTCAGAAAATTTCAACACGGCCCGCAAAGTTGTCCGAGAAAAACTAATTACTTTTATACAGAAACTGTTGTTCTACCTCTGATATATGCATCCTATTTTTAACCAATCGCAACCCCTTGACGTTGCTTAAATCCCGCCCTTTTACAATATGTGTCTTTGCTTGACGCATTTTCTCTTTCCTTTTCTAACCTGTTCGTATTGGTGCAAATTTATATTCTTTATTATCGATTATATTTTAGTCCACGCGGACTGTTATCTGGGTTTAATAAACCCGTATCGCACATTCTCGTGAATACTAAGTCCCGGTTTCTCCAAGATTCTTTGAAACATTAATTATCTGCAAACTTTTCGCCGAATGAGCTTTTTTAAAAATACGCAGGTGTTCTGTATTTCCTGCTAAAGCATCTGATCGTTTCCAATATCCTTAGAATCAACATGTTTATCCAAACAAATTAACTTGAAATTGCCTTTTAAAAACACGCAGGGGTGTTCAAACGTAACATTTTAAATAACCTTCCTACGATTTGACTATTATTGGGTTTTCACAAGCTTTTATGCTTATTATATGTTATTAACGGTTTAATTTTAATCCAATTTAAATTGGGTTTTAAACCCTTTCCAATTTTTGGAATACAACCCTTTTAAATTTTTAAAATTAATTATTGAAACTTTTTTCCCGGTTACTTTTAAAAATAGGGTTTTAATTTTAAACTTTGACGTTTTCCAATTTTTTAGGAATAAATTTTATCCAAACTTTTAAATTGCCTTTTAAAAAGCGTTTAAAGTAAATTTTAAATTTCCTTAATTTTACTAAAGGGTTTTATTTTATGCTTAATTTTAATTAACGGTTTAATTAACTAATTAAAATTTCCCTTTATTTTAACGGTAAATTAAAATTAATTTATTTATTAATTTTTTTCTACCCGGTTCTTAAAATGGGTTAATTTTAATATAAACCGCACTAAATTTCCATTTTTTTAGGAATAATTAAAATCCATGGTTTTTCCAATATGCCGATTAAACTTTTGTAATTTAAATTTCTTTTTATCACCGATTTATTTAAGCCAAAATAAAGGGATTACAAAACCTTTAGGGTGAATTAAAATTAATTTTGATTTGATTAATTTAATTTTACCCTGGTTAAATAGAGTATTTAATAATGCCGAAAAATTAAATAACAATTCATTTTTAGTAATCAACAAGGAAATGGTTTTTGCCAATATAACCAAAAATAACCTTTTAAAACAGGGAATTTCTTTTCACAATTTAAGCCAAAATAAATATAACACCAAGGGTTTAAATTAAACAAATTTTGTGAAAGGGAGGTTCGTCGGTGAGTAAATTCAGAAAATTTTGGGGATAAAAGGTTTATTTTTAGTTTAAAGGGAAAGTTTTGGTTGGTATTAACTAATTTAAATAATTTTCAAACAGGGGTTTCTTTGTCCAATAACCATTTAACAACCCAAACCAAGTTTACAATCCACATTTACACATCTGGACCAAATTTACATGTAAAACCCACTATAAAGTCTTATTTTTAAGAATCTCCATGCTCTCTCCTGTGGAGATGAATTCCTCCTTGTGCGTAGTTTTACCCCAACCATCCCTAACCTAAAATCGATAACTAACCCCTAAAATTTTTGAGATACTTCTCGGTGTCTATTGCATGCACCCACGAGATAAACCTATCTTGTTTGGTACCAATTAATATTAGAATTTTCTCAGCTACACAAATCTCTTTAAATTTTTTAGATAGCGCCATCCCCCCGAGAGCTACCCCAATTTTAAGATTTCTTACCAGTTGCGACTTTTGAGCGTTCTTATAAATTTTTTTATACATGTAGCACATCTTGTTAGTCTAGAATTTTACGCACATCCCGAATCTGTAAACAGATTTGAAATCGGACCACGCCCTGCAATGTTACACACATACCCTCTGCGAGATAAATCTTTCTCCACATTTCCACCCACGAGATAAACCTACCTTGTTTGGTATCAATCAATATTAGAATTTTCTCAGCTACCCAAATTTCTAGGAATTTTTCACATAGCACCATCCCCAAGGGAGCTACCCCAATTTTAAGATTTTTTACCTGTAGCGATTTCCGACCGTCCTTAAACATTTTTTTAGTCATGCAATACATTAAATTAGCTTAGAATTTTACGCAGAATTCGAATCTGTAAACAGATTTGAAATCGGACCATGCCCTGCAAAGTTACACATATACCCTCTGCGAGATAAATCTTTCTCCACATTTCCACCCACGAGATAAACCTACCTTGCTTGGTATCAATCAATATTAGAATTTTCTCAGCTACCCAAATCTCTTTAAATTTTTTAGATATCATCATCCCCCAGGGAGCTACCCTGATTTTAAGATTTCTTACCAAGATCAATTCCTAATCACCTCTCCTTTTTAATATCTACAGTCCTTTAACCAATACAAAGAAATAAGCACACAAAATTTTAATAATTTATTTGTATTTCAAAACATTAATTTTTCCAAAGTAATGCGCTGGTTAATAATTAAGAAAGCTGTTATAATTTCTTTTCCAAACAAATGCGGTTATTACAATAGGAAAGTACGCTAAATGAAAGTCAATTAATAGCAATTAAATATTGCTTACTGACCTACCTTAATTAGGTTACTATGCTATTAGGAATGATGTACTTTTTGTTGCCCTCGCCCGACAAACTGATTTTATTAATTGGGTATAAAGTCGGTGTTTACATGGTTTCGTTTAAGACCTTGTACATATTTTCCGGATTACTAGAAGACGTTATAACCATACTTTTTGTGTTAAAGGATTTCACATCGGTAGTCTCTTCCTCCATTTTGGTGTAAACGCCGTAGAGTTCGCAATCGACTTTTATTGTTGTATGTTGTATTCTTTTTTATTAAGTAATCGAATAAATCGTTCCTTCTGCTTCCAAAGAAACTCAGACACTCCATCGCCCCCACTGATATTCTTTATGTGATAGCTAACCATACGGATGTTAAACGCTGTGCTAACCATTTCTACACCATCGTCGTTAGTAGCGGTAACTGATGCATTTTTATGTTTGTTGCTCCGTAGATGAGCAGGGTATGCAGACTTTAACACCTCCATGTCGCGCACTTTACACAGAATCCGTGGTTGTTTCGTACAAGGCCCATTAATAGTTGGCGGAGCTGAACGTTTACGGCTTAATGACATACCGTGCTGTTTTTCCTTGTGTCGCTGTAAGCTATTCTCCTAAAAAGCGATACCGCAAGACCCACAGTTTAAGTACTTTGCCGTCGACGGATGTATAAGCTTAACCGTGGACGATGATACACCACGACATTTGTTCTGATGCCGTTTGAGAACATTTTTCCAGGTATAGGAAGCACCGCAAGAGATGCACTTAAAAACGTTTGCAGATACCATTTTAGTACAAAACAAAACCCGCACTATAGCACTTTGGTTAAACTTGTAAGCGAACTAACTAAAAGCTTACTCGAGCGTACCTGATTTATGTTCCTTATAGAATGCATACCGAAGGTTTCGAAGACGACCGAACGATGTTGAGGATTCACCGGGGAACTAAATGACGTCATAATCCCCGCTGCTCGTCCAATACATTTAGCGCCAATGCATGCACCTGGTTCGCTTCGTCGATGGTGCGAAGTGCAGTTAGTAGAAACACCGGAAAACGTCTTCCATGTTATACGGATCGCGTGCATATTAAAAATCCAAAGGGTGGTAGCACACGCACACAAATTGTCTGCAAGTCGTAGAAGATGCAGTGCTACTATACCCAAAACACTTTAAACCATTACTAAGAAAATACCAACTTGCTGTCTACAGGATACTTACTAATAAAGTAATTTAATTTTAAATAGCTTCTACATCATATTTTAGGTAGGCTTGAATATTTTCCAAATGAATCACCAAGCGAAAGTATATGCTTAGCGGTATTCAAATTACCCATTAATTTCCCATTTTACGACCGTGGTTAATTATAGATTAAAATTTAATTTGTGCACGTTCGAGCTTCCGTAAACTAACATATTTTAGAGCAACAATGCGCTGTATAATACATGCATACCCTTCGCCGCGCTACTGCTATTCTTGTAATTGCTAGAAAAAGTCACTCTCCTTTTTACTGTTAGGACCGATGCAGAGCACCAATTTTTTTATACTTTCTATAGCACATCGCGCGCTTTTTCGTCTGATAATTAAATTTGCTTTGTAGGCTTTTACACTTTCGCATAGCGGTCAATCGCACGTAATGATTTCTAGAACCGGTAAGTACTCGATATCGCTCCAATAGAGAATTAGATGCTCGATGTCTGTCAATTTCGATTCCCTCGTAAAGGTAGGAAAAACCAGTCAATAATCCATTATACTTCAACCCACTCCTGTTCTGATAATTTACAAACATTTTTCAAACGACAATGGGCCGAGAATTTTTAAACCTCCGAGGGATCTTTAAGTTGTGATCAATTACACATCCGAGCTACGCGTAAACTAACATATTTTGCAGCAACTGTGCACTGTATAATACATGCATACCCCTTCTCTGCGCTACTGCTATTCTTGTAGTTGCTTGGAAAAGTCAGTCGCCCTTTTTATTGTTAGGACCGATGCAAAGCACCATTCCATACTTTCTTTATAAGTGTAGCACATCGCGCACTTTTTGTCGGTTAATTAAATTTTGTTTATGTAGGCCTTTACACTTTCGCTTATTTAAACATCTAATACGACTGATTAACCACTTTCGATTATTCTAACGGGAACCACCATACATTCCGCCACACCGTTCTTTTTGAATCCTATGGGCTTCCGCACACTAACACCCGACGTATCTTTCCTACTATTTGTTAAACAAAAACTACCGGTATCGCCATTGTGGACGTAAGCAGATGTTTGTGGATATGTACGAGAATATGTAACCATATACATTAATCAGTCTAAGCTATTTTATTTAGTCCACGAAAACTACTATTTTTCTAAACCATAATTAATAATCGTCTTTATAGGTTCCACATTTCGACCATTTCCCAATGACTGGTGTTACGTACATGGAAACTTTAATTTCTTATTGGAGAGAATTCTTATTCTCCCACGCACTGCTGCGTAGCTGCATGCCCACCCCTTTTGGAGGTATATGCTCGTTATAGGTTGTAAGACCCTCGGTTCTACTTAACTACAATTCGTGAGATCCCTTTAATCTTTTTAATCGTATCTTTCTCGCTTACAGTACAGTAGGACTTAACATTACTACCAACAAATTCTAATACTGGACCCACATTAAATCGTCTTTGAATTTTCTACAATTTTTGTTAACAAGTGTTATATTGTATTTATTATACGCGGGGTGGTCACTCTTTTAAGATAAATATATTTTGTTTGGCATCAACTAATATTAAATTTTTCTAGGGACCCCAAATTTGTAAATAAATTTTAAATAGGACCACCCATACAAAGTTATGCCTTTTAAAGACTAATTTTTGCCCATCTTTATTTAATTCCATCTTTAAAACCCTTTTTGCTACCAAGACATATGCCCTAGCCAACCATCTCCCGAGAAATCTAAAACCGATGTGTCCCGCGAATACCACGTGGAGATAACACGTCTACTCTGTCAACCAGGATAGAAGCCGGAAGGATTTGGAAGGTGGGAGAAGAACTTAAAAATTATGGAGTCTTAAAACTAATATATACAATAGATTTACAAATCCATACAAATATAAACAACTATCTTATATCTTTACGCCCCATGCGTAGATTGTTGTACTATTAGGAATGATGTACCTTTGTCATCTTCCTCGATAAACTAATTTTATTAATAAGCTGCGTATGCAAATCGTATTCTTTTACTCCGGATACATACGCAGGCAAGTACTCACACCAAATAAAGAATTGGATGCTTGGTGACTGTTAACATCCGCTTCCCTCGTGTACGCCCAGACACATCCCAGCACATGAGCACCCTGCGCATGCACACCTACCATGCGCACCCATGCGCGTACGCACCCTGCCCAAGCTCGCTGTCCATGAGCACCCTCTCTGTGCGACTGCTATTTCGGGGTAACGTTACAGCCTTTTATAAATAAAGAACAATGTTATATACTATTATAAAATGTTTATTCTGACATTATACATAACAAATTTAAAAATATTTAATACCAAGCATGGAGTCATTTAAACTTAATTTTAATACAAAGTTATACACAGAAGACAGTCCTTTCTTTATGTTTGTTTGCAGTGGTTTTAATTTTATCTAATTTTATTCGCAGCTTAAAATTTAAATCGACACCCAAGTCTTCTATCTCCTTTTCTAACCAATAGTTTGATACATATAGACCGTCTAGGTTTTCGAATTGTAAAATGTACCGAAGTTTGCCTCTATATTTAAAGTCTTTGATTCCGCCGACAACCAGATCCATTCCTTCGTGTAATTCTTGCAGCTTGTGACAATCTTTTAATCGCAGCTTTTCCACTATATCCTGCATACGTATCTTGTTAGCTTGATCGACATCTTCTTGTCGGTATTGGAGGAAATCCTTTTTCTCCCACACACCGTTGTGTAGTTGCATATCCACCACTTTTGGGAATATATGGTTGTTATAGGTTGTAAGACCCTCGGTTTTAAATGATCCGAAAGGTTCTTTACTAGGTAAATATACAATGTTTAGCGGAACCCCTTTGCGTGTGGTGTACGCCAAGGTTACGAAACCCGCATTCCTTAGTTCGTCTTTGTTATCTGCCATTTTGATAAATACGTTTTTAGAATAACCTTTTAAAAAGTATACGGATTTAGTACCATCCTTTTCTGCAAGAACACCTACATAACTAAAAGAGTCTTTCTTACTAACCGCAAATGCATACAGCTTGTAAAACCCGGATGTATCTAAGTCAGTCCATCGAGACATAAAATAATCTTTTAATTCTTCCTCATTTTCTCTAATAAGATGTTCTTTGTCTAACACATCTTTGTATTGTTCGCGTATTATCGCAGTGTTTTCCATGTAGTCCAATTTTCGCCTTTTTTGCATTCATTTCCTCTAATTCCAGTTGTCTTTTCCTTCCACTTACAGCGTATGGCATACATAATGGGGTAATTTCCTTTAGCGTAAACGGATAGAGTTTACTACCAATATTTGCGCGTTGTCGTACAACCTCTGGGCGAATGTTAGGTGTATTTATCAATCCTAATTCCGAAATGACTATTTCTTTTGGAATTGTAGAATATGGTGTTGCAGATTGTGTAAAATATGTACTACCTGCTTTAATGTAGCACTTGTTTAAGATTTTTATTTTATCTTGGCTGTCTTCCTCCTCTACTATCTCCAAATAATTTACGGGTAAATAGTTAAAACTAAAAGCCGAAAGCACATACTTTATCAATGTTTCCCTTTCTTTTGGTTTTCGGACAACTTAATTTGCAGGCCCGTCAATTTCTTTGTATTACCATTCCCCCAATACACGTACTGTAGTAGGTTATTATACACTAAACAGCAGCTATTTTGTAGCTTGTCCGATAGCTTACTCCACATTTTGGCAAGTGGTACCGAGTACATTGGCGCCTTTAGGAAGTATAACTTACTATCTTCCAATAACGTTAAACAGTCTTTTAAGGGATTATACACCCGTTCCGCACTGACATAGCTTCCAATTGCACAGTTGTATATTGTCGCTTCCAATCGCGTAATACCATGTTCTTTGGCCAAAGTAGACGCAAATGTTTCCCTTAAACGTACATCCTTATCGTTGTCAACTATAATATTACACTTTTCTTCGTATTCGCCCTTATAGCGAAAGTTATTGTTTGTAGTTAAATAATTACACATCTCCATCTTGCTAAATATACCCGCAAAATCTTGGGTTACATCCATGTCAAAAAGATAGAAATAATCTTTTTCGAGTTCGTCTAATATATCTGGTAGTTCCTCCAATAAAGTTTCCAACTTAACATCTGCTAGTTCCACTTTGTATGGAACATATACAGGATTTTGGAATTTTTTATTAATGCATTCGAGGTCTTCTTTTCCGATAATTTCTTTTACTCTCTGGCCCATCTTGTTAGTGCTTTCCAGAGAACACGGAAGCTTAGCTTTAACACCATGCCTAGCGGAAACAAATCGGTCAAACTTTCTTCGTAGATAGCTGTTAAATGCACCACAAATTTCTTTTTTTAGGATAAACATCCTTTTGCTTGCAGAGGTTTGTTCGGCGTCAGAAAAGTCGCAAATTTTAACCAACATTATATTGTCACAAAATGGTTCTGTAATTGGTGTGTGTAGTCCACCAGTCAGCATCTGCTCGCCTTCGACATAACAAATATTACCAATATCTGTTACCAGATTATTGTTGCACATATTTTCTGTCAACAGCCATAATCCAAATCGCTCATTTGTCGGTTTCACTTTATTCCCAAGAAGTTGAGAAACGTTAATCACCTTTGAGACGCTCATGTTTACCGTTCTAGCTACTATCGAATACTAAATTGAATACGAAAATATTGTTCTCTTATGTATTCTACAGAGTGGGGACGTATATTGCCGAAGATAGTCGAATATGTTGTTATCCGACCTAAGCCGACAGGAATGCGCATCGACATATATCCGGATATATGTAGGATGTTAGGTTAGGGTGAAATTACCCCATAGGATGAAATTGCCCCATGACCACATGACCATATGACCACATGACCACATGACCATATGATCACATGACCATATGACCACATGACCATATGACCTAATTGCTTTTTAATGAGTTTTCTCATTAAAAACCCATTAGCACTAATTGCTTTTTAATGAGTTTTTCCATTAAAAACCAAGTGTGGACCTAGGTTAGATAAAAGGAAAAATTAATAGGTTAGGTCAGCGCCGCGGCGCTGACCTAACCTATTAAAACAAAAACGCGTTAACGTAGGCAATTCCTTTCCGTATACTTATTTAAATTCCGATTTAAATACGCCAAAGGAAGTGGTGGATGCATTTGCTAAATATTTTAAATCGGTATACAGTGTCAATTCACCTAACTATACATCTGTGACTTTCGATCCTAAAGAGAATTTTACGGCTGACATTTTAGCTATAAATGAAATAACATTGAATGATATACAGGAGGCTGTAAAGCGGTTAAAGCACAAAAGGGCTGCAGGTCCAGACCAAATTCCATCTTATATTATAAAAGCCTATTGGAAAATCTTGAGTTATCCGTTGTTGATGATTTTAATTGTATTATTAAAACACAGTCATACCCATCAAAGTGGAAAGTTACTAAAGTTTGCCCTATCTTTAAGAAAGGCAAGAAAAACGATGTTGTAAATTACAGGCCGATATCAATATCTAATTCAGTGTCAAAACTTTTGAAATTATACTATACAACAAAATCTTTTACATGTTCAACCGTACATCTCAGTGCTACAGCATGGTTTTATGCCGCAAAATCAATAGAAACTAATTTATATATATTCGTTCAAGAGCTAGCACAAGCGCTCGATAATAATATTCAAACAGATGCTATCTATCTTGATTTTGAAAAAGCTTTTGACAAAGTCTCTCATACATTACTTTTAGCCAAGTTGTATAGTTTTGGGATGTCTATAAATCTTTGCAAATTATTTCTTTCTTATCTTCAAGGGCGGAGACAATATGTTGTTTTTAAATGAATCATCGGATCCGTATTCTGTACACTCGGTGTTCCACAGGGTGCTAATCTTGGACCACTGTTATTTTTAATCTTTATAAATGACTTGCCCAATGTTTTAACAAAAGTAGTGCACTGTTGTTTGCAGATGATCTTAAAATTTGGAGAAATATTTTTCAGTTAAAGATTGTACTGAATTGAACGATGATCTACAAAATTTAGTTTCTTGGAGTAATAAAAATGAATTATATTTGAATTATACTAAATGTAGAGCAATTACATTCAGTAAAAAAATCAAAATTACTAACTTTAATTATTCAATTGACCAGCATACTCTACACAAAGTTTCCCAAATAAATGATTTGGGGATTATTTTAGATAGTAAACTTACATTTACTTTTCACTTACATGCGATGGTAAATGAATCTTACAAAATGTTGGGATTTGTTATGAGGAATGCCAAATCTTTTAGACAGCGTTCAACTTATGAAGCCCTCTACAATGCATATGTGCGGTCAAAATTAGAGTTTGCGTCTATTATTTGGTCCACTAAATACAATAATTGCATAACGAAAATTGAAAATGTTCAAAAAAGATTTCTAAATTATTTGATGTTTCATGAAACTGGAATTTATCCACAGTTTATGAGATATTCTGAATTAGTGAGTAGATTTAAATACTTATCTTTAGAACGCAGAAGATTTTTAAAAATATTAATGTTTGCTTTTCAATTTTTCATTCGGAGTTTGATTCTAATCTGAACTTTATTAGTAAATTTTATTTTGTAGTTCCGAGGTTGTGTAGTAGGTCTTTTGAATTAGTGTACACACCAAAAATACACACTGATAATATGATCAATTCCCCTCATTATAAAATTTGTAAAGCCTTAAATAACACAAATTATGCAGTTGATTGGTTTTGACTGTTTCAAAAGCAAAGTTCAAAATGAAGTTTGCTTGCTGTTATCGTATGAGCAAGACCAGCCTAATTTAAATCACTTGTTTAAGTACTAGATTAACCTTGTTCCTAATACTACATAATGTACTTTGTAATTGTAATGAATTGGAATACTTTGTGTTAGTTATTTTAAAAACATATGGTTTATTTGAAATTTGCAATTTGTAGTTTGTATATTATTCTTAAGTTTCTTTGTTTTTTATTTAGTGATTTATGTGCTGTAATCTAACATGTTACTAATGTGTTTGAACTAATATTCGTCCGATCCCTTTATGTTAAGCAGCCTGTTATTGGAACTTATATTCTGTTGGTTGCTATGTTCAATAAATAAATAAATAAATAAATAAACAATACAAAGATGTGTTAGACAAAGAACATCTTATTAGAGAAAATGAGAAAGAATTAAAAGATTATTTTATGTCTCGATGGACTGACTTAGATACATCCGGGTTTTACAAGCTGTATGCATTTGCGGTTAGTAAGAAAGACTCTTTTAGTTATGTAGGTGTTCTTGCAGAAAAGGATGGTACTAAATCCGTATACTTTTTAAAAGGTTATTCTAAAAACGTATTTATCAAAATGGCAGATAACAAAGACGAACTAAGGAATGCGGGTTTCGTAACCTTGGCGTACACCACACGCAAAGGGGTTCCGCTAAACATTGTATATTTACCTAGTAAAGAACCTTTCGGATCATTTAAAACCGAGGGTCTTACAACCTATAACAACCATATATTCCCAAAAGTGGTGGATATGCAACTACACAACGGTGTGTGGGAGAAAAGGTTTCCTCCAATACCGACAAGAAGATGTCGATCAAGCTAACAAGATACGTATGCAGGATATAGTGGAAAGCTGCGATTAAAAGATTGTCACAAGCTGCAAGAATTACACGAAGGAATGGATCTGGTTGTCGGCGGAATCAAAGACTTTAAATATAGAGGCAAACTTCGGTACATTTTACAATTCGAAAACCTAGACGGTCTATATGTATCAAACTATTGGTTAGAAAAGGAGATAGAAGACTTGGGTGTCGATTTAAATTTTAAGCTGCGAATAAAATTAGATAAAATTAAAACCACTGCAAACAAACATAAAGAAAGGACTGTCTTCTGTGTATAACTTTGTATTAAAATTAAGTTTAAATGACTCCATGCTTGGTATTAAATATTTTTAAATTTGTTATGTATAATGTCAGAATAAACATTTTATAATAGTATATAACATTGTTCTTTATTTATAAAAGGCTGTAACGTTACCCCGAAATAGCAGTCGCACAGAGAGGGGTGCTCATGGACAGCGAGCATGGGCAGGGTGCGTACGCGCATGGGTGCGCATGGGTAGGGGTGTGCATGCGCAGGGGTGCTCATGTGCTGGGATGTGTCTGGGCGTACACGAGGGAAGCGGATGTTAACAGTCACCAAGCATCCAATTCTTTATTTGGTGTGGAGTACTTGCCTGCGTATGTATCCGGAGTAAAGAATACGATTTGCATACGCAGCTTATTAATAAAATTAGTTTATCGAGGAAGATGACAAAGGTACATCATTCCTAATAGTACAACAATCTACGCATGGGGCGTAAAGATATAAGATAGTTGTTTATATTTGTATGGATTTGTAAATCTATTGTATATATTAGTTTTAAGACTCCATAATTTTAAGTTCTTCTCCCACCTTCCAAATCCTTCCGGCTTCTATCCTGGTTGACAGAGTAGACGTGTTATCTCCACGTGGTATTCGCGGGACACATCGGTTTTAGATTTCTCGGGAGATGGTTGGCTAGGCATATGTCTTGCGTAGCAAAAAAGGGTTTTAAAGATGGAATTAAATAAAAGATGGGCAAAAATTAGTCTTTAAAAGGCATAACTTTGTATGGGGTGGTCCTATTTAAAATTTATTTACAAATTTGGGGTCCCTAGAAAAATTTAATATTAGTTGATGCCAAACAAAATATATTTATCTTAAAAGAGTGACCACCCCGCGTATAATAAATACAATATAACACTTGTTAACAAAAAATTGTAGAGAAATTCAAAGACGATTTAATGTGGGTCCAGTATTAGAATTTGTTGGTAGTAATATTAAGTCCTACTGTACTGTAGGCGAGAAAGATACGATTAAAAGATTAAAGGGATCTCACGAATTGTAGTTAAGTAAAACCGAGGGTCTTACAACCTATAACGAGCATATACCTCCAAAAGGGGTGGGCATGAAGCTACGCAGCAGTGCGTGGGAGAATAAGAATTCTCTCTAATAAGAAATTAAAGTTTCCATGTACGTAACACCAGTCATTGGGAAATGGTCGAAATGTGGAACCTATAAAGGCGATTATTAATTATGGTTTAGAAAATAATAGTAGTTTTCGTGGACTAAATAAAATAGCTTAGACTGATTAATGTATATGGTTACATATTCTCGTACACATCCACAAACATCTGCTTACGTCCACAATGGCGATACCGGTAGTTTTTGTTTAACAAATAGTAGGAAAGATACGTCGGGTGTTAGTGTGCGGAAGCCCATAGGATTAAAAAAAGAACGGTGTGGCGGAATGTATGGTGGTTCCCCGTTAGAATAATCGAAAGTGGTTAATCAGTCGTATTAGATGTTTAAATAAGCGAAAGTGTAAAGGCCTACATAAACAAAAATTAATTAACCGACAAAAAAGTGCGCGATGTGCTACACTTATAAAGAAAGTATGGAATGGTGCTTTGCATCGGTCCTAACAATAAAAAGGGCGACTGACTTTTCCAAGCAACTACAAGAATAGCAGTAGCGCAGAGAAGGGTATGCATGTATTATACAGTGCACAGTTGCTGCAAAATATGTTAGTTTACGCGTAGCTCGGATGTGTAATTGATCACAACTTACAGATCCCTCGGAGGTTTAAAAATTGTCGGCCCATTGTCGTTTGAAAAATGTTTTTGTTAATTATCAGAACAGGAGCGGGTTGAAGTATAATGGATTATTGACTGGGTTTTTCCTACCTTTTACGAGGGAATCGGAAATTGACAGACATCGAGCATCTAATTCTCTATTGGAGCGATATCGAGTACTTACCGGTTCTAGAAATCAATACGTGCGATTGACCGCTATGCGAAAGTGTAAAAGCCTACAGAAGCAAATTTAATTATCATACGAAAAAAGCGCGCGATGTGCTATAGAAAGTATAAAAAAAAATTGGTGCTCTGCATCGGTCCTAACAGTAAAAAGGAGAGTGACTTTTTCTAGCAATTACAAGAATAGCAGTAGCGCGGCGAAGGGTTATGCATGTATTATACAGCGCATTGTTGCTCTAAAATATGTTAGTTTACGGGAAGCTCGAACGTGCACAAATTAAATTTTAATCTATAATTAACCACTGTCGTAAAAATGGGAAATTAATGGGTAATTTGAATACCGCTAAGCATATACTTTCGCTTGGTGATTCATTTGGAAAATATTCAAGCCTACCTAAAATATGATGTAGAAGCTATTTAAAATTAAATTACTTTATTAGTAAGTATCCTGTAGACAGCAAGTTGGTATTTTCTTAGTAATGGTTTAAAGTGTTTTTGGTTATGGTAGCACTGCATCTTCTACGACTTGCAGACAATTTGTGTGCGTGTGCTACCACCCTTTTGGATTTTTAATATGCACGCGATCCGTATAACATGGAAGACGTTTTCCGGTGTTTCTACTAACTGCACTCGCACCATCGACGAAGCGAACCAGGTGCATGCATTGGCGCTAAATGTATTGGACGAGCAGCGGGATTATGACGTCATTTAGTTCCCCGGTGAATCCTCAACATCGTTCGGTCGTCTTCGGAAACCTTCGGTATGCATTCTATAAGGAACATAAATCAGGTACGCTCGAGTAAGCTTTTTAGTTAGTTCGCTTACAAGTTTAACCAAAGTGCTATAGTGCGGGTTTTGTTTTGTACTAAAATGGTATCTGCAAACGTTTTTAAGTGCATCTCTTGCGGTGCTTCCTATACCTGGAAAAATGTTCTCAAACGGCACCAGAACAAATGTCGTGGTGTATCATCGTCCACGGTTGCTTATACATCCGTCGACGGCAAAGTACTTAAACTGTGGGTCTTGCGCTAAATCGCTTTTTAGGAGAATAGCTTACAGCGACACAAGGAAAAACAGCACGGTATGTCATTAAGCCGTAAACGTTCAGCTCCGCCAACTATCAACGGGCCTTGTACGAAACAACCACGGATCCTGTGTAAAGTGCGCGACATGGAGGTGTTAAAGTCTGCATACCCTGCTCATCTACGGAGCAACAAACATAAAAATGCATCAGTTACCGCTACTAACGACGATGGTGTAGAAATGGTTAGCACAGCGTTTATCATCCGTATGGTTAGCTATCACATAAAGAATATCAGTGGGGGCGATGGAGTGTCCGAGTTTCTTTGGAAGCAGAAGGAACGATTTATTCGATTACTTAATAAAAAATACAACATACAACAATAAAAGTCGATTGCGAACTCTACGGCGTTTACACCAAAATGGGGGAAGAGACTACCGATGTGAAATCCTTTAACACAAAAAGTATGGTTATAACGTCTTCTAGTAATCCGGAAAATATGTACAAGGTCTTAAACGAAACCATGTAAACACCGACTTTATACCCAATTAATAAAATCAGTTTGTCGGACGAGGGCAACAAAAGTACATCATTCCTAATAGCATAGTAACCTAATTAAGGTAGGTCAGTAAGCAATATTTAATTGCTATTAATTGACTTTCATTTAGCGTACTTTCCTATTGTAATAACCGCATTTGTTTGGAAAAAATTATAACAGCTTTCTTAATTATTAACCAGCGCATTACTTTAAAAAATTAATGTTTTGAAATACAAATAAATTATTAAAATTTTGTGTGCTTATTTCTTTGTATTGGTTAAAGGACTGTAGATATTAAAAGGAGAGGTGATTAGAATTGATCTTGGTAAGAAATCTTAAAATCAGGGTAGCTCCTGGGGATGATGATATCTAAAAAATTTAAAGAGATTTGGGTAGCTGAGAAAATTCTAATATTGATTGATACCAAACAAGGTAGGTTTATCTCGTGGGTGGAAATGTGGAGAAAGATTTATCTCGCAGAGGGTATATGTGTAATTTTGCAGGGCGTGGTCCGATTTCAAATCTGTTTACAGATTCGAATTCTGCGTAAAATTCTAAGCTAATTTAGTGTATTGCATGACTAAAAAAATGTTTAAGGACGGTCGGAAATCGCTACAGGTAAAAAATCTTAAAATTAGGGTAGCTCCCTTGGGGATGGTGCTATGTGAAAAATTCCTAGAAATTTGGGTAGCTGAGAAAATTTTAATATTGATTGATACCAAACAAGGTGGGTTTATCTCGTGGGTGGAAATGTGGAGAAAGATTTATCTCGCAGAAGGTATGTGTGTAACATTGCAGGGCGTGGTCCGATTTCAAATCTGTTTACAGATTCGGGATGTGCGTAAAATTCTAGACTAACAAGATGTGCTACATGTATAAAAAAATTTATAAGAACGCTCAAAAGTCGCAACTGGTAAGAAATCTTAAAATTGGGGTAGCTCTCGGGGGGATGGCGCTATCTAAAAAATTTAAAGAGATTTGTGTAGCTGAGAAAATTCTAATATTAATTGATACCAAACAAGATAGGTTTATCTCGTGGGTGCGGTGCCAATAGACACCGAGAAGTATCTCAAAAATTTTAGGGGTTAGGTTATCGATTTTTTAGGTTAGGGATGGTTGGGGTAAAACTCCCACAAGGAAGAGATTCATCTCCACAGGGAGAGAGCAGGTGGAGATTCTTAAAAAATAAGACTTTATAGTGGGTTTTTACATTTAAATTTGGTCCAGATGTGTGTGGAAATGTGGATGCTGGTGGAAATGTGGTTCTGGGTTGCCTGAAAATGGTCTACTTACGCAAAAGTTTTATCAATGTTAACAAGATAGTAAAGCTTTAAATCGTTAACATGGCAGTGGTAACAACAGAATTTAAGGCATGTTGATACGTCTTGAATATATAAACTAAAGAGAAGTGGGCCAAGCACTCTTCCTTGTGGAGCTCCTGCAATAAGTTCTGCTGGGTGTGACAGACGCAAAATATCGAAGTCTAAACCTCTTGTTTGCGTCCCCTTAAGTAGGACTTCAGCCACGTTATTGTTGATTTACTGAAATTAATTAGGGGTTCCATTTTGTCCAAAGGGATATCGAAATCAACATTACTAAAAGCAGAACTATAATCTAATAAAACAAGAATTGTTATCTGTTGTTCGTCTATTGCTTGTCAGATATCTTCTAGAACTTGTAACGAAGCTGTACCGGTGCTGTAAGTCGAACGAAAACCAGATTGAAGCTTGTCCAATATATTACTTAAATTAAAAAATTGTGACATTTGACAAAGCAGGTAAAATACTTATTTGAACCATGCCAATGGCATTTTATCTAATACACACGATAAAACTGCGGGGATCGATTGTTTAACATGGTTAACAGCTAATGCAAGAATTAAAATATACAACAAATTTGTGTGTCAAATAACAAGTCCTGGCGTTAATAAACAACTTGGGGATCATATAATACTAGATATTCTACGTTGTCTGGATGTACATTTAAAGGAAACATTCGCATCTACTTTGGTTAAAGAGCATGGCATTACGCAATTCGAGGTGACTCTATACAACTGCACAACTAGGTATTATGTTAATGCGGACCAGATCTATAATCCATTAAAATACTCTTTAGACTTATTACGAGAATGTAAGTTATACTTCCTAAAGGCGCATATGTACTCGGTACCGCTTGCCAAAATGTGGAGTAAGCTGTCGGACAAGCCACAAAATATCTGCTATTTAGTGTATAATAACCTACTACAGTACGCATATTGGGGGAACAGCAACACGAAAAAGTTGACCGACTTGCAAATTAAGTTGTCCAAACAAAGCAGAAGAAAGGGAAAAATTGATAAAGTATGCGCTTGCGGCTTTTAGTTTTAGTTATTTACCTGTAAATTACTTGGAGATAGTAGAGGAAGAAGACAGCCAACATAAAGTAAAAATCTTACACAGTTGCTACATTAAAGCAGGTAGTACATATTTTACACAATCTGCAGCCGCATATTCTACAATCCCTAAAGACATAATCATTCTGAGTCAGGGTTAGTTAATACACCTAACACTTCTCCGAGGTTGTAAGACAACGCATAACTATTGGTAACAAACTCTATCCGTTTACGCTAAAAGAAATTACCCCTTTATGCGCGCCATACGCTGTAAGGTAGAGAAAAAAACAGCTGGAATTAGACGAAATAGATGCAAAAAGACGGAAGTTGAACTATATGGAAAATACCACGGCAATGCGAGAACAGTGCAAAGATGTGTTGGACAAAGAACATCTTAGAGAAAATAAAAAAAAATTAAAATATTATTTTGTGTCGGTGGTCCGACTTAATTACATCTGGATTTTACGAGCTATATGCATTTGTGGTTCGTAAGAAAGACTTTTTTAGTTATGTGGAATCCTCGGGGAAAGGGTAGTATTAAACTGGTATACTACTTAAAAGGTTTTTCATAGAACGTATTTAGTAAATTGGCAGATGACATGGCGAACTAAGGAAGGTGGGGTTCGTAATACTGGCGTACACCACACGTAAAGAGGTTCCACTAAACATTGTCTATTTGCCCAATAATAAACCTTTCGGATCATTTAAAACTGATGGTCTTACAACCTATAAAGGTCATATATTCCCAAAGGTAGTGGACATACATTACATGTGATTTTCCAATGCTCCACCCGCAGGTACTACATTGGCCAGAAAGCGATTTTTTTTACCTGGAAAATTTGGAATTTTGCCGAACCCCTGCTGTTCCAAGCAAAGTAGGGATCTTTAACGTGCGTGACAACACTTACACACGGGACCTCCATTTTACCTCTCATCCGAACGAGGGTGTATTTTTGTGAAAAATGCTCGCCTAACATTTTTCAAGCGGACCGTGTCGGGATTTGAACCCGGGACCTTGGGCGTAGTAGTCACACACATACCACAAGCCACGGAGCCGCTCGTAGTGGACATACAACTACACAATTGTGTGTGGGAGAATCAGGTTTGTCCCCAATACCAGCAAGAGGATGTCGACCAAGCCAACAAGATACGTTTGCAGGAGATAGTTGGAGAGGTTGGATAGGTGGAGAGCCGCAAGCTGAAGGAATTAATACAATTAAAATTATTATGTGTTTTTAAAATGTATTTCAATACATCAGGACAAAAATCTATAACAAATATTTTATAGCATTGGTTCCTCTATTAACACTGTAAGGTACTCAGTCGTAGTTTTCAGTATATTTTCTTTCAGGTTCTATACATGGAATATACAGGTTTCTTGCAACATTTTATAAATTATCAACTCTTCAATTTTTTGTATCCATTAGGGAGTGAAGTGTGATTTTTAAAAAACTTTCGTTCGCTGGAATTGGGTGTGTAGATTTTTGTCTCAGTTCTTGTAACCACCTCGGCGTATCCTATTCTCTTGATGTTTCTGGAAATAATATTTATATGTTTTTGATACTCTTAAAGTTTATGAGCTGGGCAGCTGAGTAGTTAAGTGAAATACCTTTCACCTTGCAAACAAAGTGTTGCTATAGTATATCCATAGAGAAGAACTTGTAAGCGTAATTTTTTGGGCCTCCAGACACAAATTCAGTAATATAGCTTTCTAACCCGTGTTCCAACTCGTCTGTCATGTCGCCTACAAATTTTCCGGTGGGGACAATACGTACTGCAACCTTCAGAATACGGGGCGGAAGCGAACCCATCCATCTCCCCTCTGCAAATCCTTAGAGCAGAAACTAAACCCTACTTGATCACCAGCTGCAAGTCTTTCAGTGGCGGCTTCCATCACTTGCTTGACAGCGTCTCTCATCCACGCCACAGGTTCTTCACCTTCGGGCAACGGCTTTATTTTGAATTCAAGCGTACGTCTCATTAAGTTAAAATAACGGATTTCTTTTACAAAATCTCTGCTCGTAATAAATTTAGGCACTATTTGATCTTGCTTTGTAACAAAGTTCTTAAATAACAACCGACCAGGTTAGTTAAACAAATGACGCAAGACTGATTAAGCGATCGCAAGATGCTCTCTTTCATAGTTTATGTACCCAAAAAAACAAATCAGGTGATCACAGTGCGGAACCTGTATGAACTTGTCTGTCACAGACAATGCGGTCCAATGATGCAATCATTATTAATATTATGTAGCTAGTATTGGTTATCGAGGTATGATCATTCGCAGTTTTTAAATAAAACTGTATACCATTTCGAATTAACACAAAAACTTTAACATTATTTCTATTTCATAATTATTGAAAATCGGTCGTGTAGAACTTAAAAACATAAATTGTTGGAGGTGCCGTAACAATGACAATAATTAGAATGCCTAGCGTATTCGAATCCAGTCAAATATGTATTTTCTTACGCATTTAAACTACCTTATAAAGGTCGCCGAAAGCATTGTCGCAGTTTTCAAAGTAATAGCAAAACGAAAATCCTATACAAACGTTACAATACGTATGAACGGAAGTAGTGGGGTAAGGCCGGTCCTAATTCAAAACGTGCTCATACGTATTTTACATATGTAAAATACACGTGCACCGTCTTGAATTAGGATTGGCCTTATATACTTTCAATGAAAAATAGTTGTGAAAACATGAATTACGACCGGCGTTATATATCTTCAATGTAAAATACTTGTGGGCACGTTTTGAATTAGGACCGGCTTTATATTACTTTCAATGGAACATACTTCAAAACACACGTATGTTGAAAAATGTAATTGCAGAGAAAAATGTGTGTAGCTGTTTTGAATTTAGTTTTCTAGCGAGAAGTTACACGTGCACCGTTTTGAATTAGGACCGGCCGTATATACTTTTAATGTAAAATACTTGTGGGCACGTTTTGAAGTCAGACCGGCTTTATATTACTTCAATGGAACACACATACTTCAAAACACACATACACACGTATGTTGAAAAATGTAAGTGCAGAGAAAATGTGTGTAGCTGTTTTGAATTCGGTTTTCTAGCGAGAAGTTATAAAGTATACCAGATGCAAATTATCGCATTCAAGTCAATTGTGTTTAATTAAAGTGGATTCTGATTTATGTTTTTTATTTATGTTTAGAGGCTGCAAATACACATGGGCCGGTTTCCATTCAAAATGTGTTCACTCTTGTGATAGGTTGAAAAGTGGGTTGGCAAAGTACGCAGATGGTGGTAATCTGCTATATAAGGAGATTGCTCCTAATATTAATTTAATTAGTCGAAGTTTATTGCATATATTTACATACAAACATGTATATAATTGATATTCAGGGATTTAAATACAAGAAAAACGAGTTTGTGTGCAAAGAAATTGCGGTTTTAAACTTGTTGGAAGGTGTTGTTTGGCATCAAATCTTTAAACTGCCAATGCAGTCTAGTTTTTGTCTGTATTATTTATTTTAACATAATTTTACAATGTTAGCCAAAGCAAATTATTCGACCTGGTGAAGAAGTATGTGTGAAGGGTCTAGAAAAGAAGAAATGGATGGAAACCTATCAATTGCAAAATGTTGTAGGCACGGCAATAATAGTCTGAAATGTGCAAACAAAATACTTTGTTATTAAAAGAATGGTTTGATAATAATAAAAAACAATAGAAAAGATTGTGTCTGTATTATTATTGTAGTCAGTAAGAAATCTTTAATGCTGATGTCTGCAGAAAAAAACAATTAAACTCAGACAGCACGAATGGGACTCTCAACCCTGAAAGCAATTATAATTGATCAACGCAATAGCTCTTTACTGGTTTTACAACATTTAACAAATTTTACAGATATCTCGAAAAATTTGCCAAAGACAGACAGACAGATAGACAGACTAACAGCATCAATTTTCTCATTCTCGCTTTTAATGAATAACAAGTCGTAGTTATTAAATCGCGAACTCAGTTTAACTGCAAGAAATATATAAACGAGGAAATTTATGAAATGCTCCAACTTCAAAAAAACTAGAAATAAATCTTTTGAAATATATGCTAACGTTGCAATTGGTGGATCTGCTCACGGAGTAAACAATTTTTTCCAGCACTTCATTTGGATTGACCATAAACTACTCAATAATTTTAACCTAACCTAGTGGGTCATTATTCATTCCTGACAAGGGCAATTTTAAAAAAAGTTTTCATTTTTGATTTGTTCTATAGAACACAACTATAACTTGACAATAAAGATTGAGCGATTATCACACACATATCTTGAGTATATATAAAGATATTAAACAACAAGAACAGCAGAAAATTCAACCCATGTCAGACAGCTTTTTTTCTTGTCAACGATAGTCTAGTCTAATGCTTCTTCAGCATTTGCATTTCCATAGTTACGTACTGAAGGCAACTCTGCAATTTTAGATCACATGCATTTCTAATTTCAATTGCAAAAAATATGAAAGCATCTATTTGAAATGCATTTCTAACTTTAATCGCAAAAAAATGATAGCATCTATTCGAAATATGCACTCAGATTAAAAGTCAAAAATTGTTTTACACCGTTTTGTAAACTGAGATTACGTAGTTATTAAATCGGGAGTAATGTGATGTGAAACACACAATGTATTTTTCTTTATTGTAATTTATAAAATACTTATATATATATATATATATATATATATATATATATATAAGGTTATCATAAAGTAAGGGATATATTTTAAATTATGATAACTTTTTATCAAATTAAGTTAATAACAAGAAATAAATGAAATCTAATTGCTTATGAAATGGGATTTAGTATGCCCAAAACAGGTTACGGCAATTGCTCAATATGACCTCCATTTTGTTGCTGTAAATTCACCATCCTTACCTCCAAATTGTACACAGCATTTCGTAACATTTCTGGTTGAATTGTACCAATTTGCTCCGTAATACTGTCTTTTAATTCTTGTAGCGTAGTTGGTCGTCTTCTAAACACTAAACTTTTTAAATAACCCCACAGCCAGTAATCCGCTGGGTTTAGATCAGGTGATCTTGGTGGCCATGAATTTACGAAATGTCTGCTGAACACGCGATCTTGAAAAACGTTGGTTAACAATTCTTTGACTGGTCGAAAAATGTGCGGGGGTGCTCCATCCTGCATAAAAATGATGTTTTCAATTCCGTAGTGCTCGTTTTGCAGCTGTGGAATAACATAATTTTGTAACATTTGCAAGTATCGTTCACCATTTGCAGTTACAGATACGGCTTGTCCATTCTGTATTTCCTCGTAGAAATACGGACCAATAATAAAATCAGCTGTAAAACCGCACCAAACGGTGACTTTCTTGTCATGAAGACCTTTTTGAACGATTTGTTGCGGATTTTCTGCAGACCAGATTCTACAGTTTTGAGTATTGACTCCACCATTCAGAGTAAAATGTGCCTCATCTGTCTATAAAATACGGGATAACCATTCGGGTTCAATTTCCATCTGAGCCATTACTCGCAAAGAAAAATCGTACCTAGTAGCCAAATCTGCGTCCTTTAATTCAAACAGCATTTTCAGTTTATATGAATACATGTTTAGAATTTTGCGGAAAATTTTCCAAACCGTGGTATACGGCATTTGCAATCGCTTGGATATCGCATTTGCACTGCTGATTGCGAGTGAATTGTTTCTGGCTATGTCTTGATTTTCATGAAGAACCTCTGCAACTTGGACATCACTAATTATTGGTCTTCCTGATCTTGGTAAGTCAGTTACAGACCCTGTTCTTTCAAATTTTTGTATCAAATTGCGGTACGCTTTCATTTGACAGGGTCCCGCTCTCAAACCCATTCTCGTGCGAAATCTTCGTAATCCAGCGGTGTAATTTCTGCCGGATTCATAATAGCACTGAACTAAACCAATTCTTGTTTGTAAATTCATGTTATTACAGTTGAGTCGTTTGAACTCAACGTTTACTTGAGTTTTAATTTCAAAATAAAACTTCAAATTGAATAATTTCGTTTTGACACTAGTGTCAACAATTGTTATGACAACGCTTTTGTTTCTCATAGATACGGTAAAATCCCATTCATTAAGCAACTAGATTTCGTTTATTTTATGTTACTAACTTAATTTATTAAAAAGTTATAATGATTTAAAATATATCCCTTACTTTATGATAACCTAGTATATATAAATATTTTAGGTAGTTAATTACACAAGGTAAGTTGATAAATACTATCGTATTATAGTGAATAAGATGAAATAATAACTTAGACTTTTAAGCAAAGCCCAAATATATATATATATATATATATATATATATATATATATAATGTTATGTACTCTAGAATAAACATACTATAATTCACTTAAGTTCCCAAATATAAAGAACAGTTCTAACTCACTCCAACTCTGAACGGTAAAAAATATTGCATTATCAGTTCTATGAGGGCTGTTTTCTTCATCTTTGACGCGCGGTCGTTTCTGGTTGTTCTTCTTCTTTGTGTTCACAAAAAAAAGATTCAAGTAAATATTAGATCAAGTAAATGCATTAAGAAAATTAAATCTATATATTAAGCTAACGAATACATACTCTGTATTGGTGTCATCAGGTCGTCCGTTGCAATTGGTGGATCTGCTCACGGCGTCAACGATTTTTTTCTCGACTACTTAATTTGGATTGACTATAAACTACTCAATAATTTTAACCCAATCACTACCATTATTCTTTCCTGACAAGGACAATTTTAAAAAAAGAGGTTTACATTTTTGATTTGTTCTATAGAACACACACAACTACAACTTGGCAATAAACATTGAACGATTATCACACACACATATCTTGAGTATATAAGGATATTAAACAACAAGAACAGCAGAAAATTCAACTCATGTAAGCAAGAATTTAATGCTAAGGTATGGTCTAGATAGCAATTGTAGAAATATGAAATCTACAGAAAATTTTATAAAGCCAGTCATGTATAAATTTTTTTAATACTGACATCCGCAGAAAAATAAAAAGCGAGAAATTTAATGCTAACATCAGCAGAATAATAAATAAATCCACTTAGTCAGCATTAATGGAAGGCCGGTCTGGCTTCGAAACTGTGCACGCGTATATACCATATTTTAAAATTAAAGTTGTCAATTGCAAAACAAAAAAATTAAAATTTACCCAGAAATCATTTGAAATATTTACTTTTTTTCAGTACAACTGAAAGAACTTGACTTTTATACATTTTTTAATCGATATCATAGACTTTTTTTCTATACTGTCGGTAAAATCTACGTGAAGTATTTATATTAAATAATAAACTGACCTGTTAGAAAAAATTAAAAATTTGCATCGTTTTCTAAAAAAAAATTGCATACTTTTTTCAGTACAACTGAAAGAACTTGACTTTTATACATTTTTTTAATCGATATCAGACTGTACAGAAACAGTAATGTTTAATTAGATCAGTCAAACATGATGTGTTTACTATTAAACAAAACAAAATTGTTCTTAATCCAAGTGATGATAAAAGAATTATTAGTACCTCAACCACTGATACTAACTATTGCCTATTTTTGTAGTATTGATTACAAAAATTACATACGACTGCGAGTACTGTGTTAAAATTGTTTTCGTTGCAAAATAACATCAATACCCGTCAATATTACTGTATTAGTCGATTAAGGCATGAGTTAATTTTTTACTACGTTTCTTTTTTATTCGCTTAGGGCAACGGAGAAAAAGTTTGAATTGGCAACATTTTTTTATAATAAAATAAACCTTGATACAAAATCACATTCAGTTTTTCTGAAAAGTAAATCAGAGGAGATTGCTAACTATACGGTGTTATAATATTTTTCTATATCTGTGTGAATGAACTCACAAAGCGCCAAATGAGCGGTTTGTCTAACTGATTTTTTTACTTAAAGCGATTGACATTCATTTCAAACAAGTATTTATTAAGGTCATATAAAAGACCAAAAGTTTTATCATAGAAATAACGTCGTGTAATTTAAATTTCATTACGTAGCATTCGTTGAATTTTAAAAAATTATTTTAAACCTCCATCATTAGTTAGTTTTACTACGTGCTATAATTAATCCTTCACCTGATGAAGAAATGAATTGCTTTAACAAAGTTTTATGGAAAATGTCATGCGTTGCACATTGCATATTCCATTTACAGGATGACATGAAACAAGAAAACGCTTGGCAACATTTTTTTATAATAAAATAAACCTTGATACAAAATCACATTCAGTTTTACTGAAACGTAAATATTTCACATTGATATTTTTGTATAAATAGTCAATAAAGCTCTACATATACCATATTTTAAAATTAAAGTTATTTTTTTCCTAAATTTTTAGTTAAACAAAAAAACGCATGAGTTCAATGTAGATTTTTTTTAGGATACTCAAATCTTTAGGGATTTTTTAATTGAAGCAACATTTTGGGAAATTGTATCATTATTAAAATTTATTGAGATTAAATCCATCGCTTCCAATAAATTAAAAATTGCACGACGTAATTGTATTATGATAAAACTGCAGAATGTTTTCAGAGTTGCCTTCAGTATGTAAATATAGAAATGCTTGCATAGCGAATTGCTTTGGATGCAATTGTTAAAATCGCCTTTATTTACGTTTTGATTCAAGACGATTTTCAAGCTTGAATGGTTTAATTCTTAAAGAATATTCAGCATAATTTGTAATACTTTATTACAAAAAATTACATTCGACAGTGTTTTTTTCTTTGTCAACGAAAGTCTACTATTGCTTCTTAAGCATTTGCATTTCTATAGTTATGTACTGAAGGCAACTCTGCAATTTTTAGATCGCATGCATTTCATGCATTCAGATTAAAAGTCAAAAATTGTTTCTACATCCGCTCTGTAAACTGAGATTACAGAATGTTTTTTTTAATACTGGTTTTTTAAAAAACCATGAGTGTGTGTAAATTATTAAACATTGACAGTTTAATCTGAGACATTTTTCAAATTTGCTATATTTTTCTGAAATCTTTTTATATGTATCCATAAAAATAGCGCTGTAATGCTAGAGTATTTTCTGTACACACAGCATAAATCAAAGGTCGTATAAAAACATTTTATTACTATACTGCAAGCAAATTTTTTCCGTAAACGCAGCTGAATATAAAATAATGTGAGATTGTTGTTATTGGAAATTAAAATCTAGTATTAATTTTTCTGCTGAATATTCTTTTAAGAATTAAACGATTCAAACTTGAAAATTGTCTTGAATAAAAACGTAAATAAAGGCGATTTTTTTTAAAAATTGAATTCAAAGCAATTCGCTATGCAATTATTTTGATTATATGCTAATTCTTTTACAGTTGTTCTGCTTACGCAAGCAAGCATATTTTTTCCGTAAACGCAGCTGAATGAAAAATGATGTGAGATTGTTGTTATTGGAAATTAAAATTCAATATTAATTTTTCTGCTGATGAACGTGCTTTGTTTTCATCTTCTACTATGCACAATAAGGGCAACATGAAGTTTCTTAACGCCAGTGCTGGCTGAAATCAGTAAAATTTTGTTATTGATGTAAACGCTTCCAATGTAAACGCAATTACATACATATATATATATATATATATATATTGCTGTGATATGCTCCTTTGAATGCGGGAACTGGGTCCTTTCAACAAAAAAATTCTAGTCCCACCGATTGGGCGTCATAAACTGCTGTGATCCTGTTTTCGCCTCGGCTGCTCACCTAATTTTATAAACCTCCTCATTCATAAAATTAAACAACACATTCCTACCACAAACATCAACGTTAACTCTATTTACATCAATATTCAGAATACATTAAATTTTCAAATTAAATTTCAGCATAAAATTCAGTTTTAAAAGAATTTCAAGATTAATTTTATTATCACTTTAACGTGCATCCAGAATTAAAGTCCTTGTTGGATGCCTACTAATTAATATAACAATATAAGCAGACCGGAGTCTGAGTATAAAGGGAGCATCTACCACCCCTTTACGTTAATTAACCAGGTTCGTCTAATTGAGCTCAAAGACATACCCAAAGTTTCATCATATTCCCGAACATCAATACTAAATACCCCTTTCTACTTAAACAAGCAAATTTCATCTTAACATTAAAATTTTATGGTTAGTACAATTTCACTAATGTCCATTTAAAGTAAATCAATTATAAAGTTATTCAACACACACAAAAATGTCAGACAAAATAGTATAATTTACCTGAAGGTTACTGTCCTCGTAGCTTTAATGTACATCGTCCCTTTAGTTAATCACACCATTCCAACAGGATTATATTTACGGCTTCTAATTCTCAACGCTTTTAAAATTTTCTCCATCACCATTTATTTAAAGTTGTTTCTGGGCTTTTCCGGAACTCATCTGTGTATATCTGACCCTTGTTTCGTGGATCCAGACACGTATTTGAACCATTTAATTATTAACACCCCGAAAATAGCAAAGAAATTCATGCGTCTTTCACCAATATACGCCAAAACTGCCTACTTTTGTGTATACATTTGTCGTTGTAAATTTTCTAATTGGTACAGTGATACTAAATTTTATTACCTTGTATCTAAGTGCACTGAAGTACATTCATGTTAGCACGTAAATAACAAACTATTTTGAATCACTAAAATATACGAGCAAAATTTTAAATTATTTTATCACACTAAAATGCACTGTTTAACATCTTCAATCAAGTCGCGGATGTAAGAGCTTTTAACGCATCGAATAGTCAAAAGTCTAAGAGACCGAAATTCATATTACCACCTCTATATATAGCGAATAGCCGGCACGTCGCTTTTGTCCTCAAAACAGACAATTCTTAAGAATTTCTCATTCTATGTTCCCAGTCCGTCGCTCGCGCGTCGGTTTTTACGAATTTTTCACTCGCCCCATTTAAATATCAGAAATTCTCACACGGCACGCAAACATGTCCGAGAAAAACTAATTAATTTTGTACAGAAATTGTTGTTTCTACCTCTGATATTTGCATCCTATTTTCAACCAATTGTGACCCTCGTGACGTTGCTTAAATCACGCCTTTTACTATATGTGTCTTTGCTTGACGCATTTTCTCTTCCTTTTCTAACCTGTTCGCATTGGTGCAAATTGATATTCTTTATTATCAATTATATTTTAGTCCATGTGGACTATCTGGGTTAAATAACCCCGTATCGCACCTTCTCGTGAATATTAAGCCACGGTTTCTTCAAGATTCTTTGAAACCATTTGTTATCTACACAATTTTTGCCGTACGTGATATTTAAACTACGCAGGTGTTCAAAATAATATTAATTCTCAGAGCTTTATTTTCTGGTATTATAATCTTGGATTTTCACAGACTTTTATGCTTATTATTAATAATGGTTTAATTAACTCCAATTAAAATTGACTTCTATCCTTTCATTTTAGCGAATACAAGTTAAATATTAATTATTATGTGTACACTTTGTTTTACTACCGGTTACTTAAAATAGGGTTAATTAATATAAATTTTGCACGTAATTTCCATTTGTTTAGGAATAATTACATTACACGCAGAGCTTTTAATACTGCTTCTTTTGATATAAAGCGTCTTGTACATGATTTAAATCTCTTATGTTTAATGAAACTAATAACCTTTTATGCTTCACGGTTTTAATAAAGCGTACCTCTTCCCAAAGCTTCTACACGGTGATTAAAATTATTTGATGTGATTATTTAATTTTCTACCCTGGTCTAAATATGAGTAATATATATATATATATATATATATATATATATATATATATATAATACTAGGTTATCATAAAGTAAGGGATATATTTTAAATCATTACAACTTTTAATAAATTAAGTTAGTAACATAAAATAAACGAAATCTAGTTGCTTAATGAATGGGATTTTACCGTATCTATGAGAAACAAAAGCGTTGTCATAACAATTGTTGACACTAGTGTCAAAACGAAATTATTCAATTTGAAGTTTTATTTTGAAATTAAAACTCAAGTAAACGTTGAGTTCAAACGACTCAACTGTAATAACATGGATTTACAAACAAGAATTGGTTTAGTTCAGTGCTATTATGAATCCGGCAGAAATTACACCGCTGGATTACGAAGATTTCGCACGAGAATGGGTTTGAGAGCGGGACCCTGTCAAATGAAAGCGTACCGCAATTTGATACAAAATTTGAAAGAACAGGGTCTGTAACTGACTTACCAAGATCAGGAAGACCAATAATTAGTGATGTCCAAGTTGCAGAGGTTCTTCATGAAAATCAAGACATAGCCAGAAGCAATTCACTCGCAATCAGCAGTGCAAATGCGATATCCAAGCGATTGCAAATTCCGTATACCACGGTTTGGAAAATTTTACGCAAAATTCTAAACATGTATCCATATAAACTGAAAATGCTGTTTGAATTAAAGGACGCAGATTTGGCTACTAGGTACGATTTTTCTTTGCGAGTAATGGCTCAGATGGAAATTGAACCCGAATGGTTATCCCGTATTTTATGGACAGATGAGGCACATTTTACTCTGAATGGTGGAGTCAATACTCAAAACTGTAGAATCTGGTCTGCAGAAAATCCGCAACAAATCGTTCAAAAGGTCTTCATGACAAGAAAGTCACCGTTTGGTGCGGTTTTACAGCTGATTTTATTATTGGTCCGTATTTCTACGAGGAAATGCAGAATGGACAAGCCGTATCTGTAACTGTAAATGGTGAACGATACTTGCAAATGTTACAAAATTATGTTATTCCACAGCTGCAAAACGAGCACTACGGAATTGAAAACATCATTTTATGCAGGATGGAGCACCCCGCACATTTTCGACCAGTCAAAGAATTGTTAACCAACGTTTTCAAGATCGCGTGTTAAGCAGACATTTCGTAAATTCATGGCCACCAAGATCACCTGATCTAAACCCAGCGGATTACTGGCTGTGGGGTTATTTAAAAAGTTTAGTGTTTAGAAGACGACCAACTACGCTACAAGAATTAAAAGACCGTATTACGGAGCAAATTGGTACAATTCAACCAGAAATGTTACGAAATGCTGTGTACAATTTGGAGGTTAGGATGCTGATCTTACAACAACAAAATGGAGGTCATATTGAGCAATTGCCGTAACCTGTTTTAGGCATACTAAATCCCATTTCATAAGCAATTAGATTTCATTTATTTCTTGTTATTAACTTAATTTGTTAAAAAGTTATCATAATTTAAAATATATCCCTTACTTTATGATAACCTTATATATATGAAAGTCAATTTCTTTCAGTTTTACTGAAAAGTTTATGGAAAATGCCATGCGATGCACAAAATCACGATTTGTATATTCCATTTACAGGATGGCATGAAACAAGAAACGTATATCAGATTAATAGGTTCCAATTTTAACTAAATTATCACTTAAACAAAAAAAAAGACGTATTTTTTAAATATTTTCTATGCAATATAGGTTAATTGCGAGATTGTTGAGCTTCTCAATCTTTTTATTTCTTCTAATGCAATTGAAAACGAATGGGATTTAGCGTAATACTGAATCAAAAAATGTTGATAGCTAAATATTCTATGAAGATTTTGTAAAGCAGTAACCAAGGCTCAAAAAATGCAAGGTTGATCGTTATCGGTATTTTTTTGCTGAAAGCATAATTATTTTTTTTGCTTACATACTGTTTTTTATTCATTAGAATAATTAGATAGCCGAATATATAAAATTTTCATTTGCAGTTTTTTCAGAAAACGATGCAAATTTGTAATTTTTTTCTAAAGTGTCAGTACTGTTTCAATACTGAAATGAATAGAAAAACAGTATGTAAGCAAAATTAATGGTGCGTTTAGCAACATAATGAATTTGATTCATTGTCTGAAAACAAATTGCAAATATGCATTTTTTTATAGTTATCAGTAAGATTTCGAATTTGCTTTATTTTTCTGAAAAATTGCAAATATCTAATTTTATAGCTATTTTGCTTACATCAGAACATATTTATGTATAAATAGCCAATACGTCTTTACAGATATTAATTATAAAGTAATTTAGCTAGTGACTGAAGTTAGTAGTGATATTTTAAAGTTAACAGTGAAGTGTTACACTCGAAGGTAAATATAAACAATCATGATCTGCTCAAAGAGTGTGTTCAACGTTTGTTCCCGTTTCGGACTTTATAGCTATTCACATTTTGATTCAGTATTACGATACAATTCCAATTGCATTAAAAGACAGAATATTAATTCTAAATATTTAATGTATTTTGATGTTAATAATTTATATGGGGTTTCAATGTCTGAATATCTCCATATGGGAAATTTTAATTTTTTTTAGATGGCACCAGTCCAGAACTATTACATTTGAACGTACTTAATATTGCCGATGATTCTGATGTAGGATATATTTCTTTTTGAATGCGATTTACACTACCCAGTATCTTTACATGAAATTCACGGTGACTTACCTTCGGCGTCTGAACATGTAAAATAATAAATAGATTGTGGTTGCTAAATGATTTATTGCGTTGTTCCCGTTTCGGACTTTATAGCTATTCACATTTTTTGATTCAGTATTACGCTACAATTCCAATTGCATTAAAAAGACAGAATATTCATTCTAAATATTTAATGTATTTTGATGTTAATAATTTATATGGGGCTGCAATGTCTGAATATCTTCCATATGGAGAATTTTAATTTTTTTTTTGATAACGCCAGTCCAGAACTATTACATTTGAACGTACTTAATATTACCGTAATTATAGCACGTAGTAAAACTAACTCATGACGGAGGTTTAAAATATTTTTTTTTAAATTCAACGAATGCTCCGTAATGAAATTCTTTCATTGCCAAGGTGCTGCAACAATAAATTAAATTACACAATGTTATTTCTGTAATAAAACTTTTGGTCTTTTATATGACCTTAATAAATACTTGTTTGAAATAAATGTCAATCGCTTTAAGTGAAAAAATCAGTTAGACAAACCGCTCATTTGGCGCTTTGTGAGTTTATTCACACAGATATAGAAAAATATTATAACACCGTACAGTTAGCAATTTCCTCTGATTTAATAAATTTTTTTTCAGGTAAATGTAAAAATATTTACTTTTCAGTAAAACTGAATGTGATTTTCTATCAAGCCTTATTTATTATAAAAAAATGTTGCCAATTCAAACTTTTTCCGCGTTGCCCTAAGCGAATAAAAAAGAAACGTAGTAAAAAATTAACTCATGCCTTAATCAACTAATACAGTAATATTGACGGGGATCGATGTTACTTCTGCAACGAAAACAATTTTAAATAATATTAAAAATCCCCCAAAAAATTTGCAGTCTGATTTTGGTAAAGAATATTATAACAAAAATTTTCAATCCTTAATGCAGACCTATAGCATAAACCATTATAGCGTTTTTTCTATAAAGAAAGCATGCATTGTGGAACGTGTAATTAGAACTTCAAAGGGAAAAATTTAAAGTAATATTGTGAAACAATACAACAATACGAGAATACAGTTCACAGTACTCGCGGTCGTATGTAATTTTTTGTAATCAATACTACAAAAATAGGCAATAGAAAAAATGTATAAAAGTCAAGTTCTTTCAGTTGTACTAAAAAAAGTAAATATTTCAAATGATTTCTAGGTAAATTTAATTTTTGTGGTTTTTGCAATTGACAACTTTAATTTTAAAATATGGTATATGTAGAGCTTTATTGACTATTTATTCAAAAATATTATCTGACGTAAGCAAAACAACTGTAAAATAATTAGCATACAATCAAAATAATTGCATAGCGAATTGCTTTTAATGCAATTGTTAAAAAAAGTCACCTTTATTTACGTTTTTATTCAAAATGATTTTTTCAAGCTTGAATGGTTTAATTCTTAAAAGAATATTCAGCAGAAAAATTAATGCTGAATTTTAATTTCCAACAACAATCCAGTTTAATAAGCGAAGTATCTGATTTTTTATTAACACTTGCATTGACACACAACAACCTCACATTATTTTCATTCAGCTATGTTTACGGAAAAAAATATGCTTGCTCGCGTAAGCAAAACAACTGTCAAAAAATTAGCATACAATCAAAATAATTGCATAACGAATTGCTTTGAATGCAACTGTTAAAAAAATCGCCTTTATTTACGTTTTTATTCAAGACGATTTTCCAGCTTGAATCGTTTAATTCATAAAAGAATATTCAGCAGAAAAATTAATACTGAATTTTAATTTCCAATAACAACAATCTCACATCATTTTTCATTCAGCTGCGAACGTATATGTTTATTCTAAATCAGTTTATCAACCAAAGTATCAATACCTTGAAAGTCTACTGCGACCAATAAAAGGGATCAAATATTATACATTTTCCCGTTCTAATAATATTATATCACCATCTGATGCTCGAAATAATTCTATATTTGTTTTTGATGATGTAGCTTGCGATAAACAAGGTATCATTAGGGAATACTTTAGTATGGAGCGTCATAAACAAGTAGACAGTTTTTACCTTTGTCAAAGTTATACTCGTATACCTAAGCACTTAGTACGTGATAATGCTAATATTTTAGTTTTATTTAAACAAGATGATTTAAACTTAAAACACATATATGACGATCACGTCAATACTGACATGAAGTATGATAAATTCCGTTAATTATGTGCTGCTTGTTGGCAAGACAAATACGGTTTCTTAGTTGTAGACAAAGATAGTGATCCAGGTCAAGGAAGTTACCGAATAGGTTTTGATCACATCATACATATTTAAACCTTGAGAGACGCAAGTATCGTTAGTATCGAAGAATTTTTTTTATTACAATAAACTTTTTACGCAATGAACAAGGAGGCGATAAAACTTAAAAGAATTTTAATTAAGAAAAGAAACATTGTAAAAAACAAATTGCGCCAGTTAAAAGATAATGAAGTCGTCCAAGTGGAATCAATCTTACCCATAACATCGCGATTAGAAACTATTGCTAATAAACTGGATGGGGAAAGTGTGGTACAGAAAGAAAAATTTAAAGAAGAAGAAGAAGAACTACCTTATAGCAGTGTAAAAAAAATTAAACCTAAATTGCTGGAAAGGAACGTTGACTATATTGATTCGCCAGTTATTGCTCAGCATATACCGAATATAAAAAATGATGCCATAGAGGAAGATGATGATGATGATGTTGAGAATGAATACGAAGCAGAAGTTAATCGAAATGCACAAGAAGCCCAGGAATATATACAAAGCTTTGCCGATTCACCTGGTATAACACATTATCTCGAACAGCTACATCCGCTACCTCGAGAATATATTTACAATATGTTTAAAGATGTTAAGAACGAATTTGACCATAAATATGGTATTAGGTTTAACCCTGATTCAAATGTCTTATGATAGGCAATTTGAATTTCGTGTTGGATGATAAAAATGTTCTAATAATTGATTTGAAATATAAAGGTACTCCTGGAGTATACGAACTACTGTTTAAAAAATATCCTGTCGGGTACAGATCGCAAGATCTAAAGTCGTACCTTGATATTGTGAAAAAAATAAATGCTAATAGAAGATATTATTCTGAAACAAAACCAATTCAGAGTAATAGTTCATATAAAAACAAAAATATAATATCTACATTAAAAATACTTCCCCAAACACCCCGTAGACCTAGAACATTACCCTATAGAAAGCGTCTTGGAGACGGTATGACAATGGAAGTATCAAATAACGCTATAGATTATTTATATTGGAATGATCCCAATGAACTTGTTGATAGATTACGGCTTTTAGTTTCATCTCAGACTGCTGGACACACAGGTCACGGCAACGAAATAAATTTGATCATTGAAGAATTGCGTAAGGCGAAAGTAATTAGATGATATGACAATTGACAAATTTGAAAGGCACTTAAATAACCGTAAAATAGATATAAGTGAACAGGAATATAAAAACAAAAATGAAGGTTTTGAAACCTTGATTGAGTACAAGTTACATATGCTACATTACACGGCAGTAGCAACGTTTTACTTTAGTACATTCCTCGATGATGACAAGACATTCCTTATTTTCAACATTAAACATAATTATGAAGTTCCCTATGAGGAAGAAGTCATTGAGAATATTAAAGGATACCCGCAAGACATTGAAATTCTTATAAACGAAAAAAGTTATGTAATTGCACAGTTACAAGGATTTTTGCTTAAACGTACGGATGTACGGTGCTATCATAAACAATACCACACTGTTTCTTGATTTTATATTAAAAGTTCCTTTCAAAGCAAGTGGAGCCCACGACATTCAAACATAGAAGTATTTATTAATTATATTTAATAAATCCTGATTAGAAAAAAAGTATTATGATAGTTGCTCAATCAAAAGTGAAAGAGGATTTAGTAAATGAACTTCATGAACCAGCAAGAATAAATTTCAAGAGACGCAAGGTGATAGTAAAAGGTTTAAATGACCTTCTTCATACCGATTTGATTGAAATGCTACCATATTCGCAAACAAACAAAGGATTTAAATACATTTTAGTAGTCATTGATTGTTTCTCCAAATACGTATGGGCTGTACCACTTAAAAGTAAAACGGGTATTGATGTTACTGCTGCAATGAAAACAATTTTAAATAAATTTAAAAATCCACCAATAAATTTGCAGTCTGATTTTGGTAAAGAATATTATAACAAACAGTTTCAATCCTTAATGCAGACATATGGCATAAACCATTATAGTGTTTTTTCTACAAAGAAAGCATGCATTGTGGAACGTGTAATTAGAACTTTAAAGGGAAAAATGTGGCGCTTGTTTAACCTGAACGGTTCTTACAATTGGATAAAAAATTTAAGTGATATTGTGAAACAACACAACAATACAGTTCACAGTACTATCGGAGTCAAACCTGTAAAAGTTGATAAATCAAATGAACAAACTATTCAATTAAGGACAGTGTGAGGATTAGTAAACACAGGGAAGCATTTACGAAAGGTTACACACCAAACTGGTTAAATGAAATTTTCTAGATTAAAAACGTAAACGTAACCAATCCGACAACATATATATTAGAAGATCAAAACGAGAAAGAAATCACAGGTGCATTTTATGAAATGGAGTTGCAAAAGGTTAAACATCCAGGAATTTACCTTGTAGAAAAAGTCCTAAGAAAGAGTGAAAATAAAGTCTTTGTGAAATGGTTAGGCTTCTCTAACGTACACAATAGCTGGATCGATAAAAATAATGTTTGCTAGAAGTTGTTATAATAATAGTTAATAAGGCTAACCATTGTAAAATTATATTAAAATAAATAATACAAACAAAATCTTTCTATTGTTTTTTATTATTATCAAGCCATTCTTTTAATAAAAAAGGTATTTTGTTTTGCGCATTGCAGATTATTATTGCTGTGTCTACAACAATAGATGTTATATTTTAAACGATTGTTGATTTTTAACTCCGATAGCTTAAGACAACCTAGTGCAAGGATATCAGTTACAAAGTTTTGCATTAGATAGGTTTCAATCAATTTCTTCTTTTCTAGACCCTTCACAAATACTTCTTCACCGGGTCGGATAATTTGCTTCAAATAAAGCGCTATATATGATAACGCCATTCCAGCCGTTGAAGATTCATCCCAAGAAAGACCATGAATATTCCTTGTCACCCAGTCGTTATGTTTTATATGATCTTGGCTCAAACAACTAGACTGCATTGGCAGTTTAAAAATTTGATGCCAAACAACACCTTTCAACAAGTCCAAAACCGCAATTTCTTTGCACACAAACTCGTTTTTCTTGTATTTAAATCCCTGAATATCAATTATATACATGTTTGTATGTAAATATATGCAGTATACTCTGACTAATTAAATTAATATTAGGAGCAATCTCCTTATATAGCAGATTACCACCATCTGCGTACTTTGCCAACCCACTTTTCAACCTATCACAAGAGTGAACACATTTTGAATTGAAACCGGCCCATGTGTATTTGCAGCCTCTAAACATAAATAAGAAACATAAATCAGAATCCACTTTAATTAAACACAATTGACTTGAATGCGATAATTTGCATCTGGCATACTTTATAACTTCTCGCTAGAAAACCGAATTCAATCAGCTACACTCATTTTCTCTGCACTTACATTTATCAACATACGTGTATGTGTGTTTTGAAGTATGTATGTTCCATTGAAGGTAATATAAAGCCGGTCTGACTTAAAAACGTGCCCACGAGTATTTTACATTGAAAGTATATAAAGCCGATCCTAATTCAAAACGGTGCACGTGTAACTTCTCGCTAGAAAACTGAATTTAAAACAGCTACACACATTTTTCTCTGCACTTACATTTTTCAACATACGTGTGTTTTGAAGTATGTTCCATTGAAAGTAATATAAAGCCGGTCCTAATTCAAAACGTGCCCACAAGTATTATATATTGAAAGTATATAACGCCGGTCGTAATTCATGTTTTCACAACTATTTTTCATTGAAAGTATATAAGGCCTATCCTAATTCAAGACGGTGCACGTGTATTTTACATATGTAAAATACGTGTGAGCACGTTTTGGATTAGGACCGGCCTTACCCCACTACTAACGGACATTTATGAATTTGACCAAAGCATTTGAATTTGCAACGTATGATTATACGGAATGTAGGTTAAGGTCGGACAGGTAAGTGGACACTGAACTCGCTAACACAATGAACATTGACCATTATTATTTAATTTTTATTACCATTTTCCGAATCTTGTGGTATTATATCGTAAATTAATTAACAAGAAATTAATTATCAATAGGTACTAGGTATCTATGAGACTGTTATATTACTCGAAGTAAACTAAAAACTTCGTCAGTTATCCAAGAAAAGATTTTGACTCTTGTTTGTTGATGATGCAACTCATTTATACGTAGTAGTATAATTTTTATTTATTGCAATATCAAAAATTCAACTTTATGTAGAAAAATTATTAAATAATTACAAGGGGATATGGCCGATATTTATTTAGTTATACTCAAAGTTTAAAAATAGAATGTAAATCTTACCAAACACGTATATTCTAATAGCTTTTTTAATTGTCCTTAAATACGTCAGTATACGGATGTAATTAGAATGGCTGTACCCCAGAATAAGTACAATCGCATTGTTAATCATGCGAATTTTACCCAAAAGGTTTTTATATTTAAATTAGAAGTAAACGCACTTTTAAGCTAATGTTCAAAAATAAATTAAATTGTTTATGTGCTCGTACTGCATTACTAAGAGGGTGAATGTACTTATATCGACCAGCTTTGTGGCCTAGTGGTTAGAGTACTTGCTTTGCATGCAGGCGGCCCGGGTTCAAATCGCGCTTCAGTCAACTTTTTTTTCTGCAAGAGCTGTGTAGCTGTGACGTCAGCGGAGGGAAAGGGGAGACTGCGACGTTAATAATAAAATCCATTATATAACAATCAATTATTGATTATTGATTAATATCGATAATTACCCCAAAATATTTTCAGCAGGGAGTCTGCGTAGACCACACCCGGAAGTTGGCAAACATCATAGGACCACGCCCCTTGAAAGAATTATCCCACGGTATCGAAATTTCCTCCAAAATTTTTTGGGCAGGAGGTCCGTGTGGACCACACCCGGAAGTCGGCAAACATTAAAGGACTACCACCTTCAAAGGAATTTTCCTACGGTATCGGAATTTCCCTCAAAATATTTTCGGCAGGAGTCCGTGTGGACCACACCCGGAAGTCGGCAAGCATCAAAGGACGGCGCCCTTTAAAGGAATTTTCCCACGGTCTTCAAAATTTTCCCCAGACCTACTGGCGTTGCAAAATAGAAAATATAACAAAAAAGAAGAAAATGCTAATAGCTTTACATATGCCTATGTAACCAATATGAAAGTGTATCTAAGCTCTCACACTCTTCCTCAAGGCCGCATCAACCTGGATTTTGAACCGAGTGGGGGTACGTCATACAGCAGAAACGTCTTGTAAATATATAGGAGCCGAAAGATAACACTATGCGAGTACTACTGCAGACTGCACAAATTTATATATACCTAATACAAATATTCAAACTTCAACATTCGATATATCCCAATCTGTTACGGATTATCTTAGTAGCGTTGAAAGCTTGCTAAAAAGAACAAACTAACCAGTATCGCGCATACATGCGTAAGGAAATCATCGCAAAAGAATTGTTTAAATCGGCTCGCAAAAACTATATAAAGTAATGTGTATTATCGTGGAGTCAACTGAGGAAATAGTCCCAGCGTTGGGCCGTCATTTTCTATTGTGTAGGCTAGGCTCTAACTACTCGAGCCCCTTCGTTGGGAAGCGATTTGTATTGTGTAGCTTTCTTGCATTGTCTCCACAAATGTGCTCCACAAATTGGGTCGACATAAATGATTGTGAAGCTTACCTCGGCTGCTCCGCTCCTTCCTAAAATTGCTTATAAAAACACTTTCCAAGAAACTTACCTGGACTGCAGAATCTCAACTCCACCTAACAGGTATTATGCTGTAATTTAAAGGAAAATACTTTCCTACAATCATACTCAAAATAAGGCAACTAACAAAATACATCACACTCTATTTACACGAAATAAATATTTATATCCTCCACAACTCTTTCCATTACATACAATAATATAACTTTGATTAGGAGCACCTCAATTTCAAAAATGAATTTGTATTAAATATCTTTATCTAACATATACCCTATTAAAGTAATTGGGCTATCCTGATAGCTGACTTTAACTCTCATCTTAATATGAGCTCACAGTAAAACTCTTTAAACCTGTGTGCAATATTATAGCACTGCAATAATCAAAAGTCCCCTTTACTTTGTACAAACAGCTTGGTTATCCTTACATTAATTATAAACCTGTTTTCATTTACATATAAAGTCAATAAAATTTTCGGTCATCAAAGTTTATAAAAAATAATTACTCAAAAGCACAAAAGAGTTAAAAAACCTCAAACAAACAGCACAACAATGTTTTATAAAAGTTGCCGTCTAGAACTCCAGGCTCTGAAACCGCTTTCCAAGTTGAAACACCGTCCTTCTCGGCACTCTGTTATCAAAATCTCTCCTAATTCTCGATAGAAAGTGCATCCAAACCTCCAAAGTATTCTATTACCATTCCATTTTAGATCAACAAATCAATACTTGGTGCATTCACCATTAAATTTTCATTTAAGAACGCCTTTATACGCTCCAACACCCAAAATAGCAGTAGTTGGTACTTATATGCTAAAAAAGCTTCGCTCTTAACTCTATATTTACTTTCAGTTTTTCTCTATGTCAAATAATTATCACTACACCAACTTGTGTAATTACAAGTAACAATAAAAATTACTGAATACAATTGACTATTTGAGTTAACCTTAATAGCGTATCACCTTCTGTATGGGTTTATATAAACCCAACTCACAGCACTTCGCAATCCCACAAACGCGCTTTCCAGGTATCCTTCCAATTCCTCTGAACAAACATTTTTAACGGTCTACAAATTCTTGAAAACCCCGTGTTGGCCTTCTGCAATACCAAGTATTGTAGCGCACAGACACCAACCGTCTTTCAAAATCTTAGAATTTGCACAACAAATAACCGTGTTTCCTCGAAAAGCACCACTTTGTTTTCTAACGGCTGCTCAATACGTTGAAATCGCACCCCAACTGTCTTCAAAATCATTATATAAAATTAAATAAAAACCCTTAACCACAAAAAATATTCAAATTACTAGATACGTATTTCGACCACTATGTGGTCATCATCAGTAGGAAACCTCTTTTTTAAGAGGTTTCCTACTGATGATGACCACATAGTGGTCGAAATACGTATCTAGTAATTTAAATATTTTTTGTGGTTAAGGATTTTTATTTAATTTTATTTAAATCGTGCCACAGTGTTCCTATAGGTTATTATTTTCAAAATCATTGGTCTATCCACGACCCTCATCATATGTCTTGCTCCGTTTGCACGTTTATATACTTTCTATTAATTTTAACCTATTACTCATCTTCTTTTCACATGTGAAGAATAATCCACTCTCCTTGTTCCCTTCAGGTAGTTTGTTTATCACATCCCTACCTCATTCTCAGTCCACTTTTAAATTGATATCTGAAACAGACATTCTGCATCCTACTTGCACCTATAGACTTCGATCCGTCTTTGTTTATTCAATCGTTTAAAAGTCAACCTACTACAAAACATATGTTATATACTGTCCTTTGCTAGCACATCCTAAAAGCTATCTCTCCTTATAAAATATCGATCCGCGCTCTTTAACGGGCTCTGCCTTTCAACGAACTATCTGTTTACCACTTCTCCCCTAATATCTTTGAACATAATTACTACTTAGAATGTTTTCATCTGGTTGTTGCTCTCGGATGTGACAACCGTTGCTTGTTCTCGTAAATACCTTAATAGAAACGCTTTTAGAACGTTTACCAAGATTAAAATGAAAATATACCTTAGAACCATATTTACACGTGCCATTTTGAACTTATGAGTATTAATATAACACTAGCCTAACATTGAAAAGCTAATTTTAATTAATATTTATTAAATCTAGTCTAAATTTTCTTATACGCTAAAATATTTAAATTAAATGATTAGTAGGTAAAATTGCCTAATTCTGTTTCCTTCTATAAATGCATATTGAGAATTCTTTGGCGCATTTTTGCCAAGGTGAATATTGAAGCCAATTTGATTATGAAGCTCAACTTTAAACTAATTAATCCTTAACCTAGAGCTCTGAAAAACGTCTTAACTTACTAACGTATTGTATATACACCCGGAAGCTTGCACTAATTTCACAGCTACCTAATCTAATAGATTCCAACCTACAAATATATATAATATATTATATAATATATATATATATATATATATATATATATATATATATATATGTATTGCGGTGATCGGTACGGCTAACCATGTATAAATAGGTCAAGCATGTAGTTATGTAAGCACCCTGTATATAGAAAACACGAATTTATTTATTACGCTTCAAATTAATTAAAATGGTATAAAAACGCACTGTGTAATATGTAGGTTCAAATTAATAATCTATTTATTACGCTTAAAATACGTACGAAAACATTTCAAAGTATTCTCCAACGGACAAATACAAGGTTAACTAGCAAGACGACTACTCTGAAAACAAATCAATAAAATCAAGGGACAGAGAATCGTTATAAAGTAACTGAGTAAGATGGAACATATAGCAGGTGGCTATATGACAAACAGTTTCGACCGCGTGACAGAAGAGTGTGTTTTAAAATCAAATAAGCAGGACGGAGATGCAACATATTTGTGAACGTTATTAAGTTATCAAGGCGCACGTGTAGGAAGGGGCACTAACCGTAGACGACAGGGCAGTAGTGGGATTATAAGAAAAACGGAAAATATGCAGTAGATAAAGATACCAGTAGAGTGGAAATAACGACCACTTTGTAAGTACGGAAACAAGACAGAGACACGACAAGGTGATTATTAGGGCGTTAGTGCAATAAAAATATAGACGCGGACATAAGAGGTGTGTTTAGGATTTGTTAGAAGGAACAGTAGAGGGACGGTTTTATACGGAAAATACAGACGGTTGACCAGTTTAATTAGTTTTTGGAGTAAATTATCGTTGGAGTGGTGAAATTACTATTCTTTAAAGTTCGTTATGTTTGTTTGTACGGAAGATTTTGTAGAATTGTGTGGCCGTTGCTACAGTTCAAAGCAAGCAGTATGAAAATATGTGACAAAGATGGGGTTTGGAGCGTATATAAGCCTTGCCGGAGGTGGCAAGGAGTCTCTTATTTTTCGCTTACATTGAGTACCGTTAAGAATACATCCTAGCATAAAAACCGGGTGATAGTGCAGTCCGTCGTATAGGTTTCAGTGTTAAAAAAGCACAAATAGGTGCAATTGAAGTAAACGGGCTGAATATATTTGTATAAATAATTATAACGGGTACTGCTGGATGTTGCTGAGGTAAGCGATTGAATTACATCTTGAACGAGAATGCTGGTTGGACGTTAAGTGGAGTTTGGACCCTGGATGGGGAGCAGTATGGTAGGCATCCACGAATCGTTGGGGGAATTGAATGAACGAGTCGAGATGGAATGGTGGTTTTAGTTGGAAAGCAGACGTTGGGTGTAGTCTAGGAACGTGAGCTTGGTGGTTCCGAAGAACACTCCAGGTAACGAATCTTTTTATTGAACTGTGGTGCTGGTATTGAATTATAAAAACTATGAGTGATTTGAGTTACTTGGTGAAAAATTTTATGAACGGAAAATTAATTTGATTAACTTATAGAAAGACACTTGTCTATTTAAAATCTGAGCGTGTAAATACATGAATAAAAATTTTATTTAATGTAAGGAGTAGACGGGTCTCTAGCGTAATTTGATAATGCAATAATTTATGCATACAGAATAAAAGGGGTTTATACTGAGCTCATCATAGAGCTGGAAAAAATAAATTTAGGGTTTCAGGATAGGTCCATCTATTTTTATATGAAACGTTGAAATATAGAGGAACATAAAATGCACGAGAATTTTAATTAAATTGAAGTGTGAAATATTTTATTGTAAATGATTTGTAAATATTGAGATTGTGTGAAACATAATTTATGTCACTTGAATAAAAGGGTGTATGTTTTGTGGAAAGAATTTTTGAGTTTTTTAAAATATTTTTAATATAAAGGTTTTGAGAGAGAGAGATGAGTATTCGTGGAAGATTAGCTTGGAGAAGCATAAATTGTACATTTAGGTAAAGATTGGAGGAGTTTGGTTTAGAGTTCAGCTAAGGTAAGTGGCACCAAATACAAAAGAGGGGCACTTCCCAAGGTAACACTGCAATTTTTATGACAGCCCAATTCGTGGGGCATGATTCATACAGGTAAACACGGCAATATATATATATATATATATATATATATATATATATATTGCTGTGATCCTTGTCTTAGAATCGAGCCTCACGAATTGGGCGTCATGAATGCTGTGAATCCACCAAAATCCGGAAACTACGGTTTTCGAATCGAGCCCCACAGATTGGGCGTCAAGACTGCTGTGAAACCTACAAAAAGCTATTCACTTAACTGTTCCGTTGACTTTCTTCTGTTAATCGCCTCTTTACTCTTTTCCGCCTCGGCTGCTCACCTAGTTAAAACTTTCATCCTCAATCATAAAAAAAACAAACACATTCCTATCACAACCACCAACGTTAACTCTATTTACATCAATATTCACAATACATTAAAATTTCAAAATTAAAATTCAGCATAAATTTCAGTATCAGAAAATGTCAAGATTAAATTTATTATCGTTTTAATGTGCATCCAGAATTAAAGTCCTTGTAGAATGCCTACTAATTAATATAACAATATATGCAGACCTGAGTCTGAGTACAAAGGGAGCATCTACCACCCCTTTACGTTAATTAACCAGGTTCGTCTAATTGAGCTCAAAGACATACCCAAATTTTCATCATAATCCAGAACATCAATACTAAATACCCCTTTCTACTTAAACAAGAAAATCTCACCTTAAAATTAAAAATTTGCTGTTATTACAATTTCACTACTGTCCATTTTAGGTAAATCAATTATAACGTTATTTAACACACACCAACACATCAAAAATCGAACAACAAAGCATAAGTTACCTGAAGGTTACTGCACTAGTGGCTTCAATGTACATCGTCCTTGCTAATTTCACCATTCCAACTGGGTTATGTTTACGTCCTCGGATTACTGGTCGCTTTTAAACATTTTCTCTACACCACCATTCATCTAAAGTTGTTTCAGTGCTTTTCCGGAACTCATCTGTGTATATCTGAAGCTTGTTTTGTGGATCCAGACACGTTTACGAATCATTTAATTATTAACACCCCCGAAAAATAGCAAAGAAATTCATATTTCTTTCACAAATATACGCCAAAACTGCCTACTTTTGTGTATTCATTTGTCGTTGCAAATTTGACTAATTGGTACAGTGATACTAAACTTTATTACCTTGTATCTTCTTTTCTAAGTGCACTAAATTACATTCATTGTAGCACGTAAAGAACAAACTGTTTTAAATCACCAAAATATACGAGCAAACTGTTTAAATTATTCTATCAAAATCGGAAAACTAAAAAGCACTGTTTAACGCATTGGATCAAATCGAAAATCTAAGAGAGCTTTTTAAAGCATCGTATAATCAAAATCTAAGAGAGCTAAACTCATATTAACCCGGGTATATATAGAGGTTAGCCTGTCTGTCGGTTTTGTCCCCAAAACGGACAATTTCCAGAATTTCGTATACTATGTTCCCATCTCGACCGCCTGTGCGTCGGTTCTTATTAAATTTGCACTCGCACCAGTTAAATCTCAGAAATTTCGTCACGGCTCGCAACGTCTGGGAATAACTAATTAATTTTTATACAGAAATGTTATTTTTACCTCTCCTGTTTGCCTCTGATTTTCAACCAATCGCAACCCAGTGACGTTGCTCCACTCACGCCTTTTACTATATGTTTCTCGGTCTTGCGCATATTATCTGTCTCTATCTACCCTGTTCTTATTGGTGCAAATTGATATTCTTTATTATCGATTATTTCAGTCCATGTGGACTGTGAAATAACCCACCTTATTAGCATTTCCCGTAACTATTAAGCTACGGTTTCTCCAGCATTCTCTGTAACCATTTGCTATCTGCCAAATTTACGCAGAATGAGGCTTTTAAAAATACGCAGGTGTTCAAACATCATACTTCTAAATAACACTTCTACGATTTGAATATTATTGGGTTTTTACAAGCTTTTATAGATATTATATGTTACTAATGGTTCAATTAACTCCAATTAAAATAATACCCTTTAATTTTTAGTGACTCCTAATCAAATATTAATTATTTTCTGTACATTTTGTTTAATACCCGTTACTTAAAATTGAGTTAATTAATATAAATTTTGCACGTAATTTCCATTTGTTTCTTTACTCGGAATAATTAAATTACACGTAGAGCATTTTAATACTGCTTCCTTTTTATATAGCAAGCGTCTTGTAAATAATTTAACTCCTTATTTTAATGAAATGAATGAATTTTATGCTTCACGGTTTTAATAACGCGTACCTTTTCCCAAAGCTTCTACACGGTGATTAAAATTATTTGATGTGATTATTTAATTTTCTACCCTGGTCTAAATATGAGTAATATATATATATATATATATATATATATATATATATATATATATATATATATGCTATGATAATAGGGTAGTTTAGGGGTAGGTTAAGTCATGGGGTCGTAGAATAAATATAAACAACTTCCACTTTAAGAAAAACACATAATTCTAGAAATCATAAGTATAACGGTCACTCTACATATTGTTAATTGAGAGGACACTATATAAAATACACGGGATTAAATGCATGAGAACATAAATATGTCTAAGTGTAGTTTACAAGTAAAGATAAGATTTTAAAACGCAACAAATTGCATCGAAATTAAATCACCGGAAAGCATAAATAAATTGGCATTTGCAAATATTTAACAATTGCGTCGAAAATATCATCGTACACGCATTCTAAATAATTCATTAATAGAAAATCGTTACGCGACTGGAAGAAAACACATTTATTCAGAAGACCAACATTCTGTAGAAATAAACAAGCACCAGGTGATTCAATTAGACGATAAAATTAACAAACATCCAAATACGTGAGTTAATAAAAGTCAAAAGTTGGAAATTCTCGAATAATACGACAAAATGCGGCATGCGGACGTGACAGACAAGGCATGCATTAAAAGATTTAAACTAAGTAATTGGTAAAAATTCCAAGGTATGCGAGATAAGGCATAAGTATCGTCCTAGAATGTCAACAAGCCAATGAAATCAATTGGAGGTAGGGTTTATATATATACGATAGTAACGGAGCGACATTTTAGTCTATATTCAAACTGAGCAACGACTATGTTCAAAGATGCTAAAAACTTACGAAACCATTGAAGTATAAACCAAAATGAATCAAAGTTAAAAGTGCAAGAATTTGTGTAACGAAAATAAGCCGATCTGTAGATAGACGTAAGTAAAACGACTTAATTAAATTCATTTCTAATATTAATAAAACAGGGCTTTTAAATTTGGATTTTCAATCTGGAATTTAATTTTGAATTTTAATTTTGGATTTTAATTTGGACTTTAATTTCGACTTTAAATTGGTTCATATTTGATTGAGATGACTTTAATTTGAGATATTTAATTGAGACGACTTAAATTTGGGACTTTTAACTTTGAACATACTCTAATTTTGGAGATAATTTAAAATAAACGTATGATTCTTATATAGGGCCGGCATATCAATAAGCAAACCGAACACAGAAAGGGGATGCAGATCATAGACTAGGATGGAACAACAGAACCCATTTCAGGTTAGCAATCATAATACACTTTATTATTGAAAACTGTTTTTTATTTAATATTTGCCACATTGTATATTTGTAAGTCATCAAAAAGGGTCACTTAAAAATATGAAAACAAGGGAACGTTCGAAGGTCCCTGAATAATTAAAAGATATTTTTGCTGGCTTTCAGAAAAACATACATCTGGTATATGTAGATATTCTGTACAAAAAAGAAAATTTTGAGTGTTGTAAATATTATCAATTATTATATTGTGTATTTATAGAATTGCTTTATTTGATTCAATAAGATCTATTCAGTAAGCTAGTCGGGGTAAAAATCCTAATTTAACATTTCATAACATTAGGGCTTAAAATAATAAAGGAATCAGAGGCGATAATCATAGCAAATTTAAGACATGCCAAATCGAGGGGTAAAACACAGCAAATTTATACATGCCCAATCGTGGGGTTTAAAATAATAATAGGGCAAAACACAGCAATTTATGACGCCCATCGCAGGGGCTCATTATACCTAAAATCGGGTATCACAGCATATATATATATATATATATATATATATATATATATTAAGATATAAATTTTCTTGACCATATGTAAATAGTGATGAATGTTCCTGGAAAATGGTCAGGTATAAGTAAAACAACTCAATTTGTTTTCGTTGGTTTTCATGTGATAATGTCTCGCTTTAGGGAGTTATTCAAAGTGTGATATGAAAAAGACCGCACGTTGAGGAGCTGTGATAAGGCCGCGTTGAGAGCGTCACTAAAAGAATGCTGTGACAACGCCTTGCTTTGGAGCGTTACTAAAAGACTGTTGTGATACAGATACAGCAATTTGTAAACTTGAAATTGTTTACTTTCTTTTTTTTAACTTTGCCTGGTTAGCTCAACGGAATCGATGGAGTTTTCAAAATGAAATCAAACACGGCAATATTACAAAGCATTTATACAGTATGAAATATTTTCTCTCATTCAAAAGCATTTAGAACATGTACAACATTGTTTCCTTTAACCATAAAATAATTTCTGAGAAGTATTTATTATAAAAAAGAATTGTTGCTTACCTTATTTTAAATTTACAGAACAAAATTTCTTTTATGGATGGTTTACCTGATTACGTTTATTGCCACACTTTTATGGTTTGTTTGGTCAAAAAGATCCTTGACAAATAATCTATTAAAAGGTCAGAGTATTTCGAACTCTGAACACAAACTTTTGGTAAAAATCCATTACACAAAAAAAATTTTAAACAAAAATGTTCCTCGTAATTTAAAATCTTATTTTAAATTGACGTCAAATCAGCTCACAAGTTTTCCATATTTAAAGCAGCAATTATCAAAGTACATTTCTGGTTAAATCTTCCTTTCAATTATTTAATAAAATCTAAAACACCGTTACATTAAAGAATTTTTCTTATTCATTGTAACTAATAATTTCATTTTTGTATGTAATTTGCGTTTAGAAACATCACTTATGTATTTATTGTGTCATAATAATTATTAAATCACAGCATGCTTACTGCATACTTAAATACTATTTTCGCAAAGCAACAGCTCGCAACTTATTCAAAATAACATTTCGAACAAATATCGTTTTTAATAAACGCTTATTTATATACAAATGTTATATTATCTATAATGTTACTAGAAAAATGTCGAACATTGTGATGCAAGGTTCTCAGAAAAACCAATTAGTGTCTAAAATTGCGGAATTCATCACCTTGTCATCTGGTTCCAGTTATTCGTGACGCGAGTTACATATGCCCCATATTAATATGTATTCAAAATTAAACATAATCATTGTCTTAGTAATAGCATGATACATTGTATTAAATAAAGGATACATATTAAGTGTCAACAGAGTTCATATCAGAAATAAGAAAGGACACGACTACATTGTAGCCCAGACGCAACTTGATACCATAGATGATGAACTGTGATTAACAGACCTATTTATAATGACTTAGAATAAGGTAATGTATGATTTATCAAGAAATAACAGATAGCAAGATCTGCACTTTCCCACAAAATAATGTTAAATGTAAGAAGTCCTGATCGCCAGTTAGTCTTCAAACTTCATAACTTTAACATTGTTAGGTGTTCAAGCTATTATTAATTATTAATTTATCTAAATATTAACTTAGAATATTTTTTCAATTACTTACGTTTAATGGACATAAGCGTTTAAATTGTTGTCAAAAATAATAAACAATTTTTGTAATATAGAATTAAAAGTAAATTTAATAGAAGTGTTTTTGGAAATAAACTTTTTAAAAAGAAGCTCTCAACGACTCAAAATCTATCTGGCACAGCCGGAAGGGATTCCCGAAGAACACTAGCAATTCCAAAATCAAAGATCTAGTAACCGTGAATTTCAATTCTTCACTGGAACAGAACACAAAGATTAAACGAAGTACAGAATCGACCGAATCCAATACAGAAGAAAGGCTATGGAACTAACAAGCAAATTATGTTAAGTACCTATAGTTCATTTTCCTTACCATTCTTTTCCAATTGCATATTGATATTAGTAAGTAAGGTTTGAAAAGAAAAGAACATTTTTACACATATTATGTACAATTTATTATCAAAACAATTTTTCAGCAAGCGACTGAACTTGATGAGATTATAACAGAGGTTTGCAATTAAACGCAATCCAAGATAGCAGTAAGTGAGTCTTTAAATAACTTTAGTACAAACTTGACTACGGTAACAGAGAATAAATAATTCACACAAGATGAACTCAGATAACTTAAGGTTATATTTAGATTCGATTCCAACATATGATGGAAATCAGGCCTTACCAGGGATATTCATTACCGCGTGTGAAACATTTCTGAAAAGCTTTTACAAGCAGGGTAATGTGGGAAAAAATATTATTAAGATTAACTTTTAGTAAATTAACGCGCAGAGCTTTAACTTTAATAGCGAGTAGGAATGATATAAATGATTAGAAAGATTATTAGAAAATATTAATTGCCTATTTTGGTGACCAAGGAAATATTAAATGCTTAATTAGAGATTTATTGAATTTAAGAATGAAGAATAATCAATCACCGTATCAATGTGTTATGCGATGTCAAGATGTAAGAAGTTTAATTCTAACCAAACTTAAATTAGACGAACTGGATCCTAATGTAAGTTTAATTAAAATCAAAATATACCACGAATTGGCTTTAGATACGTATATAAACGCGTTACCCCAGCAGTTAACAGACAAATTTAGATATAAAAATCCCCAAAATTTAGAGGAAGCAATGAATTTAATAATAGAGAAAGAGCACGTAATATGTAATAGAAACAGAATCTACACTTCAAATATTAACAAAAATTATCAACCAATTAAGACTAATGAACAACCCAACTTTACATCCTTTAACACACCGACAAATCATTTGAGAATTAATAATCCAAACTTTAGTAATACAAATTTCAACAATCAATTTCGACAATTTCTCAAACTTACATTTACACCCAAGTTCAATCAGAACACAAATCGAACATGGCAAACATTCGGAGTAAATCCTAACAGAAACGCATCCATTACAAATAACAACAACAACCCCAATAATTATTACAAACCAACACCTATGGAAACTCCATCTGACAACACTAGACAGAACAGTAAAATACCTCGAATTATACCCGACTATACACAGAAACGAAACTTTACTTCCGAGGAACTATTTCACCAAGAAGTATAAGATTTCAGCAATCAAGTGATACCTGAAGACACAGATGATTATGGAAATCCAAGTAGAGACGATGAGGCAAATTACGCAGAAAACTACGAACGTGACAACCCTTACGATTACGAAGCGGACGATGAAGAAAACGCGTATTCAAACTTTCAGCTGGATAGAACCATATACGATCAGACGTAATAAATTTAAACAATATTAATCAACACATTTTACCTTATATAGAAATTAAATTATTAATCGATACAGGATCTTCAAAAACTTTAATTAGCCCCAAAACCGTGCAGAAACATTATTTAAATTTTGTAGAAATACAACCTTTTAAAATCAGAACAGCTCACAAAACGACACTACACCAATTTATTGCGAATATACTTTTCCCAAAAACTTTTAATCTAAAAATGACATACAAATTTTGTATTTTTGAATTTAACGACAACTACGACTAATTAATAGGCATGGATCTTTTAAGATTAGGAGCGGATATTGATATCAAAAATCGACTATTAAGAACAAAACACTGACAAATACTAATTAAATTTCAAAGTAGTAACATTCAAACCGAACAAAAATACACAATCGAACCTAGGACAGAAAGAATAACAGATAAACGTCTTAGTAAATTTGAAAAGCGACATAGGAATCATAAATCACATGTCATTTCAACAAGGAATAGAAACACTCACCACGTTAGTACATGTAAAAGACAATTACGCCACTAGGACAATTTTAAACTCAAACGACTACTCCATAGAAGTATCTGTAACGACACCAATAGAAGGGGAAGAAGTAAATTTTAGTGAAATAAAAATCGACGAGTACTCTCAAAGTAATTCCAATCCCACAGATCACGACAAAATATTAAAAGAAAATTTAATTAAAATTCGTTTCAATGACAATATTAATACCGAAGGAGAGAGCAATGAAAGACATGTTTTGAATACAGAGATATATTTCATTCTGAAGGAATACCTTTAACAACACGGTCAAACAGTATTCGACTAACAGATGTGAAACCGATTTTCACCAAAGCATATATACTACCCCAAGCAAAGCCCAAATGATCATTTCAAATCAAGCTAGTATTTGAAAGATGGAAAACACACTCACACACACACACACACGAACACACGCACCCACACACACACACGCACACACGTACACACTCACAAACACGCACACACACACACGCACTCACACACAGACACGCACACACGCACACACGCACGCACGCACGCACACACGCACAGTGTCTTTTATTTCGTATGGCGTTGTATGGATAACTTTGTTATCTAAAGAGATAGAAGTTGGTTAAATGGGCAATGTTTTGCAATTTTTGCTGCTGATTAATAATCCTATTTCAAAATTAAAAAATTTTCAAACGTTTCGTAGCTATTTGAAACAACTAAGAAATTGAATTTTTGAAAAGTTAATTATTAGCTTTATTTAAATTTTTATTAAAAATCTTTTCAATCAAAGGTTGTTAGGCACGATTTTAGTAATTCAAAAATGCAAACCTAAATTTTTGGAGTCCAAGTTAGTTGTGCTAAACACACCAACTATATTATTTTTTATGGACGTCATATTGGATTCTGCCAAACTCCAATTCCTATATTTTTTTGTCTTTTCAGCAATGTATCACAGCATTGATATTAAACCTACAATAATCCCAATTTTTATACTTATAAATTTTATTCTAATTATAAAGGCCGGCATTTTGTTTTTCATTGACATTAATTTGAATTTATTATTTTTTATTCATTTGCTTTTATTATAATAGAATAATGAAACAGATTTATTATGAAATCCAATAATCATATTAACTGGAAAAACAAATGATATTGAAACAAAATTACATCAATTTAGCCTAAGCGTCAAATAAATGTGATCGATGTTATATAATATTAAATTAAGTATATTGTGTGCAAGATCTTGTTTTATTTAATAAGTACCTATGTATTGAAGTTATTTTCAAATTGATACTTTAACTCTTAATGAAAAGTATGACTTCTTTTATACATACATTAAATCAAATAAAAATGTTCGGCGTGCTGCTGAAATTTATCTAAACCAGAACCCAGAGAAAGCCTAACGTAAGAATATTTGGCAGGTTAGAGTTCAGTTTGCAAAATTGTGGATCCTTTAATAAACCACGAAATACCTATCGCATCAACAAGTTGGATGAAGAATTAGTACTAGCTTCCGTAGCAGCCAGTACTAAAGTATCTACCAGAGCAATAGAAAATCTTGTTAATGTAAGCAAATCTAAATCTTGTAAAATTTTAAAAAAGCAAGTTTAAACCTTACAAAATTAGAACTGCTCAAAGCTTGCAACAAAATTACTATGAACGGAGATTATCTTTTTGTGGATGGTACATTATAAAGTTTCACTGAATCTCCAATTTAGTTAGCGAATTTTGTAAACAGATGAGTGATACTTTAGTCATTGCGGTTTATTTTATCGTAATAACGAGCACTACCGGTCGCAAGAAAATCCAAATGTAGTTGTGTCACGTAGAAATTAAGTTAGTTTTTTTCTGTTTTTTGTGGGATCTTGGATAACCGCCTAATCGGGTATATAATATTTAATAAAAACCTAACTGCAAAAATATATTTGCAAATATTGCAAACGCAAACTAAAGACCACTTGAACGATCTACCCTTGGCGTTGAATACTGCAATGTGGTATCGGTAGGACTGCGCACCGGCACATAATGCGAGGGTCGTCATTGCATACTTGAATAGGCGCTTTAATAAGAAAGTGATAGCGCCAAACGCAGACGTTAAGTGACCCACAAGTTTACCTGATTTGACACTTTTTGACTTTATGTCTGGGGAACTTTAAAAGACGAAGTGTACTCTAGCAATAATAATATTGCAGAACTGCAAGAAGCAGCGATTTCAGCTTTTAATAGCATTAATAGAAACACCTTACGCAGGGTAACTAGAAGTAGTGTTTTAAAACGATGTCAACTATGTGTAGCTAATAATGGGCAATACTTTGAGCAGTACTTGTAACACGTTTTATAGGTCTTTACAACGTACAGGCTGCTAGGTGATACGATAAAATTGAAATTCCGTGTTTCTTGTATGTAATTAATTTTGTTATAGTTTTCTTTTGTTAAGTGTCATATAATTTATCAATAAAAAAATATTCTATAGAAAACAGAGTCAAATTAATGTGAATAGAAAACAAAATGACGTCCTTTACAATTGAAATAAAATTTAAAAGTTTAAAAATTGGGATTATTGTAGGTTTAATATCAATGTTGTAATACATTGTTAAAAAGAGAAAGAAATGAGGAATTCGAAAATGGCAGAATCTAATATGGCGCCTATGAGAAATAAGATAGTTGGTATGTTTAGCAAGACCAGCTTAGACTCAAAAAAATTTTGAATTGCATTTTTGAATTACCATAATTATTCCCAGCAACTTTTATTTAAAAAGTTTTTTGATAAAAATTAGAATAAAGGTAATATTTGACCTTTTGAAAATTAAATTGTTTAGTTTTTCCAAATATCTACGAAACGTGTAAAAAAATTTTAATCTTGAAACAGGATTATTAATCAGCATCAAAAGCTGTAAAACATTGCCCATTCAACCAACTTACTATCTCTTTAGATAACAAAGTTACCCACACAATACCATCCAAAATAAGACACTTATGTAAAAAAGTTACTTCAATACCCTGTGTATCTGAAACTATAGAGTTTTCGATATAAGTTTATTAAGAAGACTCATGTTATTTTCACATTTTCTATTGATTCTGAAATTATCAAAGTTGCAATTCGGACTACCCTGTATATGGGTACATGTGTAGTCGTGTATTTTATGTTGTGCGTTCAAGAACATTAAGAATTTATATAAAATTTCATGTACTGGAAGGAGCTGTATTGCAAAGCAAATATGGGTGGATATGATAATTAGCGGGTTTGAACAATAATATTTAAAATGTAAACAAATTAATACGATTTCTCAAATTTTTGCTTATTAAACGTTATAAAAGCTTCGTGGCAATCAGCTACAGATATCGTGGTTATAATAAAAGTCATTTTAAATTCACATTCTAAAATATTCTTGTTTATATAATATTGATCAAACATTAAACCTTTAAAGAATTGTCACCATTGACATCATTAGTCCTAATGCAGTTAGTATTAAAGAAGAAGTCATTGCATATTGAATAGCCCGGAAGGCAATTGAAACGTGCATTTAAATCATGTAGTGTGCTGGATCATTACACTTAATTACATTGTCTGTTTTAAAAGCTAGTGGAGTGTGAAGAATGGCAGACTTTGGAGATGGTACGTACTGCAGTATAGTTTTAATTAAACTGCAAACACTTAATTAGTTTTCTGCAAATCCCACACAGTAATTCAAAGTACACGTTAAAAGCTAACCCAGTTTGCAAATGTAATACCTTTCATAAGTTGGATTACTGCTTTGCAACTAGAAAATTATGCAGCTTATGCATTTCAAATTCTTGAACTGATGCAAAGTATTTCCTAACTTTATAACTGCATATTTGTTTTTAGCAGTGAGAAATTGAAATAAAAAGTTTTCAGTTTTCAGGAAAACTTTGGATTGCTATGGCAAGAAACGAAACATGAAATTAGTTTATATATTATTTGCATGATTTAAATATTAACATTGCCTGTGATAAATATACATGGCGTAAGAAATTTGCTTTTTACGCAAATTTAAAAATTAGTATTTTTTGTATCGAATTAAAAGTGAGTCCATATACCTGGAATAAGCGAGAATAGGGGAAAAAAGCCATACAAATTATTCAACGAAAATAAAATATTAAAAATTGTATGTCTCAGCTAGTTTTGTTTTTTAACAAAGCAAAACTCATTAGTTATCGTTTCTAAGTTAAGAACTTTAAATTATCAGACTTTCAGTGACGTCCCCACGTAAGCAGTGTGCGGTGCAAATGATCTCAGGGTGGGCGTGGTTCGCTCTCATTAGTTTCGACTATTTTAAATATTACACAGAACGCACAGATTTTAGTGAATTTTAGAATAACCGCTTTGTGAAAAATACACGTTTTTTTACCATTCGAGGTCACGAAATTTATCGAAATTAGAAGTAAATAAAATAGGTTGCAAATTTTCAAACCGCGTACAGTAATCGATATGAAATTTTTTTTCTTTTGGTATACCTTACCCAGAAGCACCTCAATGACGCGTTACTTTTGATTATATTTAAAAAATATACAGAAAAATATTTTTAAAATGAAAATAGTTTTTTCATAAAAGATCGTAAAAAAATTAAAACTCAAAAAGCATAAGAAACAAAAATTTTTAAATTTAGTTCTTATAGATTTACGTAGGGCGAAACCCTGGTAAAAATGGTCTATATTGTGATAAAAAATAACTGCATATACGGTAACCATACTATTTATACATAAAATGCAAATGTCGATTTTGTTCGAAAAATTTGTTTATAACTGATTCATAAAATCCTTCTTTGTTATTTTGTAACTTAATAAGAACACTTTTTTTAATTGACATCAATGCAAGCTCGAGGAGTCTAATTTCTTGGTGTGTTGGAATGATTGTAAGCTTTTATTCGCTTTGGAGCTGAAAATGATCTTTCTACGAATACCATGACTACGGGTATTGCTAGAACTAAAACTGCTAATATATAAACATTCTTAAGTCCAATATTAAGTTTATTCCTATACATAAAATCAAAAAGCTCGTGCACTGGTTTACTTTCATATTCGGAAGATGAATAGATAACAGTTAATTCATTTTTAAGTCTGACAAGATCGTACACGTTCTATAGCTTCTTGAGCTTTTCGAATTCACCATTATGAAATTTTGAATTATAAATAAGAAAATTTTCACAGTGCTGTTAAATTTAATCTTCTTAGGTTAAAAGTGACCTATATATAGGTAAGGTAGAGTTTCTGGTGGGTTCAGCGGATCCCTTAAAAATTGAAATACGGCTTGCACTTGGGCGGGATAGAAGGGTGGCTTTGAAGGTTACGGAATCGCTCACTGTACTTCCGAATTAACTTGATTTTTGTCACTCAGGAGCATAAGAGTGCCGTGAAATAAGACATCAAAGCAAAGATGGGGAAGGAGAGCTCCACTGCATCAAAGAATACTTACTAAACAAACCTAATGGTGGTAAGATGTAAAAAGTTTAGGTTGTGTTGAACTTCAACAACAATAGGTATATTAGTTAATTCTGAAACATGAAAATACATACAAGAAAAATCAATAACTGAGGTCACTGTTTGTTACCCATAAAATATATAAAGCTATATCCAAGTAATGGTTCATATTAGAACCATTCAAATAAACATACTTTCTTGTGAAGAATACTTATGGGTCTTATAGTTGAAATTATCGAAAAATATTAACTGAATTTAAAGAAATTTAGATTGTTTAGTTTATAAAATGACACGGTTCCAACCCGGACCCATAAATATTTATAATGACACCTGCCTTGAAAGCCTCCGACAATATCACAAAAACCTTTACGAGGAGGATATTGTAAACAAAACAAAAATCTTCAGTAACCTTAGACATTCATTTGCAAAATTACTTTGTACACTTACCTTTTTGTTACGGTGTCGAGATTCTGACATAGTTCCAAATTTCCTTAAAATAAAATATCACATTAAAACATATTCTAGCCGAAAAATTCTTCACAGAGCAGAACACTCACTTCTTCGCGAACGAATTTCCAACACTCGAAAAGAAATAGACAATATTTCTAAACAACCCCGACAACTCCATCTAACATTATCCGCCACGCTTAGCTACAATGACTGGACTCTGTTTGACCAAATTTCATACTTGCAAGCCCAAAACTCACAACAAAAACCCACTTAAGCAAATTCTTGCAACTTTGCAAGAACCTTTCATACCCTGAAAAAATCTTACCCCAAAACTCTGTCCTCAAACACCGTCATAAACCGATAAGAACATATCCTATTCGGAAACGAACTACATATCCTTTCCAAAGGACTAAACTTCTACATTGCACCCAGAAAAATTTCCGCAGAGGAAATCATTAGCTCTGTAGAATCAGCTTTGAAACAACTAAATGTCTCCGACATGCCAAAACTCCCAACAAAAACGTGACAAAGCAAGAAATGACGGCCTTAGAACACCTACGAACGACCAAGCAAATTGTTATACTTTCTGCAGACAAAGATAATGGGACTGTAATTTTAAACCGTACAGAATACAAAGAAAAGATTAACCAATTATTACAAGACGGTTCCTACACTCCTATAACCAAAGACCCCGCTTCAAAGCTTGAACGGGAAATTCCGGCGCTTATAAAATTCTCAAATATTTCAAAAACTATCCAAAAATGCATAATACCTCGCGAATCTAAACCACCTCGGTTGTACGGCCTCCCTAAAGTTTATAAACCTGATGTCCCTCTCCGTCCGATAGCGAACGCAATTGACTCGCCAACTCCACTCATTTCATAGAACTATTGAGCTAGGCCCTATTGATATACTAGTTGGCTTTGACGTAATGTCCCTATTCACAAACGTACCTGTCATAGACACTCTCTCCGTTATTAAACAACTCCTACCCCAAGAAAACAAATTTGAGTAACTGACCTCGCTCATTGAAAAATGCTTAACTTCTACCTGTTTTGTCTTCGACGGACAATTTTACAAACAAACTTCTGGTACACCAATGGGTTCACCCCTATCCCCTATAGTGACCAATATATTCATAGAGTCTGTGGAATTCATGGCTCTAAAATCCACAGACCTTAAACCAAAAACTTGGCTCGGTTATGTAGATGACACTTTTGTAATCTGGCCCCATAGACACCAAACGCTCAATAATTTCTCTAGATCACATAAACAATCAACATAAAGCTATTAAGTTCACTATGGAAATTGAAAAGAACGGATCTCTGACATTCCTTGACGTTCTAGTAGAGCGCCAACCCAACGGGCGACTAGATCATTCCGTATATCGAAAACCCACATACACAGACAGATACCTACATGCGTCGTCACATCATCATCCGTCACAAAAATCATCGATTATCAACTTTCTAGTCCACCGTGCAATTAAGATTTCACAACCAGAACATTTATGTAATGAACTAACCCATCTAAAAACTAGTCTTATAAAAAACGGCTATCGCAACTCAGATATCGGCAGATTAATTAACCGGCAACTGCATCCAACACAAACCCCCAAACCGCGCTGTAATCCCGACACACGATCTTTAGCAATCATTCCATATATATACACAGAGTAACACACCGAAATGGCAAAATTCTACGTAAAAACAACATTCAAACTATGTATAAGCCCACTAATAAAATTTCACAAATATTACCAACCCCAAAAGATTCTGAAAACAGTCTTAAAACCCCAGGCGTATATAGTATATCTTGCAGCTGCAACTTTGTATACATAGGAGAAATAGGACGGTCAGTACAGACTAGACTAAACCAGCATAAGCGATGTTTAAGAACAAGCCAATACAATCACTCAGCGGTAGCCGAACATCAACATGAAACAGGCCTTACCAATAGCTTTGACAAGACGAAACTAATTGCCAGATTCCATTTTTCTACAATAGAAAAATCAGAGAATTCGTAGAAATCACTAAAAATTCTAATAATCTAAACAAAGACTATGGCTACTATCTTCCCCCATTTGGAAAACAAGCATATGTTCACAACAACGGAACCGTGACGTTCACTGATCCGTTACGACACTCCCTACCCGGTACCATAAATATTTATAATTACCAAGTTTATCCACTACAAAGTTAGAACATTTGCAAGTCTTCTTATGGAAAGTTCACATATAATAAACAAATAAAAGCGTTTACCTAAGTGAGTTCAGCACCGAAACTAGAAATAAAACTTATCTAAGTTTGTTCTTCAGGAAAAAGCATTGGATCGCTTTTGCAACATATCATTAACAGATGTTGACCTAATCAGCACATATTGCTTGTTTCCGTTACCAATTTAATCTAACCTCATTCTGGTATTCCAGAGCTTCATTTCTATAAATGAATTATTATGCGTGCATACTAACCAAACAATTTTCATGCACGACGTGCAACGGTATGTATTAAACTAAAGGCGGTCAACTCTTCAACCATCAATAATTAGAAAGGAATCTTCTAATTATTAATAACCTCCATCGTATTTGACCAGGACCTAAACAACTAATTACAAACCGGCTGCACCATGCCACGCGGATTGAAGCCATTTTGTTGAGTTCTAATACTCCAATATTATCAGAAAGAATAGAATGAATAAACCTGTCCATCTGCCTACAACAACTTACAATTCATTTGCGCACGCGTTATCTGTTGTATAACCAGAACAAATATTGCACCAATAAGAGGAGACGTTCGCCGCAGTACCGTCCAGGACGTCAAAAATAAATATTTATAGGAAATCAGAAAATAATACCATGCTTTTATCTACATAAAAAGTATATGTGAATATAGATAGTTCTTATTTATCATTTTCTAACCTATTAAAATAGGTAGAATGCTTAAATTCTGAATTATAACCCTCACCAAACTGAAGTGGTTTCCTAATTTCCATAATTTTGATATTTAAATTATTCTATAGTTAAAATAAAAACTGTTTCAAACTAAATTTATAATTACATAACCGAGGCATAATTCTCAATTTTAAGCACGCAACAGCCGAGATTGATATTTTGTGACGTCATGGACGGGACTACGGCAAACGTCTTCTACCAATAGGCACGCATTAACCTCGAATGCAATTACTAAAGGAGTGTTTAAAAAAATTTCAGAGGTACATCCACATTAACCATAATTCAGTTTCTGAAACAAATGGTTAAAATTACTCAATGTCCCAATTGAAGAATTTGAAAACACATATTGTCTACAATTTCATAGAATGCTCGTTAACACTTTTTTTTGTACTGAAATCACGGATTCGTTGACGTTTAACCTTCTTGCTGAACGCATATTTTCATAGTCTGTTGATGAATTGTCAGAAGATATTTGATCATATGCCAACTGATACATTTCCTCACATAAATTATCATTTTCGCGGATTTTTTGAAGGCATTTAAGACGTCCATCATCTTTTTACTGCAATAAAGTATGTCAACCATTTTGTTTAGAGAATACAATATAGAACATCTGTATTAGAAAATATCGTTGAAAATGAACAAAGCAAAAATATATTTTCAAATTATTTAGAAAAGCTACAAAATCTTGAAATTTAACTTTTGAATCGTTGTCCCACTCATCAGAGTTTTCACTATAATGTGCAAAAAATCATACCATAGCGCTCTATATTCATAAACACTATGAATTAGTCGATAAATGAAATTTCATCCAATAGGTGCAACAAAGAGGGTTTTTTCCAAAACACTTTGCAAGTAATGTATTTTGGTAAAAAATTCCGTCAACCCATTTAAAGTTAGAGTCTGCACTTTTGTACATAATATAAAAACGGCTGCAAAACTAAATTTAAGACGTGAGCATAGTAATTCGTAAATATAACATTAAGGTATTTTTCTAAAACTTTAGTTTTTAATCCATTTAAATTATCTGACGTTAAAGATGCGCCATTGTATGCTGTTCGATTAGTTTTTAATAGAATAACCCTATAGAAGTTCGTTTAGCTCTTACATCGGAAAGGTGAATGAAGCTCTCAAAAGAAGGTGCTTTTCATCGGCACCCCCACTTTCAAGTGAAGGATTGAAAATGCATGCGTTCGTTTGTGCTAGGTGTGTGCTGGTTTGTGCTGCAAACACCATCGTTTGTGCAACTTCCGTTCTCGAGATATTCAAAAAACAAGTTGGGGTGCTGCTGAAACGTTCGCACCCCCACTCTTTCAGAGGGGAATTAAAGTGGTGCTTTCGTTTGTGCTGGTTTGTACTGCTGTAGAAATGAAGAGAATGAGAATGAGGTGTATGGTTAAAAGTTTATTAAATTTGTTGAAATCACTTGTAATCGTTTGTGCTCCGTTTGTGCTACATGGTGCACTGATTTTCTTGCTTCACCAGTCACCCGTCTGATTAGTGTTGTCCTTTTTTATCTAGGAATATGCAAATACAACGGGAACAATTTTTTTTCGAAACCAGCCGTGAAACTTTTTAAGAAACAAAATTTCGTACGGAATCCGAAAATCATATTTATTTTTAACTAGTTCTTAACTCTGTGGGAACTCCCTCTTCTTGCCCCTAATTTGCTAGATGTAAAATAGCGCAAGATATACATTAAATTTTTGCTCCAAATCCAATAATTATTAATTTTTCCAACGAACGTCTATAGAATTTTGATGGACGTCCATAAATATGTTCTTCAACTAAAGTTGTATGGACGTTCTTAGGCAAACGTGCATTGGACGTCCGTTTTAGTTTCATTCAATGTACGAATATCCAATGGACGTTTTCCAAAGGACGTACATACCACTTTAACTGAAAGACGTCCTATGGACGTCCATCAAAAGTCCGTGGGGGTTCGTACACTGAATGGAACTAAAACGGACGTCCACGGGATGCCCATGGGACGTTATGTATTATATGGGAAAGAGGTACATCCGTTTGTGCTGGCTTGTGCTACAAACCCCATTGTTTGTGCTACCCTCTTAACTAGATATTTAAAAAACGAGATGGGGTACAGCTTATGAAGGTGAATTAGTTAGTTGACATTGTATCACATTTGTAAAAGTGCTCGTTATCGATAAAATTTAATTTTCTACTAAACCCCAAATTATGCAATACGTAATTTGAAACACCCCGTATATTACATAAACATTAAAGTTTCTTTTTTCCGGATATCAAAACTACGCTGAATACTGCAATCTCTAATTACACAAAATAAACGCTTCCAAACCTTTTTTTGCTGAGTGAGCAAAACGTCGTTGGATTCTTAAAGTGAAATGCCTCTACAGTGTATACCATTTGTTCATTAGCAGAACACCTGTTACTTTTAAATTAACAACTTTATTTTCAAAAATTGCTGACCACTATGTTTCCGTGAATGTTTAAAATTATATCGTTTTCAATATAGCTGTACCTTACTTAAATTTGGTGTTTGATGAGTTTACTTCTTGTTGTGCTCTTTTGAAGAAGTGTAACTGGTGAGTATTGTTACGAACTATTAGGCAACCCGTCAAACACGCAAGCTGCATAACCGAAGTATATTCTACAGAAGTCTCGAACGTTCCAGCAAACACTAGAATATGAGTCATCTATTTAATTATAGGGTATATATCAGATCGGGGATGAGTGTATAGAGGTTAGTCTATATCAAAATGTCGTATATAAATCATATCGTGTATAGTTAGTTTGTCATTATAGTAGTGTTTAGTGCTGTTAAGAAGACTTATGGTTAAGGATTTAGTTTAAGAAGATACTAGTGCTTGTAAATAGCATTAGTGTGATAGTGTTTTATTGTTAATTGGACTGAAAACATCTATAAATAAGGCATATACTGTTAATTAGACTTGTGAATAGTGAGTAATAAAGACTTTTCTAATTACTTGTTGTAAATTAGTGAAACGCGTTAGCGATAGCCTACTACAGAACGTATTTCTTCTGAGCAAAACATCCTGACAGCTACCTTTACTATGCCTACTAATGAGTCAATTGGTGAAGACAATTGTACTGCCATCCTCACCTGTGCCGATCGTTTTAAAGCTAACCTCGAAGAACCCATAAAAAATTGGAGAGATAAAGGAGTAAAAAGTACTAAACTTAATAAAAATACTAAAACAAGTGTCTATCCCACAATGGACCTTACTATTTTGCACTATAATGACCTAAGCAAGTCAAAAGCATCAATAATAGGTATTCAGAAAAATGGCAATACTCTTCGCTTAAACCTATCAAGAAATTTTTACACTTTTATCAATACTTGCACATTTGATAGTGCAGTGCATCTGATTTGTACCGCTTTTGCAGACAGTTAACTTTACACAGCATTTATTACAGAAAATTCATGATTTAATTTTTTTGAATTAATTAGTAACATTTTGCGCGATGGTGTTACTGCACAAAGTTATGCCAAGAGAGGACAAATTCTTATTGAACTTCAATTTCGAGATTCAATTAAATTCTATAAAATCTACTGAACAATTGACACATAAATTCTGCTTGTACAGCATACTATCTGTTGGAACAATTATTAATAAACTATGCTTCGGTCGAAGAAAGAAGTGATGAATGTTCAACATGTAATCGCACAAGAACCTTTTTGCGTGCATATTTACTGCAAATATTGCGAATAATGACATTACTCAACTACAAAGGGTTATAGATGAAAGGTTCAGTAACCAAAGTACATAATGTACGACTTGCCACATTTCATCGAATACGAGTACCATTTCGAACACCCACCTGTTTATGAAACCATGGCCGTATATGCAACAGGACAATAAACGACTTCGTCCTTTGTTTAACGTGAGTTTAAATGTCATTCCCCGTCACATTGTAATTGGCGAAAAAAATTACATCTTAAGAGGAGTTATTGCATTCAGCACTGTTGCAGGAGGAGATCCTCTATTGATTGGGCATTACACCGCGTATTGCTGGTAGGAGAAGTGCCTGAAATGGGAATTGTATGATAATCCTCAGAACAAGTTCTTAAATGTTTGGTCGCGAAAGGCGATAAACTGTCACATGTCGTATACACATTGTAATTTGTTCGATACAAGGAAGAAGTTAATTGTAATCAAAGTTGTTTTAATAAAATGTGCACTTCAATTTAAGTTTTCACCAATGAAATGTATTTCTTTATTTTGAGTTTTTACAAGTATTTTTATTTATTTTAAGTTGTTCCTAATAAAATATTCGTTTAATTTTTCCGAAAAATAAACTTTGTTCAATTCAAAGCGCTCTTAAACCGTCCCTGAGTCTTTACAATGTGAATTTATGGTCTATTGTCAACACTCGAAAGTAGACGTAAAATCTACCAATATAAATAATGTCTATAATTATTATAAACATTGCTAAAACCAAATTAGTTGACTTTTAGAGTCGTCCTATCTTATCTGTTCACTAGGGTGGATTAAAATTGTTCAGAGGGCTCGTGAAATTGAGGTTTTCTTATTCAACTTCTTCTATGGTTATAAAGGGCGGATCCGGACATGGGGCGTGGCCGTAAGGGCGCGGCCGATAGGTCGCGGGTCATTTGGAGGCGAGGACAGTAGGGCGCAAGCCGTTAGGGCGCCGCTGATAAGGTGCGGTAAATTAGGGCGCCGCCGATAGCGCGCGGAACATAAGGGCGCGGGGACAGTAAAGCTTGTGTTTTATTATGTTCTAATTGTTTTTGTATCGTGTTCCTGTATGTGTGTTGGTGAGAATGGACAGGCAGAATTTTTGGAAATGCTCACCCAGCAGCCAAAATACTGATCCACGCAGAAGCAAGCATTCTTTAAAAGTAATAAAAGAACAATATTTTCGCCGTCAAGGATATCTTAAAAAATTCAACCAGTACATTTTCATATAAACACGTACAGGAACACCATACAAGAAGAATAAGAACAATAAACAACACAGAAAAAAAGTTACAGCGACCGCTCAGAAAACATTTAATATTTTATTATAAGTTGATTAATATTTTTCGGTAACACTAACAGTTTCACGGCCTAGCCTTTTTGTGTCTTTTGATCCCGTCTGTCCCGCGATATAAGAGCCCGCATTCTTACTACCCTCACGCCCTAACGACAGCGCCCTAACGACAGCGCCCTAACGACTCGTGCACTACAGTCCTCGCGCCCTACTTTTCTCGCTCTCTAATGTTCCGCGCACTATCGGCGGCACCTTAACGGCTTGCGCCTTACTATCCTCGCGTTCAAATCACACGCGCCCTGACGGCTGCGCCCATTCGGCCGCGCCTTACCAGCAGCGCCCAAATATCCTACACCGAATAAAGGGTGATAAAATTCACAGGTTTAGAGTTGGGAAAAAATTATTTTTGGATTTGGCGCAACAATTTAATATTGTTCAACTGCTTGCAGGACAAATTTATTTATTTGAAGGAGGGGGGGGGCGAAGATCCACGGAGTTAAGGGCTGGTTAAAGATAAATATGATTTTCGGATTCCGTACGAAATTTTTGTTTCTTAAAAAGTCTCACGGTTGGTTTTGGAAAAAAATTGTTCCCGTGGCATTTGCATATTTTTAAATAAAGAAAGACAACCCTAACCAAAAGGGTGACTGGTGAAGCAAAAATATCAGTGCATGTAGCACAAACGGAGCACAAACGATTACAAGTGCCTTCAACAAATTTGATGAATTTTCCACCATACACCTCGCTCTCATTCACTTCATTTCTACAGCACCCCCAAATAGTTTTTTGAATATCGCGAGAAGGAAAGCAGCACAAACGATGGGATCTGCAGCACAAACAAGCACAAACAAATGCACCACTTTATCTCCCCTGAAAAAGTGGGGGTGCGGACGTTTCAGCAGCACCCCCAACTTGTTTTTTTAATATCACGAGAACGAAAGTTGCACAAACGATAGGGGTTTGCAGCACAAACCAGCACATACGTAGCACAAACAAATGCACCACTTTATATCCCTCTTTAAAATAGTGGGGGTGTGGACGTTACAATAGCACCCCCAACTTGTTTTTTGAATATCTCGAGAACGGAAGTAGCACAAACAATGAGATTTGCAGAACACACCAACACAAACGTAGCACAAACGAACGCACCCATTTTTACTCCCCCTCGTGAAAGTGGGGGTGCCGGTGGTGCACGAACTCGAGTAAATGCTAAAAACAGCTTAAAGTTGGGACTTGTTCATTATGGCAGTAGTTTCATCTAACATTATTTATATAAAATCTGCTTCATTGTGTTGTTTTATTTTGTCTATGATTACGTCATATCAGACCTTAATTATATCTTTTTGTACTGTTGCTGAGGTACCACGGAATATTGTTGACGTCCCTAAATGATTATTTAGCAAGGGACTTAATTCTCGGAAGATTTTAAAAAATCCTGAAAATTTCTTGAGTTTATAGGATCCGCTGACTTGTCATTTCCTCTGAATCAAAGTTCTTGCTTTGGTACTTTGAATTAATTGCTTTAAAATTTTACAACTTTTTTCAACTTTTTCATTATCATTTCAAATGTTGTTCCCATTGTGCCGTGTCCAGTTTAACGTTAATTCTTTGCTTTCCAAATAAAGTAAATTTTAAAAAACAATCCATATGCTTGTGATTTCTTTCGTGCTTTTGTTGAGCAGTCAATAAGTGGCTTAAATCTGAGATACTTAGAGTGTTCCAATCATTTGTTACATATGGATGCGGTTTTCACTAGAGGTTTTATTGTTTGTGCGAGTTTTGTCCTGGGTGCAGCGTTTGTCATTTTCAATGGCAAAATATATTGGGTATTATTTTAAATACAACACCCTGTACGCGGTAAGAACATTTTATTATTGAAAATGGTCATTGATGCACTCAGGACAAAACTCGGAGCAACAATAAAACTACCAGTGAAGACCGCATTCTTTTATATTTTTTCTAAGCAGTTGCCGAACTACTATACGGGGAGGTAAGACAGTATCTCAGGGCCGAGGATTCACAAAGTCCCGTAGAGCAGTTCCGAAAAGTTAAAATCAAATTTTATATTTGCCGTCATTAAAAAGTAATTATTCCTGTTAAATAATTCTCTTGCTGCTTTTCAAGTTTTTGAAATATAAGTGCGTATCGAATATGCCAGCTTTCAATTATTTACTTCCAAGTTGTTAGAAAATATTTGTTTGCGCTGAAAAAAATCGTTGTTGTTTGAATTGGATTTGATTCTTTCGCCTTTTCGCTTGCGAAACTCATATATTCTATATTTTAAAACAAATGCGATTATTCAATTTATAAAACTCTCCAATACTGTTCTATAAGCTAATATTAGAGGGTTGGATCTTATTTGATTAGGTTTGTCTGTATATATAATTAGACTATGTATGGCGATCGTTCAGTAAAAGACCATAATTTTATCCTTAGATTAACATAGTACTCAGTCGTTGAATGCAACATCAGATAAACTATAGAAATGTGCAGCATAGTTTTATAGGAGGTGAAGTTTGTACATAACGTTTCCGAAGGACTACTGACAAACATTGACACTAAACTGGCTGTAGCTCAGTTCAAATTAGGTCTTTTCTAGAGAAAACACATGCTCAGGACAATTTTAAAAATGATACTTTTTTACAGCGGAATGTTCTATTTTTAACGGAAAACATCTAATTCTAACAGCGCTTGCAAAACCGCTTAGTGAAATACTAAAAATAATTGATATTAGCATTTATTAACAACTTAATAATTTTTAACTTTTGAAGTTTATTCCGACAACGCAAGCCCGAGTATTCTGAAATACAGGGAGTTTATAAAAGAACTTGATTTAAAAAAAACATAATTAAATAACGACACCAGTAATAAACTTTCAGGTTTTGAACCTGAGTTCAGAATAGTGTGGAGATGGTTGAGTAAACATCGTTGCGGACCGATCGCAATAATTATTAATCAAATGAGGTAAAAAGTGCATGTAAAATTTCCAATTCTAGACAGTTGTGATAACAGTTACATATGCAAAGTGATCAACAAAATTTATAGTGAGATTTATAGCGCGTTTATATTGTTAAACTGCCTATAAAATTAATATATCAATTGGAGTATTTATTCGTATTTATTCCTATACACAACGATAAATAAACACATATCAGTGCTTATCAAAACTAGTTGTCGATAGCATATTCAACAAAATGAATCAAATTAATACTATCATGTCTAACTTGGAGGAACCATTTAAACGGCAATGATGAACTTTGAAGGCAAACTGCAATCTGCGCATGATAATGGAACAACTAGTCAACAAAATGAGGTAGTAAATATTGAATTTGACTTCAAAAAATATAAAAAGCATATGTTGTATATATAGCATTAATGATATAAAGTCATTAATTGAAAATTTAGACGCAAGAATTGATAATCTACAACAATACACACGCAAAAATTACCTTCTTTTACACGTAATAAAAGAAAACAACGATGAAAATATTATAGAGGTACTATCGGATCTACATATTTATGAACCGACTTGGGGTAACAGACTTCCATTATTCGTTCATAGATCGTACTCACCGACTAGGTGTACCAAGGAATAATAAAATGAGAGCAATTAAAGTGCGTTTCTGTTCTTACTGGATGCGTGAAAAAATATGGGTAAACAAGAAGAAATTGAAGGGTAGGTACTAAGATATTAATTACGGAAAGCCTAACCAAAGAAAAACTCGATCTATATAAAAAATGCCAAGAAAAATTTGGAGTTAAAAAAACTTGGACCGCCGATGGACGAATCTACTGTTCTGTAGACAACAGGAAGGTTCTTATTAAGAAAATTTCGGATTTAGCCAACGTAAACACAGCTGTTCCTATGGACAAAAATGAAATCCCGGTTCGCCGAATGCAAACAACGACGGCATCCAATATCAGAGCATATAATACCAAGAACCGACTAAACAGCACCAGCGGTATATCGTAAACTGCCAGGTAGTTCACTCATTATTTTTGAACATCTATTACTTATGCACCATTATCAAACAAATAAAATGCAATTACTATTGAGAACGGTTTACAGCTACATTCTATTTTCTGCAACAACCACTTTGAATTTTTTTTTTGTTTTAATTTTTAAGTTTGTAATTATTTTATATTATAACCTCTTACTGGCACATAATTGCAATTAAGTTTATTAATTTTGCTTAAATATAGTTATAGATACAATCACATACATATACATACACACCCATTCAAAACTCAACACCTCACACATATCCACTTAACAGGAATTGATAAACGCTATATACATACACATTTCCTTTTGCGGAAACTACAGCTCAGCTGTATGAAATTGTGAAAGATATTGAAATATTTTATTCAAATGTGCGTGGTCTAAGAACAAAAACCGACGAATTTCTGCATAATGTCTTAAATAATAGCTTTGGTATAATCTGTGTAAGCGAAAGCTGGTAGCATGCAGGAATTTTTAATGCCGATACAACGTATATAGAACTGACAGGAAAGAAAATATCGATAAGAAATGGGGAGGTGGCGTGCTAGTAGGAGTAAAGAAGAGATTCAGTCTTCACAAATACATACCATTTCATCTCTAGACCTAGTGCTTGTAAAAATTCGATTAAATAATGTACTGTACTATATTATGTCTGTGTTGTCTATATTCCGCCAAACAGTAAACCAGAAATCTACTTTGAATTTTTCAACGAAATTAGTAAGATCCATATATCACAGGATACAAATTTAATTATACTTGGGGATTTTAATTTATCAAAAGTAGATGCAAAGACTTTAACTTCAACAAAGGAAGTTATTTATACACAAGCTTTAATGACTTTTTAAATTTTTGCAATTTAATATCTTTAAATAATGTAACCAATAACTCGGGTAGAACTCTTGACCTCGTACTATCAAACAGTAATACTCTAAGTGTGACGCCCTCGGACGATTTATTGATACAAATAGATAAATACCATCCACCTTTGCAAGTAACTCTTGAAATAAAGAAAAATGTGTCTGTGGAAAAGCAAGCAGAAAGAACAATTTTACATTATAGTTATAAGAAAGCTGATTTTTACAGAATGGCTATCATGCTTCGAGATACAAACTTTCAATATTTATCAACAATCACTGATGGAAATAAAGCGGTTGATCCATTTTATGAAACATTTCAAACAATTATACATTTATGCGTACCAAAAACAAAGTATAATAAGCACAAATATCCCGTATAGTTCACGACGGAAATAATAAAAAACATAAAATTAAAAAAACACCATAAGCATAAATCAAAATCACAATATCACATAGATAAGTATAAAGAACTACGGACTAATCTAAAGCGTGTTACAAAAATTATATTATATTCAGAGTGCAGAGCAGAGTATAGAGTCTAACCCCAGCCTATTTTGTTCCTACGACCTACGTAACTAACAAAAAGCAAAATTCTTATGAAACAAGGCAATTCACTTATAATGATACTAAACTGAATACGCCAGAAGAAATTGTCGATGCATTTGCTAAGTATTTCTCATCGGTATACTGCGAGAAATCAAATTATATACAAGTTGATCCAAATTTTGAACATGACGTGTCTAATAACATATTTAATATTGACATTATAAATGAAGAAGACATTATTAGAGCCATTAAACACTTAAAAGCGAAAAAATCTGCAGGACCGGATGGAATACTTCCTTATATATTTAAGGGATGCGCTGATTCGCCGCGAAGCCTTTATATATATTATTCAATTTGTCCATTAAAACAGGTGTATTTCCTAACAAGTGGAAACTTTCACAAATAACACTCATACATAAAACAGGCTCATTACACGATATAAATAACTACAGACCCATATCCATCTTATCATCACCGGCCAAAATATTTGAACACATTCTATTTACAAAAATTTATAACAGCATTAAACTAAAACTTCACGATAATCAACACGGATTCGTACCACAGAAGTCTATGCAAACAAATTTAACAATCTTTGTGGATTATGTTAGTAAAGTATTAGATAAACGAGGACAAGTTGATGAAATATATACGGACTTCGCGAAAGCTTTTGACAGAGTACATCATGATGTTTTGATACAAAAATTAGCACTATTTGGACCTTCCAAAAGAATGTTAAACTTCTTCACTTCATATTTGTTCCATAGAAAATCATTCGTAATGTCACATCTCAACAATTTACAACAATATCAGGAACCCCGCAAGGGAGCAATTTAGGCCCATTATTGTTCATAATTTTCATCAATGATTTGTCTGAAACTATCAAACATAGTAAAACCCTTCTTTATGCAGACAATCTTAAGATTTTTAAAGAAATAAAGTATACACCTGCCATCAATTACAAACAGATATAAATAACCTAGTGATTTGGTGCAATAAAAATAAACTACACTTAAATACTAACAAATGTTTAAAAATGACGTATACTTTAAAGAAGACAAAAATTAACCACGATTATTATGTAAAAAGAGAAAATTTACACGAGACTACAAGTATCAAGGACCTTGGCGTCACATTTACTAATAACTTAAGCTTTAACCGTCTTGAAACAGTGTGCGCGTCTGCATTAAGAATGGCAGGATTTATAATACGAAATATGTATCCATTTAAGGGCATTGAAGCACCGAAGTTGTTTTTTACGGCATTGGTAAGAACAAAACTAGAGTTTGCCATCGGGATCCAGGAACATTTCTACATTCACATGCTCTTGAAACTGTTCAAAACAAATTCATAAAATACTTATTTTGTAAGCGTTATAGACAATTTATTGGTTTTAATTCATATGAACCGGCAAGAATACTGCTAACTATAGAGAGAATTTCCTGTCGCCGAGTGGCGATGGCACTATGTTTCTTATATAAGATAATAAATGACCTCATTAACTCGCCTTATATACTAAGTAAAATATGCTTTTATGCTCCTATTCATACGGGAATAAGGCATAAACCACTACTCTATATTCTTAAGTTTCAAACTGAAATCAGGCGTAATTCCACTATAATAAAAATCACGACCACATACAATAAATATGCATTCAAAACAGAACTACCACTGTTTAGTGCATTATTTAACCAGTTTAGGAGAATAGTATCGGAAATAACAAATATGCAGTAGTATACAAAATCTCCATATCTCACACACACCCACGCACGTATGCGTATGCACGCACGCACGCACGCACGCACGCACACACACACACACACCTACACACACCCTCCTACACCCACAGTCACAGACACATACACACCCAAACTCATTAACATTATTTTAGTTAATTATTATATTATTCTTTTTTCTAGTTAAGCAATACTGATAATGTAGTGAAATATGTAATTAGGATCGAAGATCCTGTATATTTCGTATAAGTAAATAAATAAATATTGTCAAGATTGTTTTGCTAATATTCGATCGCAGTGCGTGGCCTTGAAGTGAGCGTGGTGGGGGAAAAGTGCTAATGCTTCCACCAGCCGGCAGTCGCCATTCACCAGTCATAGCTACGCCAGAGCAGAAAGCTTAGTGTGTGATTTGGTTTATTCAATCGAGTTCAGTAATCACAGTTCAGCGTAATTATCGACGTGAATATGGTAGTGATGCACGTACTGACACAACTATTCTGCAGTGATATAATCACTCTCGGGAAACAGGTAGTGTCTTAAAAATTAAGCCACCGGGTAGGCCTTAAGTTTCTGTACAGAATGTAGAACGGATCCGTATATCTTGTATTCGTAGCCCTAAAAAGTCATTGGCAAGGCGAAGTTTGGAGTTGGGAATACCTAAGTCTACCGTGTACAAGTGATGCGAAAGAGGCTTAAATTACGAGGGTGTAAGATTCAACTTCTGCATGAAATCAATCCAAATGACAAAGTGAAAAGATTCGATTTAGCAGTCTACATTTTGAACTGGATTGAAGAAAATAAGAACTTCCTAGAAAATGTTATGCTTTCAAATGAGGCGACTTTTCACGTAAGTGGATCTGTCAACCGACACAACTGTAGGATGAAGTCATAAAACATCAGGGAAACTCTCCCAAAGTCAGTGTTTGGTGTGGATTGATGTATAATCGTATCTTCGGACCTTTCATCTTTGCAGAGAAGACAATTAATGGGGATATTTATTGTGAAATGCCTGAACTTTACGTTTTCCTACAGACAGATGATATCGAACTACAAATGGGGCCGATTGTCTTCCAATAAGACAGCGCGCCACATCACTAAAGCAACCGGGTCTGTGATGCGTTAAACTTGCGTTTCCCTGACAGGTGGATTGGTAGACGTGGGCCGATTGCATGGCCACCAAGGAGCCCAGATCGGACTCCACTAGATATCTTTTTTTGGGGAGATGAAAAAAAAGCATTGTTTATTCCGAGAAGGTCCGTGACATTGCTCATTTGAGGGAGATAATTGTTGCAGCTGTAGCATCCCTCAAGCCCGATATGCCGCTGAATACCTGGAAGAAAACTGATAATTGTTTAGACGTGGCCAGGGCAACAAATGGTGCACACATAAAACTGTATTAGGTATCAAAAAAAAAAAACGTGAGAAGATTCTCTTTAATACTATATAGGTTTAATAACTATTATTTTAACTTTACTGTGTATAAATAAAACTTTAAATCAAGGAGTTTCTTTATAAACTTCCTGTATAACTATACCCCTGAAATACAAAAGCATCTCCGAGAATTTCTGTTTAAAAATTCTAATCCTAGAGATGTTTATAAAGGTGTAGTCAACGAAAATTGTACCACAAGGTTTCTTTGCAAAATAAAGTCAAAGATATATCTTATGATCAAAGTCAATAACAAAACTACTCTCTTACTTAAACACATTTTTTAAACTAACTAATGTAATTTACTTCTGAATTGTAAGACTGACGATTTTCATTCACTAAACTGCATTATTGCACTATTAATTATTAATATAGAATTTTATAATAATTTATATTTACATTGTAAAAAGAAAACTAAGAAAGCATCTAAATTTTTAGTGCCATAGGAAATAAAGTATAGCATTTAATAATTTAAAGGTTTTGATGAGTCGCCAAAAACTTATAAGACCCTTCTTTGAAACGTTGCATTAAAACCGCTGTATAAGCAAATAGAAACTTTGTATTTCTTGATTGCTTTGCTTACATACACGCAATAGTAGAATCAACAAAAACTATGCCTGTAAGATGTAGAACTACTATAATACTTATCAGGTCTGCAGTTGTAAAATTAAGCTAGAATAAATATTGCACAATAGTTCTATGAATTTTTATTTTACCTTTTTTGTAACAATTGTAATTTAAATATTTACCTACCGCGTGAGGGTATCCAATTAACAATAAATAATAAATGGGAAGGACCTCTAACACTAGAGTACCCTCACGTTTCGGGACAATGCCTCGCAAGCTGCTGCAGTCGGTGAGAAGGGGAGGTTTATTAAACAACAACACACTAAGACAAAATTCCAATTGTTTTATTAAACGGCCTACTAACTAACTTAACCTAATTACATATGCATACAAAATTATACAGTGATTAACAATATTTACAATAGGGCGCCACCATGGGAATTAAACGGCCCATGGACCGATCGCGGTAATAGCGCTCGTCGCACTTTGTTCGTGGCGATGAACTAAAATTGCAGGACAGAAAATACGTCACTTCACAGGAACGAATGTTATTAAGTCTCCGGCTAGCACAAACACAACTTAACTAAACAATTCTAAAGTCCTTATTTTATGAATATTAACAACAGTTCTGGGTGCAAACACCCCAATACATATAATTAATTAACGCTACCGTAGTCTAACTAACTTGCATAGTGAAACGACCTTCCTTTAATCACGGGGTCATCAATAACAGGAAATACATTACCTTCACACGGGTCAAATAGTACAATAACGGAATTCGTGGCTTAGTTATTACAAGCCTCGGACTACGTCGAAACACAATAAAATAAGAAACCCTTCAAAAGATGCGGTCTTTAACAATAACCTAAAGGGATTAAATACTGGAACGGAGATTTAACCCGAAGTTGTATGTTATGAAAGTTGACAGATATTGTATTTAAACAAATAAATGACTTATGATGCATAACACAGCTTTGAGTTCATAGTAATACCATATATAATAATTACTTACTCAGAAAAATAATTAACTTAGAACATAACGGCACGCACTTGAACTCAGAGAAATAAAACACTTACTCAATCTTGCAAAGACCGCGAGCTTCAGACTCTAACACGTCTGGAAATAAACAACCCCGACTCCCACCGGCTGGCATCCTTATATACATTTAAATTAATTGAAAAATAACCCCTTTCTTGGCGCTCATACTCGGCTTAGGATACGCCGGTCGTAAATCTTTAAGATTAATTAAACTGCCAATGCCTAAGATAGCCACACAAGTAGCTCTCCGAACTAATTTTTAGTTGAGTGTTCCGCTAATTGAAAAATTCCTTCCGACCACCCAGACATAAATAGGGTCCTAGAACATGATTGACATCTAATCATAGATAGCAACTTATCTGACATGTTTAGTGCCTTTGAAGTAAAGTGCCTTTAGAAAAATTGATTAACTCTTGGATTAGAACTTTCTGGGAACTTCGCTGGGAACCTACTTGGGTGATCCCGCAGCCGCTACAATTGCAGACCTTCATTCTAATAATTAGAATGCTAAAATTAAACTAGAAAATAACTATTTTTAGGAATACTAGAACTATTAGAGCGTATTAAAACAGTATGTTGCACAGCCCCCCTCGAAAAATTGAAATTGCTCTTAGGAATTTCAAGAAAATTGAAAAAATAAATGTAGAAATTAACACATCCAACCGCAATTATGTTTAAGACAACTGAGTCTTTTCAGAAAATTGGCGGAAGGAAAAATAAAAAATTGGAAAATAAATTATTAGTGAGGTTTTAGGTCTTGGACGTGGAACACCCCTAGCGGTTTTCCGTCCATGGAAGATAGTCGATAAGTGGTAGAACCTAAAACTTCGGGGCTAATTTTTTATTGAAATGTTTAGAAGCATCTGATAATATAAAATTGCGCTTCCACACTAAATCCCCTACTTTGAAATTTAATGGTCTGCGCCTTAAATTGTAAGAGTGCGTATTACGTTCATACGCCAAATGTATGTTCTTCTGAACTTCTTTAAAGATGGGCGATAATTCATTGAGGTCTTGAACCAATTGTTCACGAGTATCAATTGCCAGATCCTCTGGATTTAAATCCTTTAATTTATTATAAAATTCCCCGGTGAGAGGAACCGTGCGTCCAAACGCTAAAAATGTTGGAGAATATTTTGTGGATTCATGAACAGCATTACGAAGCGCATGAGCAATTTTGTGAATATTATCGTCCCAATTCTTCTGAGAATCTTGAATGTAACTGCGAATGGCAGCTCCAATTACCTTGTTAACGCGTTCTACATAATTAACTTGAGGATGGTAGCTGGCGTTAAACCAAACCGAAGGTATTTTATAATTTGTCATGAGATTAGAAAATAAATTACTTTTAAATTGAGGGCCATTATCTATCATACAAATTTGAGGTACCCCATATACCAAAAATACAAAATTTTCCAGGTAATTACAAATTTGTTTTGTTGAAGCGCTGCGCATGGGATGCAATAAAGTGATTTTTGTAAACCAGTCGGTAACAACTAAAAGGTAAGTATTCCCCAATTTCGAGCGCGGAAAGGGCCCCCATTAAATCAATCGACAAACATTGAAACGGAAATGAAACTTTTTTCTCTTTGCCCATAAAACCATAATGGTTGAACGTGCTGGATTTGCTTTGGCAGCACGTAACACATTTACTAATGTATTTAGAAATATATGACCGCATTTTGGGCCAGTAATAGAGCTCTTTGATTTTTGTATATGTTTTAAATACACCCAAATGGGCCGAAACTGGATCATCATGGCATTCTTTTAAAATTTGTGCACGGCATGATTTCGGCACTATTAATTTCCACTCAATTAAATTGGCTTTGATATTCAAATTATTCGGAATAAACTTATACATTTTATCATTTTCTACTCTCCAATCGGGATATAGATCTGGCTTTTCCTTAATATTATTTAACATGTTTTTGTACCAATCCTCGACCTCGTCTAAAGAAAAATTTAAAGAATTAATAGCATAGGCTCCACTAGGAGCTCGGGATAATGTATCTGGTACCACATTAAATTTACCCTTCCTGTGGATAACTTCGAAATCAAATTGTTGGAGTTTCACACTCCATCTAGCTAAACGTCCCGCAGGATCTTTTAAGTTGTGGAGCCAAATTAAAGAATGATGGTCCGTAATGACCTTAAAATGAGTTCCTTCAATATATGGTCGGAATTTTGAATAGCAAAACACACCGCCAAAAGTTCCCGTTCTGTGACTGAATAATTTTTCTCTGCTGAATTTAAACTGCGAGAAGCATAAGCAATTACATGTTCTTCGTCTCCTTCTCCTGAGTTAAAACACAACCAACGCCGTAATTTGAGGCATCACATTGTAAAGAAAAACTTTCGAAAAATCAGGACTCCTTAAAATAGGAGCCTTTGTAAGAACATCTTTAATTTTTCAAACGAAATAAGAGCCTCGTCCGTCCATTTAATCGCTTGCGATTTTCTCTTTCCTTTAGTAAATCATTAATAGGTGCTATAATTGTGGCAAAATCCAAAACAAAACGCCTATACCAAGAGCACATACCGGTGAAACGTTTTATTTCAGTGGCTGTCTTGGGTTGAGGAAAATTTACAATTGCGTCAATTTTTGCTGGGTCAGTTCAAAGACCATCTTTATTCACAATATATCCCAGATATTGTAACTCTGGTTTACAAAACTCACATTTTGAAATGTTAATAGTTAAATTAGCGCCTTTCAACTTCTCATCCACTTCGTTCAAAATTCTAATATGCTCCTTAAATGTGCTTGAAATAATAATTATATCATCTAAATAAACAAATACCGATTGGGATAATGAAAATCAAAATAGAGTCCATGAGCCTCTGTAATGTGCCTGGAGCATTGGCCAAACCTATCGGCATTACATTATATTGAAATAATCCGCGCCTTGGGACAGTAAAGGCTGTTTTTTCCTTGCTTTCGTCACTCAAGGGCAATTGCCAAAATGCTTTTTTTAAATCGATTGAACTGAGAAATTTCGCATTGCGTAATCTATCAAGAATGTCATTTACAAACGGAATGGGATACGCGTCTTTTTTTGTAATTGAATTTAATCGTTTAGCGTCAAAACATACACGAAATTCACTTTTGCTTTTTTTTACTAACAGCATGGGGAGTTCCACGGGCTATTGCTTGGGCTAATAATGCCTTGTTCAAGCATCGCATCAATTTCTTTATTAGCATGTTCCAACATCGCCGGTGATAATGGGTAATACCTTTGTTTAATTGGTTCAAAGTCTTCCGTTGTAATATGATGTGAAATTTTAGTGGTTCGGCCTAAGGTTGGACGATCCAGGGATTGAAATAAAGAAATAACATTGTTTAATTCAAATTTCTGGTCTTCATTTAAATCGGCCATAACTTTAATGAAATTTAATTTATTCGTTTCTGCAGAATGAGCATAAAATTTATTTTTTGAAAAATCTACTTTCAATTCAAATAATTGACAAAAATCAATCCCTAACGTTAGGGTACACTCTATTGAGTCGGAAACTAAAACATTTAAAGACCGAGTAACCCCGTTTATAGTCAAGGGCAAATTAATTGAACCTAAAATTGATTGTGAAGTGCCATCTGCGGTTGTTAATATAGACGTTTTTACATTTTTAATTAATTCTAACTTATATTTATCCAATAAACACAGACCATGTCTGCCTAAAATAGAGGTATTCGCCCCGGAATCCAACAGTGCGGTATAAGTTTCCTTAAATAACTCGATATTAATATAAGGTCTTGTATCACCTTTTACTTTATAAAAATTTGAAAAAACCTTAGATGCTTTACAAAAATTTTTAACTCTTACTAACCATTCCGACCACGTCTTTTTGTCAGCAGCAATATTATTAAACGAGGAAAAGCAACGGCTGACTACGCGCTTTCCTGTCCTTAGTTTTTTGAATCATTTAAGCAGTTTGGACAATTTGTGGACGTAACTTCCCGCTGCCCACAAAAATAACAAAATATTCCGCGTTTCTCCGGACAAGTATGAAACGAGTGACCCCGTCTTTTACAGTTGAAACAAATAGTCGAAAATTTTGCTGTGTTTTTAAAATAATTCGACACGCCGGACCAAGGTAAATTATTATTAGAAAATGAACTCTGTCGAACTTGACGTTCTAAGATAACTGGTACGTTGGCAGAATCAGAATGTTCCTGTTTAATAAAATTTGGAGGCTTAATGTCTTCTAAAAGCTTACAACGAGAAATCAAATGGGAAATGTCAGTCACTTCAATTAACGCCAGTTGCGTGGCATAAAAAGTCTGTAAATTTCTTTTAATAATTTTTATTTGTTCCCGGACTGGAATGGAATCTTCTAATTGAGAAAATAAATTTACCATCTTTGAAATATAAATGGTAGGTGATTCCTCGGCGCCTTGTCGTCTAGATTTAATTAACATTAAAAGATTCTCTGCATAATCGGCTGAAAGAAAATCTTGTTTTAATTTAAAAATTAATTGTTCCCATGAATTTACTGTACATCGCGTTGCTCTATACCAATCCAATGCTGAACTGGTGAAAAGATCAATAGCCCCTTCGAAAAGGTCATCTGACGAAACTTTTCTTGCAACTTGCAGTTCTTTGACGCGTTGAATAAAATCTAAAACCGATATAGAATCAGATTCACCCGAAAATTGTAATCCCCACTTGTGGATCGGGACTGAAATTGTTGATTTATTCAAGGACTTAATTAGCGTACCTAAATCATTACTAGAAATCGAAACCGATGTGGTATTAATGGAAGAAACCGTTGATGCTCCAGGGCATGAAACCTCTGCTGTTGGTGTTATTGTAGGATCTTTATTACCGCTAGCCGAACAATAAAAAGAGTTATCGTTAATCTCATTTTCCCCGTTTACCTGTTCTAAAATCTCAAAAGCTCTAATGCACTTGGAATGCAGTTCTTTGTGTACCTCTACAAATTCAATATCAAAATTGACATAATTTAGTGTCTGTGTTACATGCATTAATCTCGTGTTAAGTTTAATATATTCTTTCCTTTTAGGAAGAATGTAAAAGAATTTAAACAGTTTTCTAATTCAAAAATCTTAAGTTTGAATAATTCAATTTCGTCCTTTTGAACGATTTCAATTTTTTCATACTTAGAAAAAACATTACTGTCGACTTTCTCAACAATGAGTTTTGAACGCAAAACTTTTCGTTTTTCTAACACACTTAACTTTGTTGGTTCAACGTTCCTAATTGAAAGCTCGTGACTCAGTTCGTCACTTCTTAAAGCTTCCACCACATACATGACTAAATAAAAAGGTAAATGCCAACAATAGCGAAACCTGTTCCTAAATCACTAATATTAAACTGTTAATTCTGCTCAAATCTTAATAGAACTATAAAAATAAAACAATCTAAAACTTTGTCCGTGTGTTGTTTACCATATTTACGATTTTTACTACGTTAATGCGCCAGTGTGATTTAAATATTTACCTACCGCGTGAGGGTATCCAATTAACAATAAATAATAAATGGGAAGGACCTCTAACACTAGAGTACCCTTACGTTTCGGGACAATGCCTCGCAAGCTGCTGCAGTCGGTGAGAAGGGGAGGTTCATTAAACAACAACACACTAAGACAAAATTCCAATTGTTTTATTAAACGGCCTACTAACTAACTTAACCTAATTACATATGCATACAAAATTATACAGTGATTAACAATATTTACAATAGGGCGCCACCATGGGAATTAAACGGTCCATGGACCGATCGCGGTAATAGCGCTCGTCGCACTTTGTTCGTGGCGATGAACTAAAATTGCAGGACAGAAAATACGCCACTTCACAGGAACGAATGTTATTAAGTCTCCGGCTAGCACAAACACAACTTAACTAAACTATTCTAAAGTCCTTATTTTATGAATATTAACAACAGTTCTGGGTGCAAACACCCCAATACATATAATTAATTAACGCTACCGTAGTCTAACTAACTTGCATAGTGAAACGACCTTCCTTTAATCACGGGGTCATCAATAACAGGAAAAACATTACCTTCACACGGGTCAAATAGTACAATAACGGAATTCGTGGCTTAGTTATTACAAGCCTCGGACTACGTCGAAACACAATAAAATAAGAAACCCTTCAAAAGATGCGGTCTTTAACAATAACCTAAAGAGATTAAATACTGGAACGGAGATTTAACCCGAAGTTGTATGTTATGAAAGTCGACAGATATTGTATTTAAACAAATAAATGACTTATGATGCATAACACAGCTTTGAGTTCATAGTAATACCATATATAATAATTACTTACTCAGAAAAATAATTAACTTAGAACATAACGGCACGCACTTGAATTCAGAGAAATAAAACACTTACTCAATCTTGCAAAGACCGCGAGTTTCAGACTCTAACGCGTCTGGAAATAAACAACCCCGATTCCCACCGGCTGGCATCCTTATATACATTTAAGTTAATTGAAAAATAACCCCTTTCTTGGCGCTCATACTCGGCTTAGGATACGCCGGTCGTAAATCTTTAAGATTAATTAAACTGCCAATGCCTAAGATAGCCACACAAGTAGCTCTCCGAACTAATTTTTAGTTGAGTGTTCCGCTAATTGAAAAATTCCTTCCGACAACCCAGACATAAATAGGGTCCTAGAACATGATTGACATCTAATCATAGATAGCAACTAATCTGACATGTTTAGTGCCTTTGAAGTAAAGTGCCTTTAGAAAAATTGATTAACTCTTGGATTAGAACTTTCTGGGAACTTCGCTGGGAACCTACTTGGGTGATCCCGCAGCCGCTACAATTGCAGACCTTCATTCTAATAATTAGAATGCTAAAATTAAACTAGAAAATAACTATTTTTAGGAATACTAGAACTATTAGAGCGTATTAAAACAGTATGTTACACAATATGGCATTTGGTGTTGTACAATGTAAATTATTATCGTCGTGTCTACAGCAATGGGCGATACATAAATAAGTGCTACATTTTAATTCTGGCAGTTTAGGATCGCTGAGGTAAGCATATCAGTTACAACATTTTCTTGTGGGTAGATTCCTGACGTTTTCTCTCCCTAACTCTTCACTAATACTTCTTCACCAGGTATGATAATTTTTTTTAGATACAAAGGTATGCATAATGTTATTAATTTAGCTGCAAAAGATCCATCCCAATAAAAACCATGAATGTTATTTGTTAACCATGCGTTAAGTTGTATATGATCTGGACTCAAACAGTTAGTCTATTAGTCTACATTGACAGTTTAAAAATTTGACGCCAAATAACGTTTTAGAACAAGTCCACAACCGTAATTTTTTATATACAAATTTATTTTATCTGGAATTTGACCCCCTCACATTTGGGTTGTTATAAATATACTACGCATCTACTTGTAAAATCGAGGCTTAATGTTGGGCGTCATAAAAATGCTCAGAAGCTTATTTATTTTCGAGTTTCACGTTGGGCGCCATAAATATGCTTTTAGGTTTTTTTTCTCCTTTTCCTTGTCCCTTTATAACCACCTTGTTCGTAGTTGTTTATCCCTACTTTTCTGTGTACCTTGAAAATCAATATCTTCTGCAAACATGTTGCATCTTTATCCCGCTTATGCCTTTAAAAATTGTCTTGATTTTACAGACGTTTGAAAGTCACTACAACTGTCTTTATAATATTTTCCCTCTGTTTCTAACACATGCCAAATATCGTCTCTCGCTTGATTTTATCGATCTGTTTATATATGGAACCGTCCATTCCCTCTTATAGACCTGTTGTTTAAGTTAGCGATTTTTATGTAGAAATATATTTTCAACGTTTAAAAGCTTTACTGGAATCGTGTTATTTGTTGCACGTCCCTTCTCTGAAATTTAGAATCACTGTAGCTTGTTTTCGAATATTAAACCTTGACAGCTTACATAAATGTTCAAGCTTTATACTACCCTAAAGAAATTCACCTTCCTCGCGTAAATTATCGATTTTTATCTTACGTTTGACCTGAAAAGCTTTTATAATAACACATGTGTACACTATTTTTAACCTTACAATTGATTTTATTAGTAATTAATTATTATTCTAGTTCTAAATTGAAGCAAAAAAATTAAACCTACATTATTTTACATTGTCCTATTCCTATTTAATTATATTGAAACATTTTAAATTCGAAATTGGTTTTTATATACAGGGTATCTACAAATAAATAATTGTTTGCCTTATGTACATTGATTTAAGTCTAGAAATCACAGTAATATATATATATATATATATATATATATATATATATATATATATATATATATATATATATATATGTCAATATATTAACAAAATGCAGTTTAGCTTCAACTAGTTAAATTAACATTACAATCAGAATCTGTACGCCCTTGAAAATTATATCCTCCGTTAATCTACGTTTAAGACATATCACAACAGTAAACACATAGTGAACTGAAACCGGTATCTATATATGTTGTAGCTAACCTACTTTTTAACTATTCACTTGAGTAAACTTATGTGGAATTAGAAGAGCTCAGCTTTTTGGCATTTAACTGATCGACTGAGTTTAGCAACGTTTTACTAGGTTGCACGCTGTTTGGCTTAAAACCGGTGTAATTTATTCTTGGATGTACGCACGTTGGTCTGAAACAAGTCTAATGCATTAACACATACACACAGTTGCTTTTTAACTTCTGGCTTAAGCAAACATTGCGATTTCAAAAACGGTTGATCGACTTTTACAACGTTTTATAAGAGTGCACATTGTTTGGAATGTATTTTTGCATGTACACTACATAATCTACTCTTAACCTATCTTACATCTACTGTTGGTCTTTATGGTTAGACGGGTTGGGATTTTACTATGCGGTGCATGCATTCCACATATTAGGGGTTAATGTATAGGATGGGGTGGAATGTTTTTGGCCATCAGGAGCGGATGCTCCTGGAATTCCAAAAAATTAAGTTTTGATTGTTTTCTCATGTGTCTATGTTCTGGTTTAGTTGTCGTCGTTCGTCGAGGTATCTTTTATCTACATAAAAGATACCTCGTCGAGGTATAGACACATGAGACAACAATCAAAACCACGATAGCACTACTGCTATCGTGGTTTTTTGTGCGATTGGGATAAGGTATGAAAAAAGGTCCTTTCCCCATATCACTTCCTGCAGAGTTTTGTCTTGTAGTGTTAGTCTGTGTGTGTTGAGTTTATGGTGCAAGTCTATGTTTGGGTGATCCTGTCTCTCCACAAGTGCATGCGTCACTGTCTTTTAGTCTCATTTTTAGTCTGAATGTTGGCTATGGTCCGTGACCGGTCAGGTAATGTATTAGCCCTTATGTTAGTATTAGGTGTTTAGTTTTTAGTCTATGTTTGATATTTGGGATCCGTGCATATACCCTTCTACCGGTTGTGCTCTGATTCCATCCTCTTTACCATTTAGCTAGTATGCTGTTTTTGATTTCTGTCTTGGTTGTGAGTGGGTTGTCCGTGTTGAGGAGTTGCTGTAACCTTTCGTTATCGTCATGTGTGAGGATATATACTACTGCACATTGTTTGATGTGTAGGTCTAGGGTATCACCCCAACCTCTTTGTGTCGCGTTTGTTTTCTGTCTGAGTTTGAGTATGCCAAGTCGGTGCCCCTACACGCTTGCGGCGTATGAGACCATCACCTCCAGCACACCGTTCATGTAAAGTTTTACATAGTTCAGTGGAATTTTTTAGTGTCTTTGTGTTATGGTCACTATGTTATTAATAACTGTTGTCGCGTTGTTAGATTTTTCGTCCAGTGGTAGTCCTAGGGTATTTAGTAGTTTTCGTTCGCTTTATTGTGATGTTGTCTAGTTTTATTGTCGGGCCTCGTAATAACGTTCCTTTCATGATCATGTAGCTGGTTTTGTGCAGAGCAATGCTCAGCTTGTTGGTTCTACACCATGCCTGTGTTTCAGCAAGGGCGATGTTAGCCTTGCTTGAAATCTCGGCCCTGGAATTGCCTTTTACCACTAGTAAGATGTCGTCGACGCCACCTCGCCCATGTTGTTCAGCTTTTCCAGTAGCTCCTCGATGACGATGTTCCAGAACATCGGTTCGCATACTGAGCTCTGTGGGCAACCCTTTGTTATCTGTTTTGTTATGTTGAGTGTCCCTTGTAGTGTTACGTACCGATTCTTGCAGTAACTCCTGTAGAAATGGTACAGCTGTGTAGGGCAATTCGTTGTCTTCAGTCGGGTGAAGAGGGATGGCTACTATAGGTTGTTAAAAGCTCCTTCTATGCCTATCATTAAAAACAGTACGATTTTCTTGTTGGTGTTTTGTATCGTTTTAAGTGCTTCATAAATGGTGTTTTCTGTCGATCGATTTTCGGTGAAGCCGTATTGTCTGGGATGTATTCCCGTCGTTTGTCTGTGTTGTTGCGTTTGTTTGCAAAACAGTCGCTCATTCGTGGGTGTTAAGTAGGCAAATTGGCCTGTATGAGTTCCGCTGCTTTGGGTCTTTGTCCTTTCCTTTCGGGATTATTACAACGGGTGCCCGCTTCCAGATGTTCGGGAAGGTGAATTGTCTCAAGCATTTGCTGTAAAACCCCGTTATTGTAGCTAGTAATTTCTTCTGCAGGGTTACAATGACCTCTGCAAGGATTTTGTCTGGTCCAGGTGCTTTCTTGCTTTTATGGCGAGTTTCACCTCGTCTTCTGTGGATGGTTTCAAGTCTTCAGCTTGTCTGCTCCAAAATCGGTTACCTTAGTTGCTTCGATCTACTACTTGTTGTCTGTTACGTGTTTGTTTCTCAGTGTCGTCCTTTTTGTCGTCGTCTGGTAGCAACGTTTGGAGCAGTAGTAATGTTGCTTCTGCTCAGTCCATTGTTTCTGTTCCGTCAGAGTCGAGTATGTCATCGACGGTCTTATGTTATCCTTGACAACTTTCTACGACACACCCCAGGCGTCCGTCTGAAAGTGTCTTTCTAAAAATGTGTTCCATATCTTTTGTTTCATGTCAGTTAGTGCTTGTTTGAATTCGTTTTTTGTGCGTCTATATATTGTTAGATGATCTTGTCTTTCGGCAGGTGTTGTTGCCTTTTGCTAGTTTTTTCTTGTCCTAACCGTGTTTCTTTTTAAGTCTTGTAATTGTTTTGTCCTTTGGATAGTCCTTCTGTAAGTTATCGGTCGTAGTGTTGGTATTGTCTTATTCATTGCGTCTGTGATTATCTTTGTGAGTGCTTTGGCGTATTCGTGTACGTTCTGGTCTAGAGTTATGTCTGGCGGGGGAATGTAGGTTTTGAACAGTTTTTGCCAGTTGGCGTTTTTATGTTGTATCGTTTCGTATGTTGTTGTTCTTCAGTTGGTCGGTTCGTTGTCACGTTGATTTCAAAAACGATAGGTTGTAATCGCTCACTGTCTGATTTTGATATACTTTCCAGTTTTGAATGTATTCGTAGGCCTTTCGGTTTGTCAGCGTCACGCCGATGCTTGTACCAGTGTCTAATCTGTTGTTGTATGTCAGTGGGTTGTTGGGTTGGTTTATTGTTTCGGGTTGTAATTCATTTATCAGGTCCTCTACCATAGCGCCATGTTCATCTGTGAACCAGCTGTAATACAGAGGGGACTTCCTGTTTACGTCCGCCAAGACCACAGTAGGTTTGTCGTTACATGTTTGTATGATGTTTCGTATGTTGTCCAGCTATGATTGTGGATCGAGTCAAAACTGGAAATAATGGGTTGCAAGGATCAATTTTCCAATTGACTTGTTAAACATCTCCAGGCACACGCAGTGATCTCCAGTAAAACGTAGTATTGTCGTGATGTCGAGTGTTGAGTAAAAAATTACGGCAGGTATTTGGACGTTATCTTGCGCGTAATGGCATGGACAGAATCTTCCCGTGTACTGAATATGACTCCTGTATGAACAGTGCATTTAGTTTTAGGGTTTCAACTAGCTGCCTTAACTCATTCATCACCATTGCGCAGCGCATGCCGTTTATTTGGCCTATGCGGATGTTGTTGGTAGCCATTACGGTAAGTGTGGATTCTGCACTCTGACCATTCTTTGGTGCAACTGAATGTGTTCTGTTCATGCACTATCACGTGATGTTTGTAGATCTCGTCGCTGTTAACGTTTCGTGTCGTTTCCTGAAAACTATTTGTAGTAGTTTAGTCAGTTCCGTGTGTTCCGTTGGTAGTCCTTTTCTCTTAAGAAAAATTTTGTCTACTGCCTCTGACGTGCTATATGTTATCGGCCGTCCGTTTATATGCCCTGTGTTGATAATATATCGTAGTGCCGTCGTCAGAATGTTGATTTCTTCAAGTCTGATTATTTGCATGTTAGTCTCTATGTTCTGGTATATTTTTTTCGAGTCATATGCGTATGTCTAGGGTCTTGTGGGTGTTGTGGTAAATCTTTATGTAGCTGTTTGTTTGTGTTAGAGGGGGTACTTATGTCGTTTCGTCCTGTGCTATTGTGTATGTTTGGTTCTGTGTTGTTGTGTCGGCTGTATCTTGTTTTTCGGTAGTTGGCCTGGGGTTTTGGTTAGTCTTGTCTTTTGGGATTCTTCTTGTATTGTGTGCTGCGTGTTTTATGTTTGGATAGTTCTGTCCTATTCTGTTTGTGTCTGGGGGCTGTCGTGCCTGTGTGTTTATGGTGGTGTTTATGTTGGTGTGTCGTTAGTCTTGTGTTGTCCCTTGTTACTGTGAGGGTGGTTTGTGTTTAGTTCGATTAGTTTTACTGTCTATAGTCGGTTTTATTTATGAGTCTGTCCATTAACATTTTGCGTGTAGGACAATCTTTGGGGTTGTTTCTCTTCAGGCATGAAATGCATACCTGAGGTTGCTCCTTCTTAGGACAGTCGGTCTTCCCCGCAGTGTCCACAGGTGTCTAACTTTTGTGTGCAGTTTTTAGTCACATGTCCTAGATCCAAATACCTTAGGCATTTGGTATTACAAGGTAATCTTCTACCACAATGATACGGTACTCTACATATGCTTTAGTTTTGCTTATTAACATGTTTCTTATTTTCCCACTTGCAGACGCGACATGGTGTTGCGTTGCTTTATCCTTTGGACCGGTTTTAAATGCCAGGTGGAAGCCCTTGTCAAATTCGACTTTAGTCAGGATTATATCAAAGATTTGGGTATATATTAATTTGGCTGCTTCTTGTTCTTTTAAGTAGGTCGGGATGTCGTATAGTACCACTAGTGGCTGTTTCTTTTGGGGTTTCTCGCAATTAACTGTCTTATTTAGTGTTTCGTGTTGGAGGAGTATAAGTGCTTTTTGTTCGTTATCCGTGTCAATGATGACGGCCTTGGCTGTTGTTCTAGTACTTCTTATTTCTATTTTGTCTTTTTTCGGGTCGATTGTTTTGGTGACGATGTCTTGAATTTGTTTGGGGGTTTCCCCACGTTTTGAAGTTATGAAAACTTTGGCATTCGGGTTTGTTATTGCGTAGGTTATCGCGTTCATTTTTGGGGGTTGCTTAGGTTGTGTTGTTATTGATGCGTAAGAAAGTGTCGGTAGCGTCGGAGTTTGTGCTGTCATTTTTTGTTTGGTCGTCTGTAGTTTTATTTTTGTTTCGAATATTTGATTTTGTAGTTTGTCGTTTTGTTTTTTAATGAATTTGTACTGACCGGAGATTTCTCCTTAGCTTAGGTAGGTTTTAGTATCTTGTTCTTTAGATCTTTTTTTGCTCCTACGCGTAGTCGGTTGTGTGGATTTTCGTCCATGTACTTCAACAGGTCGTGATATAGACTCATAATTTTTTCTAGAACGTCGAGAATGTCTTGTCTATTAGGGCTTTCTCTTAGCATTTTATTTCTTGTCGTTGTTTGAGCGGGGTATTAAGTTGATTACTTCGGCACTCCGGGAAGGATTGGCTAAGGGGTGGGATAAGGTTGGTTAATTGAGTTATTGGCGTTAGTGGTGTTAGTGATGCGGGCATTGTTAATGTTTGTTTATTAGAACTCGAGTTCATTGGATTAATGTTTAATTGGGTGGTTCCCCCAGGCGTATGCTGAAGGGAGCGGAGCGTTCGACTGGCTTGTCCAAACCTTCCTAGATATTGTAAACACACCTAGCCATTAAATACTTTATCGCTTTCAATAAAATAAAATGGCAATAAAGGTTATTAGTCCGCATGTTACTTAACTATTTGCTCTACTATTATAACTATTATAACTAACAATGATTATTACGCACTTAATATCACTCTCTGGTTCCTTTAATTTGAGATGTTTGATAATTTTCACTGTCCATATAATGCGGCAGTTTAATGTTTATAAAGACAACGATGGTGTTACTAGAATTCGGTCACGGTCTCGTAATTGCAATAAATTGCATAAGTTTATTATCCGAATTGCTGCACCGCTGTTGCATATTGAGTAATGAATTGCTACCGTCCTTGTGAATGCGGTCGCCGGAACTTCCTTATTATTTACTTTAATTCGCACTTGCTGTCATTATGCAAATTGTTCAATTTCTGTCGAAAATATTCACCGTACTGTTACAAAAATAAGATCGCGTTAATTTTGTTATAATTGTTTTTATGCCCCCAAGGTATTTAAAATAAATTCCACGACACTTTGCGTGACCCCAAAATTTTCCAAATTTTTTCAATTTTGTACACTTCCGTATCAAAATCACTTTAGATCTTATGTTAATAGCATGCACATTGAATAAAGAAAAGTTCACATTTAGAATCAAGTAGGTTACTTAATTTTGTCCTTGCACTCGTAATTACACTAAATTCAGTTTTTATGAAATATTTGTTGGATTCCTTGCCGGTTCCTTTTTGATTGCACTTTGACTAATTCTACACTAAATTACTTGTACCTTAAACGTAAATTGAAACATTTATTGGATATTACATAATATGTGTTGTTGGTTCGACGGTTTCACTAACAAAAAAAAGTAATACCCTCTTTAGGTTCGTCGACACTTCCATAGTGGTTCCCGCCCAAAAAGCCCTTCAGTTTTGGAAAGAGTTGAGCATCACTGGGTCCCAAGTCCGGGCTATAGGGCGGATGATTAACCATCTCTTACCGAAACTGTTGCAACAAGTTCTTCGTCAATGCAGCAGAATGTGGTGGTGCATTATTGTGCAATTTTTTGTAACACAATTCACTATTAACAATTTCATAAAAGACAGTTTGCAAAATTTCAGGAACGAACGAACTTATTGCATCTATTGTGAAACATCTGCCTTGTTGAATTTTTTTCTCAATCTTTGATTTGAGTTTGTTAGTCACAACTGACGGTCGGCCCTACAGTAAATTGACTTGCTTTTAGAACCTTTTCGATGCGTATTGGAAATTGCTCTGGGGTTAATTTCAGCATCACAGATAGTTCCTAGTATTGGATTACTACGTATATCTTTCAGCAGGTACGCTACTGAACTTTCGTCACTTTAAAAAGTTCGTTTCAACGTTGAGGTATATAACCCTTATCAAAAACGGTCTTACGTTTTGAAATCCTCACAAAAGTGACAACGCTAAGCGTTATCTTACTACTACCTCCATTATCAGTTTTTCCGCTTTATTGGGAGTCACATTAATTGTTTAGTGTACAATGTTATGATGTTCATTCATTACCTCGGGCAGAATATCGTACGACTTGTATAATCCCGGTAGATGCACCCCTTTTGTATAGTTTATTTTTTGTTTTTATCAACCTTTCGACTATCGACGTCTCCATGATTGAATATGTGGCGCAGTGATTTATTTCGTACGACTGCATAAGCTTCTCAAAATTTTTGTTGTAAAACTCGCTGCTAATGTCCGTTTGCATATCGATTTTCAATGCAAAATGTTGCTTGCCTTTTTCGTTTGATAATAAACTTTTTCATTGCCGAGGTGTTTTAGTTGCCAGTTTTATTTCTTACTGGGATTGCGACTACATATTTGGTGAACCAGTCTAACCCGATAAGGGCATATCTATAAGTTCGGTAGACGCGAGCATATAGCTGAAACTCCATCATGTCTAATTGTATCAGCTCTCTCGTAACAGGTTTCGATAAAGCATTAACGTCTCTTAAAATTTCTTTAAACAGGTTTGAATAATTCCTCAATAATTATTTCCTTACTCATGTTTAGTGGCTACTGAACAAGAAAATAGGTCATTAAATATTTGCGATATGTTTTCATCGGGATCTGCGACTTGTAAAAACTGTGTTTTAGGAGTATAATATTTTATTTGAAGAGTTTCCGTGCTGCATTGTAGACACTCGAAATTGTTTGAAGAAGCTCCCTCTCGTTACTTACGGTTATGTTATTTGCTATTATAAATAAAGACACGCGTCGAGAACATTCGAAGTGATCGATTGGCATTATAAACTATACAATTGCTTACTCCATTATACCCTCTTCTATTAACTTGTCTATGATTTTAATTACGAGGAGCGTTTTTGTGGATTCCGCAAATAGTATTTTTTTATTATTTGTAACTGATATTAGAGTATTTGCACCTCTAGCTTAAGATAGTCCTAATAATTTTTTTTTGTGTGAGGGATTTTTTACCAGGAGTTTGTGTTCAGAGTTCGAAATACTCTGACCTTTTAATAGATTATATGTTAAGAATTTTTCTGACCAAAACAAATCTTACCAGTGTGGAAATAATTTATAACCAGGTAAACAATCCTCAAAAGAATAAATTTAAATCTGTAAATGTAGAATAAGGTAAACAATAATAATTTTTGTTTGTAACAAAGACTTAGAAATTATTTTATAATTGCAAGAAACGATGTTGTAGATGCTTTTGTATGAAAGAAAATATTACATATTGTATATATGCTTCGTAATATTACTGCGTTTTATTTCATTTTGAGCTAGCCATGCAAAGTGAAAAACGAAGGTAAGTGAACAATTTCAAGTATACAAACCAAAAGTATCTTTTCACAGGACTCTTTTAGCGACACTTCCAACGCGAGACCAATTTCATATCACTCTTTCAATGACTCTCAGTGCGGCCTTGTCACATCACTCTTTTTGGCACCTGAACGCGCAAGGTCCCGGGTTCGAAATCCGACACGGTCCACTTGAAAAATGTTAGGCGAGCATTTTTCACAAAAATACGCCCTCGTTCGAATGAGAGGTAAAGTGGAGGTCCCGTGTGTAAGTGTTGTCACGCACGTTAAAAATCCCTACCTTGCTTGGAACAACAAGGGTTCGGCAAAAATTCCAAAATTTTTCAGGTAAAAAAACTCGCTTCCTGGCCAATGTAGTCCCTTCGAGTGAAGCATTAAAAAATCACATGTAAGGCTTTACCACAGGCGGCTCCGTGGCGTAGTTGGTACGCGTGTGACTACTACGCTCAAAGTCACGAGTTCGAATCCCGACACGGTCTGCTAGAAAAATGTTAGGCGAGCATTTTTCACAAAAATACGCCCTCATTCGGATGAGAGGCAAAATGGAGGTCGCGCGTGTGTGTTGTTACGCACTTTAAAAATCCCTACTTTGCTTGGAACAACAAAGGTTCGGCAAAATTCAAAATTTTCCAGATAAAGAAAACTCGCTTTCTGGCCAATGTAGTACCTTCGGGCGGAGCATTGGAAAATCAAATGTACGGCCTTACCACATCGCTCTTTTAGTGGCTCTTAACACGTGCGGCGTTACCACAGCACTGTTTTATTGGCGACCCAACCTATGGCTCGATTAATTCGTCTGTAAATTAGATTTTCTTGTCTCGTAGTATTTGTTTTTGGAATTTATTCTTTTTTTGTGATGTCTGATTAATTTCCAGTATGACTAATAGCATGAAAGAAGCTCGTGAGAGTTTGAGAGCTGAGGGAGGAGAAATTGGTTTTTAAGAAAGTGTTTATGTGAAAAAGGAAAATCGGGAGACCAAGGGTGTAGGAGAGCCAGGAATAAAAAATGATGACTTTTTTATTAAGTATACATCTAAGTTTGCAAGAACAAAAAGCAATGAGTGAAAGGAATGAAAAAGTATGCAGGAACAAAAAGCAAACATACAAGAAATGAGTGAGAAGAATGAGAAAGGCGTGAAAGAAATGGGTGACAAATTGGATAAAAATATTCAGGAGTTACGAGCAGAATTTGGAGAGAACATTGCAAAATTAGGGGAAAGTTAAATATTAGAAAGTGAAAAGAATGAAAGGAAATTTAAAGAGATTAGTGAAAGAATAACTTTGGGTTTAGAGGAGACTAACAAAGCTATTGAACAAATAAAATTTGAAGTTAGAGGAAAATTAGTGCAAATTTTAGAGGATACGGATAATGTAAAGAAAAAATTGTTCAAATAAAGTCAAAGCAAGAAGCACGTGAAAGAGAAACTAATGACAAAATTAAAATTTTGGATCGAAAAGTAAATGAAATAGAGCGAAGCTGTCAAGCGGGTTTTAAAACATTTAGAAATGATTTGGGAAATCTTAAAATAGACTTAGGGAATATATTTGAGAATTTAGAAGATAAAGTTAAAAATATTCATGTTGGAAACCGATGAGATGGAGTCCAACCAGTGTTCCGTTGGAACAACACTAAAAATTTTATGGGGATAATGAACTTAACCCTAAAATATTTTTAAATAACTTAAAAACTTTAATACAAAGTAGCTGGGTTGAACAAACGAAGTTAAATATTGTAAGGTTCATGTTGAAGGATAGTACCGAAATTTGGTTTTGACTAATTGAAAGTGAGACGAGTTCGTTTAGGGACTTCGAGATTAAATTTTTAAAGCATTTCTGGGGAAACAATTAGCAATTTAAAGCCAGAGATAATTTATTGATGAGCAAATATAATAGCGATTTAGGCACGACAAGAGAGTTGAATGCGATCAAGAAATTTAGCGTTGCCAAACAACTTGATCCTTTTTTAGAGGACAAGCAAATTACAAAGTATATAGCAAGTCACTTTGAAAAGGAAGTAAGGCAATGCATAGCATTACAAAATATTGTTGATAGAGATGTGTTTTTAGAATATCTTCAATGTTACCATAATATGAGTCAACCAAGAAGGATGGAGACCAGGCCAATTACTAGCTCGAGATGAAATGATCATTTGGACTTTGCATAAAAGTCTAAGTTATTATTTCATCTAATTCACTGTAATACTATAGTATTTATCAACTTACCTTGTGTAATTAACTATCTAAAATATTTATATATTTAATACTTGGCTTATAGCCGTAATGCTGTTCACTGCTAGGATTATATTTGTCTTTGTGATGTTTCGAAATGAGGTTTACGATTATCCTTTTATGTTTTTTAATTTTGAAAGATTTTACTATGGAGAACTTGCTGTTTACTGAAGAAACAATTGTTTGTTTCATTACATTTAATAATTTTTATTTTTATACAGGTTCTTTTTAAAACATTACTTCTTAATTCATTGAAATTAAATTAGTAAAGTAAGGTATTGGTGCTGCATATTTCAAATATAATCTTCGCAAAGCAACATGATCGTGACTCAATCAAAATAACATTTCGTGATCGAATTTATGAATGAATCAATTAATAAATCCTTCCTTTTATATTCAAAATTATCTATTTTCTAGAAAATACTGGTGTTTACGTGATTCCATTCCCAATAATACACGCCTATCTGACGTAACATTCTGGGAATTTCTCATTAGTGTTTAAATTATCGAGCTTTATCACCTCCTTATCGTGTTCCACTTATAAGTGATGTGCGCGGTCCGTCTTTTTTTAACACCCAAGGTTATTGTGAAGTCGTATACTAATCCAGTAATTGCAAAAAGTAATAAATAACTTTTATTAAATTTTATGAGGTTTTTTTAATGTACCGGTTGCTTCTTAAAATAAACGTTTTTTTATTAATTAGATCGTACAAAATTGACGTATTTCTAAGTACAGATGATTTATCCTATATTCCTATTATTCTAGAAAATTCTTTGTTTAAAATGAATTTATGTAATCCACAGGGTAATTAATTTAAGTTTTATTGGATTTCTAATGCAAATTAGTTTCATTTTTTATAAAAAATATTTGCTTTCACGGTCAAACGTTTTTATTGCCCAAAATGAAGACACAAAGTTATTTATATTTATGCACGTAAAAGGGCATTGCCTTTTATTACAAACGAATAGCTTTTGTATTTATCTTAAAATGATCGATTTGCGTTCGCATTTAATGCGTTTTTAAGGTACCTTAAAATTAATTATTTTTACATATACAGTTTACGTTATTTGCTATGTATTTACAATACGCTTATATCATACGGAGTGATTATTTATACACACGCAATTGCATTTTTTGATAAACTTAAGTACGCTTGTATTAGACAGAGCGTAACTATGAATGGGTCTTATCTGTAGAATTTGCGTTTCAATGACCTCTGTTGAACCCTTATCACGTCAATATATTTATATATATACATAGTATATATATATATATATATATATATATATATATATATCTATTTATATATATATATATATATATATATATATATATATATAGTATATATAAGCCCCCCCAATGGGTTTTATTTGTAGAATTTAAATTTCAATGACTTCTCGTGACTCCTTATCACGTCAATATATTTATATAACACTTTTTCTTTGTAGGTTTATTAGGTCTGCTGGATTTAACCAAATACTTTTTTTTATGCCTTAAATATTTTTTATGGTTTTTCACAGGCTACAACTGTATTAACGTTTTACAAAGGCTGAACAAAGATAAGAAGAACTTACAGTGAGGATGGTTAAAATTGACATCAGTGTTTGAAATGAGTTAATGTTTCTTATAGAATAAATATTTATGTAAATAGTGAAAGTAAAATTGCAGTGTCATTTTTGATAAAAAATTATATTTTGTTTTTAACGGCAGTTTTGGTTAGTGAGTGTATGTGCATGTAGGCGTGTGTGAGTGTGAGGGTGAATGCGTGTGTGTAATTGTGTATGTGTGTGTGTGTGTGTGTGTGTGTTGTAATAGCGGTTTATATGGAATTTGTGTTATCAACAATTGAGTATATATATATATTGCACTGTGTATCCTCTAGATCGGCTCGCTAATTCGTGCCCCAATGTTGGGTTGACATAAAAACGCAGTATCCTTTGGGATTAAATTCAAGCCCTACCGTTGGGAGCCATAAAAATGCTATAGGTTAAGCTGGAATTATGTCCTAAAAATCGTGCCTCACACTTTGGGCGTTATAATAATACAGTAGTCTTCTATTTGAATACCCTACTTCCTCCTTTTGGATCAAAATATAACTCCAGCAATTTGCACCTAAATAAAACTTCATTACAAATTTCGTATTTGATTATGATATGTTCTAGTTTGATATTTACAAAGATTGCTTCTCCAAGTTGATCTACCACGGCTACTCATGTACACTCCCTCCTAGGATATACTTACCCCAACTACACAATCTTTCAACACCTTTACACACACCAAAATACAAAAATAAAATAAAATCCTTAAACAAACATACACTCTTCTATTCATATTACATAAATGATTATTCAGACAATCTCAATATTTACATTTCACCTTTTTTTTTCAATCTAAATTGTTTGTGAGTTATTACACTTCAACTTTTTTATTTTTTAAAGTAGATGGGCTTATCCTGAAAGCTTAAATTTACCTTTACTTGGTATATGGTGAGCTCAGTATAAACCTTTTTCCCTGATATAAATAAAATATTGCATGGTGAAATTACTCTAAAGACCCATTTACTCTTTACATACAAAATTATTACTCCTATTTCTACCTACTCAAATAATAATAGAAAGTTGTCTTTTATATACGGTAATCAAATTAATTTTCAGTTCATAAAATTTTCACCACTTAATTCTGAACACACCTAGCTTTATAACGCAATGCCAGCACCACAGTTCAACAATAAAACAAAATTCGTTACCTGGTGTGTTCTTCGGACGCACCACCTTCTTAGATGACCTCTACCAAACTCGCGTACTTGGATTTTCCCCACTCCATCTCAACTCGTTCATCCAGTTCCCCCAGTTATTAGTGGGTGCTTTTTATACCACCGTCTATCCAAATCGAAATTATGCATTCATCTCAATTTAACGTGCCACCAGCACTCTCGTTCAAGAAATACTTGGTTCGCTTACCTCAGTAGCATCCTGTTGTATTCGTGCAAGTATTTATACTTATTTATTTTCAGCCTGTTTAATTTGTTAGCACCAACTCGTGCATTTACAACACTTGTAAAAATATACGACGGACTGCACTATGCCGCGGCTTTTAATTTTAAATTAGAATGTCTTCTCGATGTTACTTAATGTACTCGAAGCGGATCAAAAGATTAAGAGAGCCTTACCACCCCTGGCAAGAGCTTTTATAATCTTAAACCCCTTCTCTAGTCACGTACTTTTGTAGATTTCGCTAAACTATCACAATCGTTACAAAAAATTCTCCAGATTTTTCCACTCAAATACTCAACTAACTTTTAAAACTCAGAATTTATTCCTTCCACCATGGCATTACTACAAAAAACTAGCTATCAGTTACAACCGTAGACGCGTGCCTAGAAAATCTTTCCTTTCCATTTACTCTAACAATTTGCAAAACATGCCCATAGTGCCTGCGTCTCTATTTTCCTTGCAGTCATGCGTTCATAACCACTATTTTCTGTCTCCCTCGTGTTTCCCTTACTTTCATTGAGCTCCTACTATCGCCATGCTGTTTACGGTTACGATTCACTCGCTAAATGTGCGCTTTGAAAATCGATATCGTCGACAAACATCTTGCATCTTTGTTTCATTCATTTGTCTTTTAAAATATACTCGTCTGTCACGCGCTTGAAAACCGTTTGTCCTTCTACCAACTGATGTAGTCTCTGTCTCCCTTAGTTGCTTTCTAACGATTTTCTGTCCCTTAAAATTATTGATTTTTGCTCGCAAATAACATACTTGTTTGTTAACCCGGCTTTTCTGTTGTACAATACCTTGAAATGTTATCGTTACGTCATATAGCTTTCAAAGAAATATATATTTACTCAAGCTCTCATTCTCTGAACTCCTCGACTGTTTGGTTATGTTATTTTTCTACGAATTAAGTTAACGTACCTTTTAGTTTATCATGCTAAATAAATATCCGTTGCATGAATTATTGATTTTTATTTACCGCGAAGCTTTAATATTTTCCTGCAGTCAATTTTGTATTAAATTAACGTATACAAATTATTGATTTTTCCCTACCACGAAGCTTGTTACATTCCAAAATTAGAAATGTACATTGTTAAATATGTGAGTAAATTACCGCGAATATTTTCAAATGAACTTGTTAATTTCCGCCATTCCGAACAAGTGCGTTTGCGCAAAAGAATGCGCAGGAGCGGGGTAAATGGCGCAAGTGCGCGGAGTGACACGACATTATTATACTACGAGGCCTGAAGCCGAGAACAGCTACCTGTGTCGTGGTGTGTATTTTCTACTTTTTTTAGGATGTAGGTTCTTCTATCCTATCTTGCCTTATCGTGCATTTACCTGCATTTTTGTCGTCACCTCTACAAACCAAAGAGGTTGAACGAATAAAGCTGGAATCAACAATAGCGTAGCCGACCCACTCTGAAACAACGAGGGCCCTGAGATGTAAAAAAAGTTTAAGTGAGTACATTGCTTTATTTATATTACAGATTTAGAATTGAATCACTTTTAAGCGTTTTTGGTATTTGATACAATTTGCAGCGTAATCATGTTATATTAAACAATTGCGCAATAATGTGAAACGCGGGAGTGTATCAAGCTACATAAAAATATGTCATTTAACAATAAAAATTTCTGTATTTAATTGTCTAGTTTGTCTTATACTAAAGTATGCAAATTATTTATTTGAAGCGTAATAAATAAATTATTATTTTTCTATCTACAGGGTCGTTATAAAAATACCTTCTGGGCTTATTTACACACGTTGACCTTTAACCTACACAGTAATATATATATATATATATATATATATATATATATATATATATATATATATATATATATATATATATATATATATTACTTCACAATGGTTAAAAAATAGGTTCACCCAACATCATAGCGATGCAAAAATTGGAAAAACTTATTGTGCTCTTGCTTTTCATCTACATTCTACCAAACATACAGCCAATTTCAATGAAATCACCATATTAACAGAAGACAATAACCACAAAAGACGATTATTTTTAGAATCTTACCACATAATACAAGACCATAATTGCATCAACAACAAACAAGACATCAATAACCTCAGTACAGTGTACTCACAACTATATAACATCACCAAATAGACAACCATCCATAAAACTAATTTACTAATTCACCTCTACATTTCAAAATATGTAGCATGTTTAATTTGATCAGTAATTATTCGCATCGAATTGCGAGGATAATGCGCCAAGCGTGCCTTATTCTCTAATAATGTTCCATATAGTACATAATAGAACGCTTCGTTTTAATAATCTTCTTATAGTAAAATATCTGTGTGACTTAAAGTTATTATGTCGAGCATCTCTAGTAATCCTGTTTCTTTCGTATTTCCCCACCTTTAACCGCAATTCTGTAAATCGTTGTTATCATTCGGTTTTAGTTTGGTTCGTTAGTCGCAGATTGGATATCAATTCATCAAGATGTTTTCGAGACTAGAGGCCTGCGATCTTCGATTGAATTATTTGGTGTGAGCGGTCAAGTCATGGTAGACTTGAATAAATTTCTATAACTTCTACTAACGGTTTGTAATTTATACATTTTACGAACTTAATTTAATTTTGTTTCATTTATTTAGCGCGCCTACGAAAAACAATAGAAAAGGACAAGGGAAGATAATCACAATACACCAAATTCCAAAACACCCCAAATTTATAGACCCATACCATTTATTCAAAACTTTTCTAAATTAAACAAAGTGTTCAAAAACTTAAATGTCAAAATTGCCAAAAGAATTTACTAACAATAAGAAATCTACACTCGATACTTAAAGATACAACACCAATTAAACTTAAAAAAAATGCCATTTACAAATTTAACTGTTTAGATTGTGATCAGCGTTATATAGGCCAATCGTCACCAAATATTGGTCAAAGAATTACACAGCACAAAAGTGACATTCGAGTAAAACCAAAAGCTTGTGCATTAACAACTCACACCCTCAACCAAAGTCACAAAATGGATTTATCTAATTCAAAATTTTTATTTTTTGGGATACTTTTCGTTCGGTTTTTTTTATGAAATATTCATTTGCTGGTTTCTGACGTTTCGATTATATTTAAAATCTTTTTCAAAGAGCTAAAAGTATAAAGATAATAACAGTATTCAAATTATAGTTATTGGCATACACAGCTTGAATAGAAAATATTTGACATTGACATTGACATAAAAATAAATGTGTAAATAAGGTAACTTGTAGAAACTGCAAAGTAGTAGGTTTGTAAATTATGGATGTAATGTTTTGATCATGTGGGGTGTATAGTATGGTGTGGTGTGTTGATTTAAGTATATTTGAAACGAATTTTGTTGTTTTTTACTGATGGGCGCCAGGAAAACTTAATTTTCTTAAATGGGCGCCACTTAACCAAAAATCTTCCGACATAGCTAGGGTTCTATTCCTGGGTAGAGCAATAAGAAGTGGGGGGGGGGGGTAAGTCGAATTTTGTTTGCAAACAAAAGCTAAACTAAGTTAAATAGGCGCCACCAAGTCCTGAGATAATCACGATAAGAACAAAGCACAATTCTAAGGGCGGACGTGCAAACCCAAAGATAAAACGATCGCCTTCGTTAGCAAAAACCTGTCTTATAAAAATAAGACACAGCTCCTGTAAGAAATTACAAAGATTAAATAAAAAAAATGTAGAACACCATTTGTGTCCTATAAAAGTATTAAAAATAAAAAAATGTTTATCCAATATTATATTGGCACAAAATTATTACCCAAAAATTCTACCTTTATGTTATCAGATTTGATCGCATTTGACCAAAATAAAAGTCTCAAAGTTTAGCTAATTGTTTACTGAAGTAAAAAACTTTCTTTTAAAAATTCATAACTTTTTAACATGTAAAAAAAATTCTCTACAATAACATTTATAACAAAGTCAAAATTTTGTCTTTTTAAAGCAAAAGACTGCTCTCTAAACATAAGCTTGTTTTAAATATTTGATCAAAATAATTTGTAACCACAATGCATTGAACTAACATTTCTATCCTGGGCAGATCTTATCAGGTAGATTACAGTTTCATAATTATTACGCAGCGTGTATTTAAATTTTTATACTTAGTTTTTATAATTTATCTGTGAATAAAAGCTAACTTCAAGATTGAAGAATGTTTAATTTGAATTTTATGAAAGATGCACGAAACATCTGCTTTTACGGCAAACATCTGTCAAATGTTGCTACATCACAAAAAAGTATAACGTCGAAAATATACCTTGAAATTTATCTGAAGTTCAAATGGAACAAAGCTTACAATTATATAAATCTAACCTGACAAAATTTCTTTCTACGGTTTGTAAAACCAGTTCAACAATAATCGAAAGTGAAACAGATCATATGTTCATAAACATAATAGCAAATTTCGTGTTTTTTTATATAACCGTCTGTTTACCAAAGACTAACGACATTCTAAACACATGCAAAAATTTTTTAAATTTAACAACGAACCAAACTGCATCTGATTCTCTTCGACAAACCCTATCAGAAATTTCCTCAGCTCCACATAACACCATTAAACCATTACAAACTTAGGAAGCCGTAACCATTCCTTGTACAGAACCATGCAACTTACAAAACAAAATCTTCCCTTGCTTGTCCTTTTCTATTGTTTTTCGTAGGCGCGCTAAATAAATGAAACAAAATTAAATTAAGTTCGTAAAATGTATAAATTACAAACCGTTAGTAGATGTTATTGAAATTTATTCAAGTCTACCATGACTTGACCGCTCACACAAATAATTCAATCGAAGGTCGCAGGCCTCTAGCCTCGAAAACATCTTGATGAATTGATAGCTAATCTGCGACTAATGAACCAAACTAGAACCGAATGACAGCGACGATTTACAGACTCGCGGTTAAAGGTGGGGAAATACGAAAGAAACAGGATTACTAGAGATGCTCGACATAATAACTTTAAGTCACGCAGATATTTTACTATAAGAAGATTATTAAAACGAAGCGTTCTATTATGTACTATATGGAACATTATTAGAGAATAAGGCACGCTTGGCGCATTATTCTCGCAATTCAATGCGAATAATTACTGATTAAATTAAACATGCTACATATTTTGAAATGTAGAGGTGAATTAGTAAATTAGTTTTATAGATGGTTGTCTATTTTGGTGATGTTATATAGTTGTGAGTACACTGTACAGAGGTTATTGATGTCTTGTTTGTTGTTGATGCAATTATTGTCTTGTATTATGTGGTAAAATTCTAAAAATAATCGTCTTTTGTGGTTATTGTCTTCTGTTAATATGGTGATCTCATTGAAATTGGCTGTATGTTTGGTAGAATGTAGATGAGAAGCAAGAGCACAATATGTTTTTCCAATTTTTGCATCGCTATGATGTTGGGTAAGCCTATTTTTTAACAATTGTGAAGTAATATATATATATAATATATATATATATATATATATATATATATATATATAAATTATATATATATAATATAATACTCATATTTAGACCAGGGTAGAAAATTAAATAATCACATCAAATAATTTTAATCACCATGTATAGGGAATTTTATTAGATAATACGCTTTATTAAAAAACCGTGGAGAATAAAAATTCATTCGTTTCATTAAAAATAAGAGATTTAAATTATTTATAAGACGCTTTATATAAAAGGAAGCAGTATTAGAAAACTTTACGGGTAATTTAATTATCCCTAGTAAAGAAACAAATAAAAATTACGTGCAAAATTTATATTAATTAACTCTATTTTAAGTAACTGGTATTAAACAAAACGTACAGATAATAATTGTAATTGAAGTTAATTGAACCGTTAGTAACATATAAGATCTATAAAAACTTGAAAACCCCAATAAAATACCATGAAATCAAGCTCTGAGAATTAATAGTATGTTTAAACACCTTGCGTATTTTTTAAAAAAGCTCATTCTGCGTAAATGTTGCAGATAATTAATAGTTACAAGGAATCTTGAAGAAACCGTGGCTTAATATTCACGAGAAGGTGCGATACGGGGTTATTTAACCCAGATAGTCCACATGGACTGAAATAATCGATAATAAGGAATATCAATTTGCACTAATAAGAACAGGGTAGATAGAGACAGATAATATGCGCAAGACCGAGACACATATAGTAAAAAGGCGTGAGTAGAGCAACGTCATGGGGTTGCGATTGGTTGAAAGTAAAAGGCAAAATTGAGAGGTAGAAATAACATTGCTGTATAAAATTTAATTAGGTATTCTCAGACGTTGCGTGCCGTGTGGAAATTTTCTGAGATTTAACTGAGGCGAGTGCAAAATTCGTAAAAAATCGCATGCCGGGCTGCGGACTGGGAACAGAGCAGGCGAAATTCTAGAAACTGGCCGTTTTGGGGAACAGACCGACAGACAGGCTAACCGCTATATATACGGAGGTTAATATGAACAAGCTCTCTGAGATCTTCGACTTGATTGAACGCGTTAAACAGTGTTTTTTTTGGTTTTCCGGTTTTAATATTAAATAATTTAAACAGTTTGCTCGAATATTATGTGATTTAAAACAGCTTGTTCTTTACGTGCTACAATGAATGTACGTTAGTGCACTTAGAAAAGAAGATACAAGGTAAAGAAAGTTTAGTATCACTGTACCAATTGGTAAAATTTACTACGACAAATAAATACACAAAAGTAGGCAGTTTTGGCGTATATTGGTGAAAGAAGTATGAATTTCTTTGTTATTTTCGGGGTGTTAATAATTAAATGGTTCGTAAACATGACTGGATCCACTAAACAAGGTTCAGATATACACAGATGAGTTCCGGAAAAGCGCTGAAACAACTTTAAATAAATGGTGATGGAGCAAATTTTTAAAACGTTGAGAATCAGAAGCCGTAAATATAACCCAGTTGGAATGGTGTAATTAACAAAGGGACGATGTACATTGAAGCTACGAGTGCAGTAACCTTCAGGTAAATTATACTATTTTGTTCGAACTTTGATATTTTGGTGTGTGTTGAATAACTTTACAATTTGTTTATTTAAAATGGACAGTAGTGAAATTGTACTAACAATAATATTTTAATTTTAAGGTGAAATTTGCTTGTTTAAGTAGAAAGGGTATTTAGTATTGATGTTCTGGATTATGATGAAAATATGGGTATGTCTTTGAGCTCAATTAGACGAACCTGGTTAATTAACGTAAAGGGTGGTAGATGCTCCTTTGTACTCAGACTCAGGTCTGCATATATTGTTATAGTAATTAGTAGGCATCCTACAAGGACTTTAATTCTGGATGCATTCTAAAATGATAACAAATTTAATCTTGAAATTTTCTGATACTGAAATTTATGCTGAATTTTAATTTTGAAATTTTAATGTATTGTGAATATTGATGTAAATAGAGTTAACGTTGACGTTTGTGGTAGGAATGTGTTTGTTTTTTTTTATGTATGAGGATGAAAGTTATCTAGAGGAGCAGCCGAGGCGATTAACGGAAGAAAATCAACAGACCAGGTAATTCAAGAGGTGTCACAGCAATATATATTATATATATATATATATATATATATAATATATATATATATATATATATATATATTACTGTGTAGGTTAAAGGTAAACGTGTGTAAATAAGTCCAGAAGGTATTTTTATAACGACCCTGTAGATAGAAAAATAATAATTTATTTATTATGCTTCAAATCAATAATTTGCATACTTTAGTATAAGACAAACTAGACATTAAATACAGAAATTTTTATTGTTAAATGACATATTTTTATGTAGCTTGATACACTCCCGCGTTTCACACTATTGCGCAATCGTTTAATATAACATGATTACGCTGCAAATTGTATCAAATACCAAACACGTTTAAAAGTGATTCAATTCTTAATCTGTAATATAAATAAAGCAATGTACTCACTTAAACTTTTTTTACATCTCAGGGCCCTCGTTGTTTCAGAGTGGGTCGGCTACGCTATTGTTGATTCTAGCTTTATTCGTTCATCCTCTTTGGTTTGTAGAGGTGACGACAAAGATGCAGGTAAAGGCACGATAAAGCAAGATAAGATAGAAGAACCTACATCCTAAAAAAAGGAGAAAATACACACCACGACACAGGTAGCTGTTCTCGGCTTCAGGCCTCGTAGTATAATAATGTCGTGTCACTCCGCGCACTTGCGCCATTTACCCCGCTCCTGCGCATTCTTTTGCGCAAACGCACTTGTTCGGAATGGCGGAAATTAACAAGTTCATTTGAAAATATTCGCGGTAATTTACTCACATATTTAACAATGTACATTTCTAATTTTGGAATGTAACAAGCTTCGTGGTAGGGAAAAATCAATAATTTGTATACGTTAATTTAATACAAAATTGACTGCAGGAAAATATTAAAGCTTCGCGGTAAACAAAAATCAATAATTGATGCAACGGATATTTATTTAGCATGGTAAACTAAAAGGTACGTTAACTTAATTCGTAGAAAAATAACATAACCAAACAGTCGAGGAGTTCAAAGAATGAGAGCTTGAGTAAATAAATATTTCTTTGAAAGCTATATGACGTAACGATAACATTTCAAGGTATTGTACAACAGAAAAGCCGGGTTAACGAACAAGTATGTTATTTGCGAAGCAAAAATCAATAACTTTAAGGGACAGAAAATCGTTAGAAAGCAACTAAGGGAGACAGAAACTACATCAGTTGGTAGAAGGACAATCGGTTTTCAGGCGCGTGACAGACGAGTATATTTTAAAAAACAAATGAATGAAACAAAGATGCAAGATGTTTGTCGACGATATCGATTTTCAAGGCGCACATTTAGCGAGGGAATCGTATCCGTATCCTTGCTCTCCTCCTTGCTCGGACACCCCCAACCATTTTCATTACGTCACACCCGCATTCTTTCCACCCGCGAGATAAATCTTTCTCCACATTTCCACCCACGAGATAAACCTACCTTGCTTGGTATCAATCAATATTAGAATTTTCTCAGCTACCCAAATCTCTAAGAATTTTTCAGATAGCATCACCCCCCAGGGAGCTACCCTCATTTTAAGATTTTGTACCTGTAGCGACTTTTGAGCGTCTGCATAATTTTTTTTAGTCATGCGATACATTAAATTAGCTTAGAATTTTACGCAGAATTCGAATCTGTAAACAGATTTAATATAGGACCACGCCCTGCAAAGTTACACATATACCCTCTGCGAGATAAATCTTTCTCCACATTTCCACCCACGAGATAAACCTACCTTGTTTGGTATCAATTAACATTAGATTTTTCTCAGCTACCTGAATCTCTATGAATTTCTTAGATTGCACCATCTCCAAGGGAGCTACCCCAATTTTAAGATTTCTTACCTGTAGCGACTTTTGAGCGTTCTTATAAATTTTTTATACATGCGATGCATTAAATTAGTCTAAAATTTTACGCAGAATCCAAATCTGCAAACAGATTTAATATAGGACCACGCCCTGCAAAGTTACACATATACCCTCTGCGAGATAAATCTTTCTCCACATTTCCACCCACGAGATAAACCTACCTTGTTTGGTATCAATTAATATTAGAATTTTCTAAGCTTCTTGAATCTCTATGAATTTCTTAGATTGCACCATCTCCAAGGGAGCTACCCCAATTTTAAGATTTCTTACCTGTAGCGACTTTTAAGCGTTCTTCTAAATTTTTTAGTCATGCGATACATTAAATTAGTCTAAAATTTTATGTAGAATCCGAATCTGTAAACAGATTTAAAATAGGACCACCCCTTACCGTTTTACACATATGCCCTCTGCGAGATAAATCTTTCTCCACATTCCCACCCACGAGATAAATGTACCTTGTTTGGTTTCAATTAATATTAGAATTTTCTCAGCTACCCAAATCTCTAGGAATTTTTTAGATAGCGCCATCCCCCAGAGAGCTACCCCCATTTTAAGATTTCTTACCTGTAGCCACTTTTGAGCGTTCTTATAAAATTTTTTTTGGTCATGCAATACATCTTGTTAGTCTAGAATTTTATGTAGAATCCGAATCCGTAAACAGATTTAAAATCGGACCACCCCTTACCATTTTACACACGCCCTCTAAATTATAACTTTCCTGCAGCCCATACCTAAAAGAAAATCTAAAACCCATTCTTAAAACTTTTTATTACAGACAATTTTTACTAATACAGTTGTAATTTTGTAAACCACATTTCTAAATACATATTCACAATTTTTTATTTTCAACCTAGAACTTCACATATCGGCTTATACTTATTAATATTTATTTCTAAATAAAGCACCTTTTCCAAAGACCAACCGGGCCCACATGTTTCAAATTCCTCTGATTTTGTTCTTATGGTTTCGCTTAAGACATCGTACATATTTTCCAGATTACTAGAAGACGTTATAACCACATTTTTTGTGTTAAAGGATTTCACATCGGACTTCTTTTCTCCCATTTTGATGTAAACGCCGTAGAGTTCGCAATAGACTTTTATTGCTGTATGTTGTATTCTTTTTCCATTTATTAATCGAATAAATCGCTCTTTCTGCTTCCAAAGAAACTCGGCACTCTATCGTCGACACTGGCGTTCTTTATGCGATAGCTAGCCATACGGTTGTTAAACGCAGTGTTAACCATTTCTACACCATCGTCGCTAGTAGCGGTAACTGATACATTTTTATGTCTGTTGCTCCTTAAGTGTGCGGCATACCTAGTTTTTTCTATTTCGAAATCGCATACTTTACACATAATTCGTGGTTGTTTCGTACAAGATCCTTTAACAGCTGGCGGAGCTGAACGTTTACGGCTTAATAACATACCATGCTGTTTTTCCTTATGTCGCTGTAAGCTATCCATTCTCGTAAAAGCGATACCGCAAGACCCACAGTTAAAGTACTTTGCTGCGGACGGATGTATAAGCTTAACCGACGACGATGTTACACCACGACATTTGTTCTGGTGCCGTTTGAGAGCATTTTTCCAGGTATAGGAAGCACCGCAAGAGTTGCACTTAAAAACTTTTGCAGATACCATTTTAGTACAAAACAAAATCCGCACTATAGCACTTTGGTTAAACTTGTAAGTGAACTAACTTATAAATAAAGAGTTTACTCCTGCGTACCTGCTTTATGTACCCTATAGAATGCATACCGAAGGTTTTCGAAGACGGCCGAACGATGTTGAGGATTCGGCGAGGAACTAAATGACGTCATAATCCTTGCAGCTCGTCCAATACATTTAGCACCAATGTATGCGCCCGGTTCTCTTCGTCCATGCTGCGAATACCGTTAGTAGAAACCCCGGAAAACGTCTTCTATGTTATACGGATCGCGTGCATATTAAAAATCCAAAAGGGCGGTAGCACACGCACACAAATTGTGTGCAAGTCGTTCTGTAGAAGATGCAATGCTACTATAACCAAAAACACTTTAAACCATTACTAAGAAAATACCAACTTGCTGTCTACAGGACACTTACTAATAAAGCAATTTAATTTTAAATAACTTCTACGTCATACTTTAGGAAATGGTAGGCTTGAATATTTTCCAAATGAATCACCAAGCGAAAGTATATGCTTAGCGGTATTAAAATTAGCCATTAATTTCCCATTTTTACGACCGTGGTTAATTATAGATTAAAATTTAATTTGTTCACGTTCGAGCTTCTCGTAAACTAACATATTTTATAGTAACAATGCGCTGTATAATACATGCATACTTCTTCGCCGAGCTACAGCTATTCTTGTAATTGCTAGAAAAAGTCACTTTCCTTTTTACTGTTAGGACCGATGCAAAGCACCATTCTATACATTATTTATAAGTGTAGCACATCGCGCACTTTTTCGTCTGATAATTAAATTTTGCTTCTGTAGGCTTTTACACTTTCGCATAGCGGTCGGCCGCACGTAATGATTTCTAGAACCGGTAAGTATTTGATATCGCTCAAATAGAGAATTAGATGCTCGATGTCTGTCAATTTCCGATTCCCTCGTAAAAGGTAGAAAAAACTCGGTCAATCATCCATTATACTTCGACCCGCTCCTGTTCTGATAATTTACAAACATTTTTCAAACGACAATGGGCTGAGAATTTTTAAACCTCCGAGGGATCTTTAAGTCGTGATCAATTACACATCCGAGCTACGCCTAAACTAATATATTTTGCAGCAACTGTGCACTGTATAATACATGCATACCCCTTCTCTGCGCTACTGCTATTCTTGTAGTTGCTTGAAAAAGTCAGTTGCCCTTTTTACTGCTAGGGCCGCTAAAAAGCGCCATTCCATACTTTCTTTATAAGTGTTGCACATCGCGCACTTTTTGTCGGACAATTAAATTTTTGTTTATGTAGGCCTTTACACTTTCGCTTATTTAAACATCTAATACGATTGACTACCACTTTCGATTATTCTAACGGAGACCACCATACATCCCGCCACACCGTTCTTTTTGAATCCAACGATCCTATGGGCTTCCACGCACTAACACCTGACGTATCTTTCCTACTATTTGTTAAATGTTAAACAAAAACTACCGGTATCGCCATTGTGGACGTAAACAGATATTTGTGGATGTGTACGAGAGTATGTAACCATATACATTAACCAGTCTAAGCTATTTTATTTAGTCCACGAAAACTACTATTTTTTCTAAACCATAATTAATAATCGCCTTTATAGGTTCCACATTTCGACCATTTCCCAATGACTGGTGCCACGTACATGGAAACTTTAATTTCTCATTAGAGAGAATTCTTATTCTCCCACGCACTGCTGCGTAGTTGCATGCCTACCCCTTTTGGAGGTATATGCTCGTTATAGGTTGTAAGATCCTCGGTTTTACTTAACTACAATTCGTGAGACCCCTTTAATCTTTTTAATCGTATCTTTCTCGCCTACAATACAGTAGGACTTAACATTACTACCAACAAATTCTAATACTGGACCCCCATTAAATACGTCTTTAATTTTCCCTACAACTTTTTTTGTTGACAAGTGTTATATTGTATTTATTATACGCGGAGTAGTCACTCTTTTAAGATAAATAAATTTTGTTTGGCATCAACTAATATTAAATTTTTCTAGAGACCCCAAATCTGTAAATAAATTTTAAATAGGATCACCCCATACAAAGTTATGCCTTTTAAAGACCCAAATCACTGATTTTTGCCCATCTTTATTTAACTCCATCTTTAAAACCCTTTTTTTTCGCTAACCAAGACATATGCTTTAACCAACCGTTTCCCTAGAAATCTAAAACCGCAGTGTTCCGCGAATACCACGTGAAGATAACACGTATACTCTGTCAACCAGGATAGAAGCCGGAAGGATTTGGAAGGTGGGAGAAGAACTTAAAAATTATGGAATCTTAAAACTAATATATACAATAGATTTACAAAATCCATAGAAATATAAACAACTATCTTATATCTTTACGCCCCCATGCGTAGATTGTTGTACTATTAGGAATGATGTACCTTTTGCCATCTTCCCTCGATAAACTAATTTTATTAATAAGCTGCGTATGCAAATCGTATTCTTTTACTCCGGATACATACGCCTGCAAGTACTCGATACCAAATAAAGAATTAGATGCTTGGTGACTGTTAACATCCGCTTCCCTCGTGTACGGCCAGACACGTCCCAGCCCATGAGCACCCCTGCACATGCACACCCCTGCCTATGCGCACCCCTGCGCGTGCGCACCCCTGCCCATGCGCACTGCCCATGCGCACCCCTCTCTGTGCGAGTGCTATTTCGGGGTAACGTCACAGCCTTTTATAAATAAAGAGCAATGTTATATACTATTATAAAATGTTCATTCTGACATTATACATAACAAATTTAAAAATATTTAATGCCAAGCATGGAGTCATTTAAACTTAATTTTAATACAAAGTTATACACAGAAGACAGTCCTTTCTTTATGTTTGTTTGCAGTGGTTTTAATTTTATCTAATTTTATTCGCAGCTTAAAATTTAAATCGACACCCAAGTTTTCTATCTCCTTTTCTAACCAATAGTTTGATACATAAAGACCGTCTAGGTTTTCGAATTGTAAAATGTACCGAAGTTTGCCTCTATATTTAAAGTCTTTGATTCCGCCAACAACCAGATCCATTCCTTCGTGTAATTCTTGCAGCTTGTGACAATCTTTTAATCGCAGCTTTCCCATTATATCCTGCATACGTATCTTGTTAGCTTGATCGACTTCTTCTTGTCGGTATTGGAGGAAATCCTTTTTCTCCCACACACTGTTGTGTAGTTGCATATCCACCACTTTTGGGAATATATGGTTGTTATAGGTTGTAAGACCCTCGGTTTTAAATGATCCGAAAGGTTCTTTACTGGGCAAATATACAATGTTTAGCGGAACCCCTTTACATGTGGTGTACGCCAAGGTTACGAAATCCGCATTCATTAGTTCGTCTTTGTTATCTGCCATTTTGATAAATACGTTTTTAGAATAACCTTTTAAAAAGTATACGGATTTAGTACCATCCTTTTCTGCAAGAATACCTACATAACTAAAAGAGTCTTTCTTACTAACCGTAAATGCATACAGCTTGTACAACCCGGATGTATCTAAGTCAGTCCATTGACACATAAAATAATCTTTTAATTCTTCCTCATTTTCTCTAATAAGATGTTCTTTGTCTAACACATCTTTGTATTGTTCGCGTATGGTCGCAGTGTTTTCCATGGAAAACGCGGTGAACTTTTTAAACGCAGTTTTGCAGGTTTTATATATATATATATATATATATATATATATATATATATATTTAAGTCTCTAACAGCATTAAGTCATGTTACTTACGTTTATTAAGGAGTTAATTAACTGCTGAAATTCCGTGACGTCGGTTCTTTTGTTAAAGTCCATTTGTGTAGTCTCTCTCCGCGGACACTGGACACTGGAGCTGCTACCTTATTCGCAGGAAACTGTTGTTGACTTCTTATGTTAAGAATCAGATTTCTTGTGGCCTTATTTGGCGATTTTGTATTAGTTTTTTATCCAGAAGCCTTTGTATTATTTTAACGCATACTGGGCGTTCTTCACTACTAGCTGGGTGGGTGCCCTAGCAATTTGCACATTCTGCAGGTGGGTCTCTAGACTTTGTACATTGTTAGGTTCAATGTTTCTTTGCGCCTTTTACGCATCTAATAGTATCACGACAGTTCCCAGTAGCGTAGGTTCACTGTTGGCAACGTCGGCATTGAATAATGCGTTTCTTATTTCTGTCTCTTCCAGCAGCTAATTCGTGTAACAGCAACGCTTTTATCATCGTTCTGGAGTTTTTCAGGGTTACACTAGTTATAGGTAATTATTAAATATTAAGGAGCTCTAACAGTTTTCATTTTATAAATATTAGTCACAAAAACGTTTTTGGCCTTTGGTTCATCACATATTTCTTCGGAAGGTATATCCCCATCGAGTTCGCATAAGACGAATGCGTGCGACTTTTTGTCCGTATCTGAGAAGGTATGAAACTTCACTTCATCATGTTTTACATATTTAATATAATCTCGGCGTTCACTACGATCCACTATAAAAATGTTTGTATTATTATAACTATATTTTATTGTAAAACCTTTCGTAATCTTAGCACTAATTTGTTCTACTAATAGCTTATAATTTTTTACACTACAGTGTATCACTATCAGTAGTGTGGACTTAATTTTGCGAGTAATAGCATATTTTCTAGGAGTCTCAGTAATACTTTCATCCGTAGAATCGCTGAAATCCATTTGCGTAATTCGTTCAGCATCACCATTAATCCTGTATCGAAGTGTATCTATTATGGGTAGAGGAAAGCGACACCCTGCTAACAATTTTACTCACCATTGTTATTTTTTTAGGTACTTGAAACCGTCGGGACTTATGTCAAAGCTTTTGCTAACAGCTTGAGGTTGTGAATGAATGTTATTCATAAAACTTAATCCGTTCCTTACTAACACTTTCCATGTTTAAGACGTTGCTTACATTGTGTATTTCAATTATATCGTTCTCTATATCAGTTGTTGACCCACGCCTGCTGTCGTTTACCTGACTGAATGATGCTTCATTAGCGATGGAATATGAAGAATTTACTAGGGGTTCTTGGGCGTTGCACTCACTTTGAATTTTACTTTTCAGTTTTAACAAACTACGTACACTCAATATTTCCGCATAAACGTATATTTATCACTGAGTTTGTTTTTACGGATTGCAACTTTTTGCGTTTTACTCACTTTTATCGGACAGTACCCTTGTTCTATTTGAAGGCTGTTTAATTAAAAGTTTTGTAGCACTTTGTTATGCCTAACATAACTATAACCCGCACTACATTTACATTATGATTAAAATTATTTTACTGCACTAAATTACACAAATTATTAAACGCACTTGAAATATGCAGCGATTGAACTCGTTATATGCAATTGCGATTTCAGTGCGTTGTACCGAAACATCTTCACATTCAAAATTCCTGGCGCGCCTCACAATTCGAAATTCGTATATATATAAGGGAAATGTATTATTAACCATTAAGCATCGGTGGTTCAGTGGTAGAATGCTCGCCTGCCACGCGGGCGGCCCGGGTTCGATTCCCGGCCGATGCATAATCTTTTTTGTTATTTTTTTTACAATAAACACCAAATAAACAGAACTTAAGATTATATGTTGCTTTAAGCACAGCTTAAATTGGTAGGAATGCTTATACAGTGTTTGATATTTCATAGCTCCCACGAGTTATGGTTTAAGTAGTATTTTATATTTCTTTTGAATTTATTTTTCTATTTTTGTGGCCGTCAGGTTTTATGCAACTTTTAACAAAGATCACCATTAGGCTGTTTTATATATTATGCTACCACGAATGATCTGTTAGCCTGCTTTGTAACGTATATAATTATAAGGTGCCATTACCTTTCACATCCAACCGTATGTATACCCATTTTGACATGCATATAGTGGTATTTTAAATGCAATTCGTTTACAGCTTTTTAAGGGAGTAGAGTAGACGTGGATTATGCATACAGTGTTGACACTGCTTCTACACGGCATTACTATTAATAAAATCTCAACTTTTTCATTTTTTAAGGCTTTTCTATGATTTGCAGAATATGTTTAGGAAGATTTTTCTAAAGATATGTATATTGGGATTTTTAACCTCAGGTAACTTTATGTTATAAAGACAGGGAAGATAAATACTTAAAATTTTTTGAGTATAGGACATACCATTTCTCAAAATTTGAAGATATGTTTCAAGCTTTCTGCAATTTTTAACTTAAAATTAGCTTTTCATTGGCCAAAGTGGTGTGCAGTAATTTTTTGCTTTATGTACGAATCGGTAACATCATTAAATCGCGATTCAAAGACCAAAATACTAACCTTCTAAAATTGAAACCGGAAACCTTATTAATTGAAAATTTCACATACAGAAAGTACTCAGATCTGTTCCATTGATATATAATTGTAATAAAATTTAAAATACAATTGCGTTTCAACCTTTTGTTGAAGAATTTTATTTTTTATTAAAAGAAAATCATTATTTTTTCGCACATGGGATTATATGGTAAATACACTCAAAAATATATATTATTTATTGTAGTTTATTTCTTTAGTGGTTCGGTATTATAACAACCAGGAAATTACGAATAAATTTAAATAGAAAATATGATTATTATAACTTCTGAAATTTAAGAAAACAATTCGACGAACATGTCAAACAAAAGCTAACTTTGCATGTTTTAACGCCATCGAGAACGATGGGGCTCTGCGCGTGTGCTACAGTGTGCGCACATTACTTTTGTTCTACAAATTGGCAAATGTGCACATTTATCAAACTTTATTTCGTAAGAAACAGTAACCTTAAATTTGTTTTGTGCGTGGTTTGAAGCTTCTCTTTCTCTTCTACATGTGTCTGAATTTGCACAAATCAATCCTGTAGCTACCGCAAAACGAAATTCTTTCAAGCTTAGGTTTTTAACATCTAAAGATGGGCCTCTAAAAATAATGAAGGCATTTACTATACTTAGATCTAAGAAATGCCAGAATAGCCTTTTTGATTTTCAGTTGATTTCAATCAATGAAGTAAACATATTTGACTGATCAACATTTCCCATGTGCATATTGTACTCTATCATTATTCTTAGACACGGAACGTCTTGCAATGATCTATCCTTTTTCCTTCTTGTAACGATTTCCACATCATTTAGACTATGAAAGTTCCTCAGAAATAAAACCGGCTTTTTGTTCATCCACCTCAGATACAGTAATCTATCTGTACTTATTGCCCAGTCGGAAGTGATCCTTTCGACCTTAGTATTATTTTTCACTATATCCTTTGGTTGGTCTTTTTGCCCTTTCCTTATTGTCCCACAAACATAAATGTTTTCCTTGTACAGATCGCGTAACGGTGCAACAGATTAAAAAAAGCTATCAAAATATACTTTGTGATGCTTTCCCACTAGCACACGTGTTAGATCTTTGACCACTCCAGGACCGAGCCCTTACTCCACTCCATCTCCTATTTTTCCAGTATATATTTAAAATTGTGATACAAATCCGTACTGGTCTGCCCGAATCCATACTCTGTAACCCCTCTTCATAAATTTGAGAAGCATATAATGCCGAATTGCAATTCGTCCCTTGAATTTTACCATGGACTCATCAATACTTTGATTTTTGCTTGGTTTCTAACAGTTGCCAAAAGTTTCTGATAATGCATCAAGAAGTGGTCGAAGTTTGTATAACTTGGTAAAACCTGCTTCACCTTTCTTTGGTTGAACAGAATTGTCGTTGAGGTGCATATTAGACAAGAGCCAACTGACCGGTCTCGAAACATAGAGGATCATATAAAAGGATCTCTCATTTGTAAGTTCACCGACCACTAGTCCCGATACCTTAGTTTTTTTAGTAAGTCCCGTCATTAAATTTATACCAAAAAAACAGTTCATTTTTTCAAAATTAGTTGGCAAAAATCGTTCTCCAAATTGTTGTGTAGCATATAAATTTGTTTCATATATAATTTTGTCGAAAAGTGTAGGCGTTTCAATATTTTCAGATAAATTAAAACCAGAATCATCAGTGAAGGAAACAGGCTTATTTACAAAATTTGGATTTTTTGTCCATTCACACGGCTTCGACTTCGGTTTTGTAACAAAATGTGAAAGCGGAATATTATCTTCACTTTCGGATTCTAAATCAATGTTACTGATAGGATCATCAATTTTAGAATCAGTAACCCAAAATTCTGCAAAATCGCTATCGAAGAGCGTCAAGATATGCAATGCCATCAGTTGATGAAGCACTTGAAGTAATTGAGCCCATGTCAGGTGGAATCGAATCAATAAGTACGTAGCGGCCCTCGAAAGTAAACTGGCTCAAATTCATGATGGCATGCATTAGACTAATTTTTTGGTTAAAATCACGCTTCAGACCTAGTGGTCCTGTTTGATACCACACAATTTTCAAACAAAGGTGCTATTTATTTTCTTTTATATTAGTAATGTGAATCAATAGAAATTAAAGAATTAATCTTTCAGCGGGAATACGAAAGAAATTTACCAAAAAGTTTTTACAAAAAAGCGGCGCTTATTCGGTTAAGGAAGAGGCGCACGACAAACATCCAAAACAACACCATTCGAACGCACCCCGTAAAGCGAATAAATCTCCATAGTTTTGTTGTAAGTTGTCATAATGGATACGGCACGAAGAGTCTAAAAAATTGATGTTTCAGGTATTTTCTGGTCTGTATTTGATGGACTATACAAAACATATTATACGGTATTAAAATTAGTTTCAATCGCAGTCTGCTGTTGCGATAATAATATCAATTATTGGAGAAACCGTTAAATAAAAATAGGTTTTTAATGTAAATATAAATAAGTGCTTGTCTATATAAATTACATAGTCAAACTGATAATCTAGTTAATCGTCGTGTTGAAAAGAATTCAGTGTTAGTAGACATTGTAATAATTATTATCCGTGTAGGATTTTTCGTATTTACAAGTAATCGAGCTTTGTTCGACCAATAAAGCACAGTAACTAGAAATTCGTTATAGTATGATGGCACCATACAGTCCGTTTTGAATTTCAGGGATTCTTGCAAGACGTGGTAAGTACTGAAAGACCACCTTCTTGTTTTAAAGATAGCGAAAAATTTGCTTTCCATTTTACGTCACTATAAATTAGAAATGTAACCCATAAAGCATCGAAACCGAAAGTGCTACGTCAACAACCGCAATCTCTGCAACCTCGATAACGATTTTCCTTTACATGTAATATATTCGGATCTGGTACCGTGCATTAAGATTCGCCACTCAAAAGATGATCAGGGTTAAAAGGACTGTTTGTGTTAAAGAATTAAAGGGTTTAAAATTTAAACAAGCTTTTACTTGAAAAGGAAATACACAGTGTTTTTAGTAATTGGCGTATTACCTATCAGACACTTTAAATTGTGGATAGATACTACCCTTGTGATGTGTAATAAAGTTCTTCTGTACGTTATTTTCTGTAAGCTCATCAGAAATACTAGTGTATTAACTACTAATAAACTTTTTGACTTTATCATTTGCCTCTATTGTCGAAAAACATTTGACTACATTTTCCGCGTCTAGTGATAAAACTTCGTAAAGCAGGTAGTAATCATGCAGTTGTACAGTGTTTAATTAATTCTAAGTGTAACCTTTGGAAAAAAACAATCCATCGTTAGCTTTAATTATTTTAAAAATTTTGCCCTTTCTGTCACCAAGTAAAAATAGGCTACCGAAATTAATGTCCGCGCAGCTGAAGGTGCGTGAAGAAGTTGTCTACTTGAAAAGTTTCCCATAAGATGTTATGTAGGTTTTGCGTGAAATCTCATGCAACGTATAGAATTTCCTACTATGTTCTTTACAAAGTTACTACCAGATAGAGACCAATGCCTTCCTATGTGAAAGAGCAAGCAGTAATCTTAAGTGCCCGTGTTGGGCAGTCAAAAATCTAAGATATGCATTTCTTTAGGTAGTTGAAGATTACACTTAAATCAAAGAACGTAATCAGAGTTCATTGTAAACTGATTAAAGAAAAAAATTAACTCATGAAGTAAAACCTTCATGTTAGATATAAACACCAGAGATTGGTCCGAAGTTCTCGAACTTGACAGCTCAATATGACCGCGGGTTAGTTTATAATTTGGCGTCCACTGACGAATGAGTTGGACTACACAGAGAATATAAGATTCTTTAAAGAGTTATTTATTTTGTGTTTAAACATATATTGTTAATATTAGAAAAAACAATTACAAAAGGCAAAAAGAATTTACAATTTCTGAGAACCTAAAATATAAATTTGCGTTACTAAACCAAACATTAAGCAATGCAAATGGGTATGTATGTATGTAACTGTATACTATAAATGTATAATTTTATTTTCTTTAGAAGACATTAACAGTTTATATTTTATTTTTTACCTAACAAAGATTATTACACTAAACCTTGATTTTAAAAATTTAACATAATCTGCGCATACATAAAAATTACATAAACTGAACTTTTTTCAGATTCTATGTACAGAATGGCTAATCCAGATAGATAACCTTTTCTGAAATAATACTCACTTGATGTAAATGTAAATTAATCAATCCGTGCATTGTAGCAATTGATTCTAAAAAGGAACTATGTAGAGCATGAGTCATCGGTATTTAAAACTACGTATAAACTGATTAAATAAACATTTTTATTCCAAGAAGCAGCTTGAACATTGAAAATAAAACGTAAAATCCATGGAATAATCAAATATCTTTTGCATTAGTATGCAACGCCACAAATTATAGTATATGTGAAACAAGGATAAAGAACACGTCACGGATAACTATACAGATAAGAAAATTATAAAATGTCGAAATTTTATACGCTAATTGGGTATTTCGGGAAGCCTTAATGTTCAAGGCTATTCTGGTAAAATTCGATGATAATTCATTCATTAAATTTGATCTGATGCAGTCGATGCTTAAAGTAGATCAAGAAATGTTATTTTAAAATGTTAGCCGTTGCGTCATAGCAGTATGCAGTAAAAATAGTTGCGAGGTTGCAATGAATATTAAAGTGATTTTTTTTAAACCTAAATTACTACAAAAATGGAATTATTAATTACAAAGAAAAGGCAAAATTCATCAATATAAAGCTATTTTTAAAGATGTATTAAATAATTGAAAAGAAGATTTAACCCAAAAAGGTATTTTGATAATTGCTGTTGGAAATCGGAGATTTTAATTTGGAAAAACTTGTAAGCCGATTTGGAGATCAATAAAAAAAGTATAAGATTTTATTAACGAAGAGCATTTTTGTGGATTCCGCAAGTAGTATTTTTTATTATTTGTAACTGATATTAGAGTGTTTGTATCTCTAGCTTAAGATAGTCCTAATAATTTTTTTTTGTGTGGGGGATTTTTTTACCAGGAGTTTGTGTTCAGAGTTCGAAATACTCTGACCTTTTAATAGATTATATGTCAAGGATCATTTTCTGGCCAAAACAAATCTTACCAGCGTGGAAATAATTTATAAGCAGGTAAACAATCTTCAAAAGAATAAGTTTAATTTTGTAAATGTAAAATAAGGTAAGCAACAATAATTGTGTTTGTAACGAAGACTTCTAGGAAATTATATTATGTTTGAAAGAAACTATGCTGTAAATGCTTTTGTATGATAGAAGATATTACATATTGTGTAAATGCTGCGTTTTATTTCATTTTGAAAATTCCGTAAATTCCGTTGAGCTAGCCAGGCAAAGTGAAAAACAAAGGTAAGTAAACAATTTCAAGTTTACAAACCAGAAGTATACCTTTTTAGCACTCTGTCAGCAACGCTCTTAACGCGAGACCATTTTCATACCCCTTCTTCAGTGGCTCTCAGTGCGGTTTTGCCACAGCCCTCTTTTTTGCACTACCACGCGCGGCCTTACCACATAAAGCGTCGCCGTGGATCAATGTAGTAAGCGTAAGACTACGGATCCCAAGGCCCCGGGTTCATATCCCGACACGGCCGACTGCTTGAAAAATGGCAGGTGAGCATTTTTCACAAAAATTACGCCCTCGTTCGGATGAGAGGTTAAATGGAGGTCCCGTGTGTGAGTGTTGTCACGCACGTTAAAGATCCCTACCTTGCATAAAACGGCAAGGGTTCGGCAAAATTCAAAAAAATTTCCAGGCAACAAAAAACTCGCCTCCTGGCCAATGTAGTACTTTCGGGTGGAGCATTGGAAATGTAAATGAACGGCCTTACCACATAAGCGGTTCCGTGGCGTAGTGGTATGTGTGTGACTACTACTCCCAAGGTTCCGGTTTAAAATCCCGACACGATCCCCTTGAAAAATATTAGGCGAGCATTTTCACAAAAATACACCCTTGTTCGGATGAGAGGTAAAATGGAGGTCTTGTGTGTAAGTGTTATCACGCACGTTAAAGATCCCTACCTTGCTTGGAACAGCAAGGGTTCAGCAAAAACCAAATTTTCTAGGTAAAAAAAACTCGCTTCCTGGCCAATGTAGTACCTTCGGGTGGAGCATTGGAAAATCACATGTAAGGCCTTACCACATATAAGGCGGCTCCGTGGCGTAGTGGTATGTGTGTGACTACTACACCCAAGGTTTCGGGTTTGGATCCCGACACGGTCCGCTTGAAAAATGTTAGGCGAGCATTTTTCACAAAAATACACCCTCGTTCGGATAAGAGGTAAAATGGAGATCACGTGTGTGAGTGTTGTTACGTACGTTAAAGAACCCTACCTTGCTTGGAACAGCAGGGGTTTGGTAGAATTCCAAATTTTCTAGGTAAAAAGAACTCGCTTTTTGGCCAATGTAGTACCTTCGGGCGGAGCGTTGAAAAATCACTTGTTAGGTCTTACCACATAACTCTTTTAGTGGCTGCCAACACGTGCGACGTTACCACGGCTCTCTTTTAGCGGCGACCCAACCTGTGGCTCGATTAATTCGTCTGTAAATTAGAGTTTCTTGTGTCGTAGTATTTGTTTTTGGCGTTTATTTTTCTTTTGTGATATCTGATTAATTTCCAGTATGACGGATAGAATGAAAAAAGTTCGTAAAAACTTAAGAACTGAGTGAGTACAAATTGGTTCTCAAGAAAGTGTTTATGTGAAAAAGGGGAATCCAGAGGTCAAGAGTGTAGAAGAGACTCATGAATCATAAATTATGGCTTTTTTATTAAGTCTAAATCAAAGTGTGCAGGAACTAAAGGCGTTGAGTGAAAGGAATGAAAAAAGTATGCAAAAACAAAAGGAAAACACAGGAAATGAGTGAGAAGAATTAGAAAGGCATGAAAGAAATGGGTGAGAAATTAGATAAAAATATTCAGGAGTTGCGATCAGAATTTGGAAAGAATATATCAAAATTAAGGGAAAGTTAAAGATTAGAAAGTGAAAAGAATGGAAGGAAATTACAGAGATTAGTGAAAGAATAGCTTTGGGTTTAGAGGAAACTAACAAAGCTATTGAAGAAATGAAATTTGAGGTTAGAGGAAAAGTAGTGCAAATTTTAGAGGATATGGATAATTTTAAAGAAAAAAATTGTTCAAATAAAGTCGAATCAAGAAGCACGTGAAAGAAAAACTAATGGGAAAATTAAAATTTTGGATCGAAAAGTAAATGAAATAGAGCGAAACTGTCAAGCAGGTTTTAAAACATTTAGAAATGATTTGGGAAATCTTAAAACAGACTTAGGGAATAAATTTGAAAATTTAGAAGATAAAGTTAAAAATATTTATGTTGGGAACCTATGAGATGGAGTCCAACCAGTGTTCCGTTGGAACAACATTAAAAATTTTACGGGGACAATGCACTTAAATCTAAAATATTTTTAAATAACTTAAAAACTTTAATACAAAGTAGCTGGGTTGAACAAACGAAGTTAAATATTGTAAGGTTCATATTGAAAGATAGTACCGAAATTTGGTTTTGACTAATTGAAAGTGAGTTGAGTCAACACGGAGGATGGAGACTAGGCCAAGAAGCCAGCCCATGGACATTATTAATTAATGCCGCTATATCATGCTAACAAAATAGTCAGGAACCTTTACACCTCGAACAATTGGTAAAATACAAACCTGAACAAATGCTTTTGACATCCTAACAAGCGGACCTGCATTATTTCGAGTTTGTAGCTTTCTATGGTGCGCTATGAAAGAGCGGTTTTATTTTGTCATGGGCAGAGTAAATGAAATGCAGTATCAGTATGCAACTGTGGGTAACTAATAACAAATACTTAATCTTAAAAATATTCCAACGATCGATATAATAATTTGAATACCACCTCCATTTGGATGGCGACACCATTCAAACGATCTGACAAATAATTGTTTTACTTTTGCATATATATATATATATATATATATTGCTGTGATAAGGGGCTGTTTAAGGGTGTATTTTATAGCAAAGGTTGTGCAGGAATCAGAAATTATAATAGGAAGCAGAAAACTGCATTTATTTAATAGAAAATTGAGAAATGGAGATAGTTTGTAAATAGTAAGCAGTCAACATTCTGTATATAAAGTATAAGTAGTTTTAAGCGACGCAAATAGACACAGTAAGACGCATAGTTAGCGTAGAAATAAGGAATACATGCATTAAGTAAATAGTAAATATTTAACACCCTGTAGATAGAGTTTTAGTTAATTTAGGTAAGGCAAATAACGATATTCTTTAGTGGAAGCACGCGTATTTATAAGTAAACATAATAAAGTGTAATTAAACACGCATTCAGAAGAATTCCAAACACTTATGATAATACGGAGATAAGAAATAAAGCTTCGAAAAGCATAGTGTAAATGCGTACAAGTAGTTAACAATTTTGATAAAGAAGGATGATTAAAAATTGCTTGAATTTAGAATTTCCTAAGAGTTTGGTCTTTATTTAGCCGTTTGGCAACTGTAGTGATGGTTTTCGTTTTTAAAAGGGCAATAATTATAAACAACTATTGTCAGAAACTACGAAACTAATTATTATTAGTTTAATCAATACTTATCAGGATATCAATAAATAATGTTTTTTAATGTATACCTTGCCCTATACTAAGGGACAAAGAATACTGCTATAGTAAGCCTGCTTATTGTAAAAGGCGATTAAAAGGCGCAGCAAGGGGCAGCAGCCTTGCTGGCTAAAAGATATTGGAGGAGAGTCAGTTGGTCTCGGGGGATCCTCAATAATTCACAACGTTGTTGAGCGTTGGCCGTGACGGATACGACTTTTTGCTAAAATCTTTAAAAATTGCGTTGTGGAAAAATATGGGAACCTACCACAATATTTCCCAGGTAAGCGTGGCCTAAAACACGAAATATGTATGAATGAGACCTCACAAATAAAATTTTTGTCCGGAGGTAAAACACCCCTTCATTCGGATCTCCGAGAGGGGGTACTTGGGGTTCGTCATCGTAAGAATTTACAACAACAGTTCGATTTAGTGAGAGGGACTTGAAATATAAGGTCATTACTTAGGGTAGATAAGTTAAGAATTTATTAGTCGAAATGAGAAAAAAAAAGCTGGACATTTTAGGTATTAGTGAGGTAAGATGGCCAGAAAGTAATGACTTGTGGAAAGATAATTATAGAATAATTACAACTTTTTCAACTAATGGACAGGCAGGGGTAAGAATAGTGTTAGGTAAAAGATTAGGACGTAAAGTTAAAGAGTACTTACAATTTAGTGATAGTATAATTATAGTTAGATTGAGTACAAAACCCACACTGTTTTAGTACAAGTTTACATGCTTACAACTCAGTACGAGGATGAGACAGTAGAAAAGGTATACGAGGATATAAATAGTATAGTGAGAAAAGTAAAGGGAGATGAGAATTTAATAGTTTTGGGCGATTTTAATGCGTCAGTGGGAGAAGGTAGTGAGGGAAAAATGGTAGAAAAAATTGGGTATGGCAGACGAAATGCTAGAGGAGAAAGATTAGTTAAGTTTTGCCAGGAACATAGATTAGTAACTGTAAACACCCTATTCGAACAACATGTTAGGAGAAGATATACCTGAAAAGCGCCAGGTGATAGGGCTAGATACCAAATAGATTGTATTTTAGTTAAACAAAGATTTAGAAACCAAGTTAAAAACTGTTGTGGTTATCCAGGGGCTGACATAGATAGCGATCATAACTTAGTTAAAATGAAATGTAAGCTCAAATTCAAAAAATTGAGAAAAGTTAAAAGAGAGGGATGGGATCTAGGAAAGCTTAATGATAGTGAGGTAAATGAGAAATATAAACAAGTATTGGATAATAAGATCAAAAAAATAGCTAAGGAGGTAACGTAGAAAATAGATGGAAAGAAATAAAAAGGGCTATACATGATACAGCAACACAGACTATAGGTAAGAATAAAATAGAAGCGAGAAAACCCTGGGTAACAAAGGAGATAATAGATTTAATAGAAAGTAGAAGAAAGTTTAAACCTTTCAGAGAAGTGGATAGTGAAAGTAAGCAAAAATATAATAGAGTTAGAAATGAGATAGTACATTAGTGTAGAAAAGCTAGAAATAAATGGACGGAGGAGAATTGTAAGGGAATACAAGATGATTTGAAAGTAGGCAAGACAGACAGGGTTTACAGGGCAGTTAAAAAGTTTTTCGAGGAAGATAGGAAAAAATATAATAGTATTAAAGACGAGAATAATGAGCTTCTAATAAATAAAGTTAGGTAGCAGATAGATGGAAAAGATATTTGGAAGATTTATATAAGGGAGACCACATGGATGAGTTAGAGAACGACCAAGAAGACGATGTAGAAATAGGGTTCTGAATATTAAGAGAGGAATTTGATAGAGCTGTTAGGGATCTTAAACTAAATAAAGCGCCAGGGATGGACGATGTACCCGCAGAATTAATAAGTATGCAAGTCAGAAAACTTTAGACAGATTATATGAACTAATAAAAGTAATATATGACACAGGTGAGGTCCCAATGGACTTCGAAAAAAATATTATCATCCCAATCCCAAAAAAATCATGAGCTGATAGGTGTGAGAATTTTAGAACGATTAGTTTAACTTCCCAAGTTCCCAAAATATTAACATTAATAATTAAAAATAGAGTAGAAGTTTTGACTGGGAATTATTTAGGCGAAGACCAATATGGTTTTCAAATACTCCCTGTATGTTTGTTGTGGTTTGTTTAGCATTCTTTTTAATCTTCTTTGGGAATTAAACCACTCATAGTTTTTAAAATCATATCTATTTACGTTTCGATCCATGACCTAGGATCGTTGTCAAAATAATACAAACTTTAAGTTTGACATTTATGACATAAATTGAAGGTGACTTTGATTTATTGATGTTTGAAATATTTGGTTTGAGTACACTAAGCAAAAATTTTTAAAGTTTAAAAGAATGATTGCCTTCAATTTGTGTTGCGACCTGGGACCGACTTTCTTTAGGTAGCCAATACGCTTAACGTGAAATCAGCTGATTAATTTTTATTGGTGAATTTTATATAAATTCAATAACTTGGGAATTGGAAAACATTTTTTAACATGTTTCTATTTATACAATTGAAAGATTTCTAATTTTAAGTCTTATTTCACCGAGATCCACCGAAGGGGGTTAAGCAATCTGTGGCTACCAACATCCCCCAACACTTAGAATTTGCCGAAATAATGGTTTTCCAGTTAATATGCTTATTGTTATGTAATTAGTTATTGTATGTATAAATAGAAATCATGTATGTAGGCTGTATTTCATGTTAATATCGCAAGGAAAACCCAGGAAAAACTTGCAATGCTACCTAGATATTGTGGGCATTTGATCTTCATTTGTTATTTCTTTTGTTATTTCTTTTAGTAATGGAATCCATTGTTTACTGAAAGTCACGGATTCGTTTGCAACGCAGTTATTTGTATGTAGGGTTAAATAAGCAGCTTCTTTGATTTTGCGTTTTTGGTGGTTTTCTTCTTTGTCGATAATTTTTGCGTCTTCCCATTTTATTTTATGACTGGAGTCCCATGCATGTTGGCAAATCATGGATTTTCAAATTTTCTATTTTTTATATATGATTTATGTTCTTTTAATCGAACTTCAAATGGTTTGGAACTTTCCCTATATAAAACTTATTACATTCGCGTGGTATTATGTAGATACAGTTTTTTGAACTTTGTATTGCGTTTTTGGGTTTTGTTTTTGTTAATTGTGCTCTTAGTGTATTGTTGGTTCTAAATACTGTTATAATTCTAAATTTGTTTCCTATTCTTTGAATTTTTTCGGAGAATCCTTTTATGTATGGTATTGAGAGCATTTTGTGGTGTGTATCGTTGTTTTTGTTTTCTTTTTCTTTATTTTTAGGGTTTTTATTCATTTCTTTCTCTATTATTCTTTTAGGATATTTGTTTTCAATTAGTGTAAATCTGATTAGGTCTTTCTCTTTCTTTAAAATTTCTTCGTTTGATGATATTAATTTTGCTCTGAAATCTATTTGCGTAATTCGTTCAGCATCACCATTAATCCTGTATAGAAATGTATCTATTATGCGTAGAGGTCAGCGACTCCCTGCTAACAGTTTTACACAACGTTGCTGTTTTTAGGTACTTGAAAACCGTCGGGATCAATACTTATTCAGAGCTTTTGCTAACAGCTTGAGGTTGTGAATGAAAGTTATTCATAAAACTAATCCGTTTCTTACTATCACTTCCATGTTTAAGACATTGCCTATATTGGGTTTTTCAATTATATCGTTCTCTATATCAGTTGTTGACCCACGCCTGCTGTCGTTTACCTGACTGAATGACGCATCATTAGCGATGGAATATGAAGAATTTACTAGGGGTTCTTGGGCGTTGCACTCACTTTGAATTTTACTTTTCAGTTTTAACAAACTACGTACACTTTATATTTCCGCATAAACGTCTATTTTATCACTGCGTTTATTTTTACGAATTGAAACTTTTTGCGTTTTACTCACTTTTATCGGACAGTACCCTTGTTCTATTTGAAGCGTGTTTAATTAAAAGTTTTGTAGCACTTTGTAATGCCTAACGTAACTATAACTGTCACTACATTTACATTATGATTAAAATTATTTTACCACACTAAATTACACAAATTAGTAAACGCATTTGAAATATGCGGCGATTGAATTCGTTATATGCAATTGCGATTTCAGTGCGTTGTATCGAAACATACTTTTACACTCGAAATCCCTGGCGCGCCTCACAATTCGAAATTGATATATACATAAGAGAAATGTATTATTCCTCACTAAGCATCGGTGGTTCAGTGGTAGAATGCTCGCCTGCCACGCGGGCGGCCCGGGTTCGATTCCCGGCCGATGCATAATCTTGTTTGTTATTTTTTTACAATAAACACCAAATAAACAGAACTTAAGATTATATGTTGCTTTAAGCACAGCTTAAATTGGTAGGAATGCTTATACAATGTTTGATATTTCATAGCTCCCACGAGTTATGGTTTAAGTAGTATTTTATATTTCTTTTGAATTTGTTTTTCTATTTTTGTGGACGTCAGGTATTGTGCAACTTTTAACAAAGATCATCATTATGCTGTTTTATATTTTATACTTCCACAAATTATCCGTTAGCCTGCTTTGTAATTTATATAATTATAAGCACGCCATATACATGCATCTGCGGAACTGAGCTAAATGAATTAACTATTCATGGACTTAGTTGTCTTAGCGCAGGCCGTCACGTACGTCATAAAATCATAAATGACTTAATTATAAACGAGCACTAGTTTCAGCTGACGTTCCTTCTATCCTTGAACCTTATTATTTATTCAGAGATGACGGCAAAAGGCCAGACGGAATTAGTTTAATACCATGGAAGTTAGGGAAAGCAGCAATTTGGGATTTTACTTGTTGTGACACACTTGCTCCCTCATATGTAACTGCTTGTTCAGATAAACCCGGTTCTGCAGCAATTGCTGGAGAAAACAAAATTAAAAAAATATTCTTCCTTATCAAATCTTTACCTATTTTACTCAGTTTCGATCGAAACCTTCGGAACCTTTGGAGAACTAGGAATAAAATTCTTAAAAGAAATAGTTAAACAAATTACACACAATACATACGACAATAGAGCGACTGACTTTCTGTTACAGAAGAAGATCGCTTTAGCAATTCAAAGAGGAAACGCTATTTCTGTTCTCGGAACAATCCCACCATCTAAAAATCTAAAAGAATTTTGTTTTTTACTTTCAAAATCTTTAGATGATAACACGTACACTAAAAACAATAATAAAAGAGATCCAATCGATAAACACGTATCTGATTTATTTTACTAAGATTTAATTAGAAACCAGAAGAATGACCATAGATCTCTTACAATAAACAATCTTAAGGAAAATGTTAATGTTTCAAAGACAAACAATGTAATGAATAATGGACCTCACATCCAAAAGAGAAAGTATTAAAGATAAAAAAATGTGAGAAACAAAAAGATACAAAGAACTTAATGTAAATTTTCCAAGAACACGTGGTTTAAAAAATTTAGGCAAAACTTGCTTTTTCAATTCCGTTATACAATGTCTTGGACAAACACCACACTTATAACAATTACTCCTTGAAAATTTAAATTCAGAATAATATTTCCAATTACCTAATTCATTTGATGAAACTTTGTAAAAATGGCACCTTTTAAAACACATTTTAGCACAAACGCTAAAACAAATACAAAATGGTAAACCAAAAAATATAACTCCTGTATACTGTTTTTAAGACTTAAGCAAAAAATGCCCGTTTGCTGGAAGCGAACAACACGACTCACATGAATTGCTACGACATCTATTAGAAGCAATATGTGAAGATCATTTAAGAAATTATCAAGCAGTAATTTTACAAAAAAACGGAACTTAATCCAAAATTAAATCCCTCATGTACTGAAAACTATAGAGAACATATACAAATTTATGAACAAGAGAACTTTGAGCTATTATTACACACTGAACAGGTATTTTGAGGCACATTAATTAGTACAATTCAGTGACAAGATTGCAACCACATTTCACATAGGGATGAACCCTTCCTCGATCTGAGTTTGACAATATCAGAAAATCACAAAATCACAAAATAAAAAAATTTGACGAATATAAATCATCACAACACCAAATAAAAGAAGAAGAACTTATAATTAAAAAATCCCACAGAAAACAACAAAAGTGCTCTAATCAAGTAGGATCTACTGACAACCAAACTGTCACCAGCCGAATTAAGAAAACTAAAGAAAGCAGTCCAAAAGGTGAATCTTACATTAATAGAGAAGATGCCATCGACAGAAATATACCCTTATCTAACGACAACAAGAAAATACATAATGATATATACCAAGACGAAAAAGCAGATGAAGAACATTATATAAACGATGCATATAGAAATACTATAGTACCAAAATATCTATGTGAAAAACTGATTACTCTGTACAAACCTTTTTAAACCAATTTACGGCATGTGAGTTACTTACGGGACATAATAAAACAGTCTGTGATTGGTGCACAACAAGACAAGTTGAACCTGATAAAAAACTGTCTATACCAATGCCATTAAGCAAATTATAATCAACATTCCACGTCTTGTATTGATTTTTACATTTAAAGAGGTTTCAAACCCTAAGATTTCGGTCAATAAAATTGACTGATCAAGTAACGTTCCCTATATTACTGGATTTAACACCATTTTGCTTAAAAGAATGTCAAAGCCTTCAAGGGTTGAACTTTAATCAATCCAAAGTATCATACACATTATACGGCGTTATACAGCATAACGGTTTTATTCATCATGGACACTATGTCGCATATGTAAAAGTAAGAACGACGTTAGACAACGATAGTCACCGTTGGCAATTCCTACCTAAAAATAAAAACATTTATTGTTTTCACAATGCAAAACCACAAAAAGTAATATTGACATTCCAATGCGAAAATGGTACTATATTAATGACTCAAATATTTCAGAAATGCCCGAAAAAAAAGTCCTTGAGACACAGGCATATTTGTTATTCTATGAACGAATATTGTAATGTCCCCTATCCAAAATAGTTTTTATTGTAACTAATTGTATATATATGTAATGTAGTTATTATTTAAATAAAATTTATTGTGAGCCTTTGATAAAATCATATAAAAGGAAAAAATTATAGGGTACCATTACCTTCCACATCCAACCGTATGTATATCCGCTTTAACATGCATATAGTTGTGTTTTAAATGCAATTCGTTTACCGTTTTTTAAGAGAGTAGAGTAGACGTGGATTATGCATACAAAGAGTTCACACTGCTTCTACATGTCATTACTATTAGTAAAATTTAAACTTTTTCATTTTTTAAGACTTTTCTATGATTTGCAGGATATGTTTAGAAAGATTTTTATAGAGATATGTATTTTGGAATTTTTAAGCCCAGGTAACCTTTAGTTATAAAGACAGAGAATATCGAATCTCAAAATTTTTTGAACACTGGACATAACATTTCACAAAATTTGAAAATATATTTCAAGTTTTCTGCAATTTTTAACTTGAAATTAGCTTTCCATTGGTCAAAGTGGCGTGTAGTAATTTTTTGCTTTATATACGAATTGGTAACATCATTAAATCGTGATTCACAGACCAAATGAATAACCTTCTAAAATTGGAATCGGAAACCTTATTAAATGAAAATTTCACCTACAGAAACTACACAGATCTATTCCATTAATATATAATTGTAATAAAATTTAAAATACAATTGCATTTCAACTCTTTGTTGAAGAATTTTATTTCTTATTAAAAGAAAATCATTCTTTTTCGCACATGGGATTATATGGTAAATACTTCACATATAACTCAAAAACATTTATTCATTTATTGTAGTTGATTTCTTTAGTGGTTCGCTATTATAAGAACTAGGAAGTTACGAATAAATTTAAATAGAAAATATGATTATTATAACTCATGAAATTTAAAAAAACAATTTGACGAACATGTCAAACAAAAGCCAACTTTGCACGTTTTAACGCCAAAGAGAGCGATAGGGCTCTGCACGTGTACTACAGTGTGCGCACCGTACTTTTGTTCCATAAATTGGCAAATGTGCACATTTATCAAACTTTATTTCGTTAGAAACCGTAACCTTAAATTTGTTTTGTGTATGGTTTGAAGCTTTTCTTTCTCTTTTACATGTGTCTGAATTTGCACAAATCAATCCTGTAGCTACCGCAAAACAAAATTCTTTTAAGCTTATGTTTTTAGCATCTAAAGATCGGCCTCTAAAAATAATGAAAGCATTTACAATACCTTGATCTAAGAAATGTCAGAATAGCCTTTTTGATTTTCAGTTGATTTTAAACAATGAAGTAAACATATTTGATTGATCAACATATCTCATGTGCATATTGTACTCTTTCATTAGTCTTAGACATGGAACGTCTTGCGATGAGCCATCCTTTTTCCTTCAACGATTTCCACATCATTTGGACTGTGAAAGTTGCCCAGAAACAAAATGGGCTTTTTGTTTATCCACCTCAGATATAGTAATCCATTTGTACTTATTGCCCATTCGAACGTGCTCCTTTCAACCTTAGTATTATTTTTCACTATATCCTTTGGTTCGTCTTTTCGCCCTTTCCTTATTGTTCCACAAGCATAAGTGTTCCCTGTACAGATCGCGTAGCAGTGCAACAGATTTAAAAAAATATCAAAATATACTTTGTGATGCCTTCCCACTAGCGCACGTGTTAGATCTTTGACCACTCTAGCCCTTACTCCACTCCATCGTCTGTTTTTCTAGTATATATTTGAAATTGTGATACAAATCCGGGCTGGTCTGCCCGGATCCATATTCTGTAACCCCTCTTGTTAAATTTGAGAAGCATATACTGCCGAATTGCAATTCGTCCCTTGAATTTCACCATGGACTCGTCAATACTTTGATTTTCGCTTAGTTTGTAACAGTTGCCAAAAGTTTCTGATAATGTATCAAGAAGTGGTCTAAGTTTGTATAATTTGTTAAAACCTGCTTCGCTTTTCTTTGGTTAAACGGAATTGTCATTGAGGTGCATATTAGACAAGAGCCAACTGACTGGTCTCGGAACATAGAGGATGATATAAAAGGATCCCTTATTTGTAAGTTGATCGACCAGTAGTCCCGGTACCATGACTTTTTAGTAAGTCCCGTCATTTATACCAAAAAAATTTCATTTCATCAGAATTAGTTGGCAAAAATCGTTCTCCAAATTGTTGTGTAGCATATAAATTTGTTTCATATGCTATTTTGTCAAAAAGTTTCTTTGTAAATAAACAATAAAATGTTTCTGTAGGCGTTTTAATATTTTCAAATATATTAGGATCAGAATCATTAGTGAATAAAACAAGCTTATTTTCAAAAATTGAAATTTTTGTCCATTCACACGGCTTTGACTTCGGTTTTGTAACAAAAAGAGAGAGCTTTACTTTCGAATTTTAAATCAATGTTACTGATGGAATCAAAAATTTTAGAATCTGGAAACCAAAGTAACCCAAAGCAGTAATCTTAAGTGCCCGTGTTGGGCAGTCAAAAATCTAGAATTGGTTATTTAAAGATAAAATCTCTTGATGGTTTTTTAGAAAAAAAAATTTAATTAGTAGTACTTCTGGACACGAATAGTTTTTAAAGATGGATCAAGGAATGAATTTAAGCCTAAAAGGTAGATTTCTTGTTCACTTGACAAATTTCAAGTGGTTTGCTATAATCTTACAAAAAATTGACTCTCTAGTTGTCAAAGAACCCATCGTATACATTTCTTTAGGTAGTTGAAGACATCAGCAGGCAAGAGCAACTTTGCGTCGTTTTCAAATATTTTATTGCTTGCAATGAGATTGTTGATAGCTTCGTGGGTTTTATTGATATCTACTTAAAAAAACTGCAGCAGAGAGCTATCAAAAATCGTTATTGGCATTAAATATTTACGAATACACTCAAAAATTAATTGCAGAAACTTAAGAGAGGACTGCTGTTTTGCCGTCAGAGACAATTGTGTTACAAACTTTGAGCATGATCTTTATGTTTGGTGTAATGTCCATATTTCAAATCTAGTTTTATCAAAATTCTGCGAGAGAATTGCAGAAACTAAATATTCTCTTTCAACTTTTTGTAGAAACTCAGTGGGTTTATGATTTATGAACCATTAAAGTAATTTTTAATGAACACAAAAATCTTGTTGAATTCTTCACTAAAATTACTAAAAAATCCGATTAATTGGGATGCAGAACCGCTATCTACAGCTATAATTGTAAATTTATTTCAAGTGACTTCAAATTTAATTATTTTTTTAGCAATATTTAACAGAATTTTTACACAGACTGATGTACTTCTTGACATGATACAGTCATAAGTTGAAAATATTGGGTACTGACTTAAAAAAATTAATGAGTTTAAACCCTTCATTGATACGTTGATACGTTCTGTAATGAAAGCGATGTAATACATGAAAAAAATTTTGTGGAGAAATAGAAAAAGGTGAACTGTAAGTGAATAGAACTATATAACAGGCGCATGTTTCGTACAATAGTGGATTATATAAAAGTGTTGTCAAAAGCCTTCCCAAATCCTTAAACCCTCTCTCATCCTGGCAAACAAAAATAGTGTGTTGAACTTCCCGTGGTGTTTGCCGGACTACTAAATATTTTGTTGCAGCAAAATGTTTTGTTGACTAACAGATACACTTCCTACAATAATCGTTGTTGCAATAGTTAAATTAAAGTGATACACAATCGCTAAAAGTTTGTAAAAAAAAGGTACGTGAAAAAATGTTTATTTAATATATACACCTATCTAGGTAGTGGAATCTAGTTCAAGTGTATAATGATTGTTATATGAGATATCAAACTGACACCAGCATCCCAGTTATAAATAATTATGAAATAATTAAAAAAATTTACGATGTTAATCTCTTATGCAAAATGAGTAATTAAATCTCATGTAAAATGCTTATATGTCAAATGAGAAAAAGTCACTGTACCTCGCCGGACGTAACTCATTGGTCTATTACCAATCTCTGTACCAGCATCCTTGTTATAAATAAGTGTTGTGTAATTAATATACAATTTAATCTCATGCAAGATGTGTAATTAATCCCATTTAAGGAATCTCTATGTGTATAATTTTTATATATTGTGTGAGATAAAAACTGCTCTTTAATGAAACGTCATTGGACCATTAGCCAATTCTGCATAAAATTCTAGTTAAAACGCTTGGGGATTCATTATAGGATAGTTCAATAAAGCTTTTATATGGTTATCCCCAAATTCAATTAAGTATATCTGTATCAAATGAATATCTATCTTCCTTCCAGGATAATTATACAACTCATTTCTGTAAAAATTTAATATTTGCTCGTATGTATTTTTTAATTATAGGTGAGAATATATCCTGAGGCGTTTAGAATATATTTTACTGCTTAGCTAGTAAGTAACGTGTTACTGATTACAAGGTAATTATTACAATCAAATTCATTTATTCTTTTGAGTGATCTAAATGCTGTGCAGCTTTTGGATGTACTATGGTTTTTCTTGTGAATTCTCACTGGGCCGAATCTCCGTGCAGTTGTTTATTTTTATTTTCCAATGAATTAGTTCTATACATAATGTTAAAGTGATATCACTGTTCAACGTTGATAACTACAAAGGTGTGTGATAACATTAAGCCGTGACGTCATTAGGGTGTTAGAAAAAGCAAGTTAATGACAATGCCCTGAGGGTAGACAGGCTTTTGTAATTAGGTTAATGTATGTCTATCTCTCCTTCACACATATGTAGTCTGTATAGAGAAAGGCGCTACAATGGCCCAGCGGAAGGATGCTGAGGTCCTTACATGTGATTTTCCAAAGCTCCACCCGAAGGTACTACATTGGCCAGGAATCGAGTTTTTTTTTATCTGGAAAATATGGAATTTTGCCGAACCCCTTGCTGTTCCAAGCAAGGTAGGGATCTTTAACGTGCGTGACAACACTTACACACGGGACCTCCATTTTATCTTTCATCTGAACGAGGGTGTATTTTTGTAAAAAATGCTCGCCTAACATTTTTCAAGCGGTCCGTGTCGGGATTCGAACCAGGGACCTTGGGTGTAGTAGTCACACACATACTACTACGCCACGGAGCCGCCCGGATGCTGAGGTCCAGTGGTCCAAAGCAAAAACAATTGCTAGCTGAAAAAACTATTAGGTCCTAATAATTTAAGATGGCAATGTTATTTATATGGGAGGGCAATTTAAGATGACAATGTTATTTAAATGGGAAGAAATTATCCTGCAAAAGCCCTAAAAAACCCCTACTGCAGGGCGGTCCTTTGAACTTCTGATCACTTACGAAATTCAGTATACACTTAATTTAGGGATAGGAAAGGAACATACCATGATTCATTTCTACGAAACGTAAATTAACCGAAACAAAATTTAAACAAAACAAAAACTTACACCAGCAATCATAATACAAAATACATCTTCACAAATATAAGGCTCGTAAATGACACTATTTATCCTTTTTGGCAACTGACAATTGTTTGTTTATTAAATTTGTGCTAGAACTCTATTTTAAGCAAATCATCTTTAGGTTTTCAGTCCTGGAAATGGCTAGACGCGTACCCTCATTGTTTCTTATTCTATGCTAATCTACACATTTGCTTGAAATTTCTACAGTCTGCATTTTTCACAATCTGCGTGCAATAGTTAAATATATATATATATATATATATATATATATATATATATATATATATATATGTATGTATAGCGAAGAAGAATAATCCACATTTGGAATGCAAATGCATGGTTGTTAATATATATTAACAGTTTTAAGATGAAATGAAAACCCAACTTTATTATGTAAAGTTGAATTACCATGTCAAATCAGAGATCCGGCAAATCAATGGTCGCAGGTTCAAATCCTGCTGCAGCTGTTCTTTTAGCGGTGTTCAATTACCCGTTCGATTTGACATGGTAACTCAACTTTACATAATAAAGTTGGGTTTTCATTTCATCTTATAACTGTTTATATATATATATATATATATATATATACAGGGTGTCCCAAATTGAGTAGGATAGCATTGGGTATCTTTCTTATTATTAATGATAGAGATCTGCTTAAATGGGCAAAGTTGTGTCATTTGGATAGCTTATTTAAATTCCGCATAGATACATTCGAAATTCCAAACGGTTTAGAAATTATTTTAAAAAAACTGAAAACTGCCAATTTCTTCGAAGTCGAATATTTTTGTTATAATAAAAGATACGAAAAAATGTTTTTCATAGAAGTAACTTAGTTCAATTGTGTGCAGTTAAAAGTGATATTAAAATTAAATTCAAGATGGCGGTTATCGAGATATTAGCATCAGCATTCATATTTTAAATGGACGCCATATCGGATTTTTAGATGGCTAGATAGCATATTTTTTTCTCTTTTCAACGATGTATCACAACATATCTTTAAATTTACTGAAAATAATAATTTAAATTTTTTATCAAGTAGGCATCATCAGATTTCTCTTAAGCAAATGAAATTATAACAAACTGTCATGTTGAATTAGTGTATCTGTTGTACTAATAATTGGCATTTGTGTATTCTCTTTCCCAGTTATAAGTTGTGATATACTTATTCTATAAAATATTCAAATGGCAAATTTTTCAACAAGCGAACAATATCATGTTTTGTACATACAGAAAATGTAATTAGAACAGTCGTCTTGCTGCCGAAACATACTTAACTAACTTTCCCGAAAAAAGACAGCCAAACATTAAAATCTTTCAAAGATTGGACACAAATATGCAGCAGTATGGATGTTTAAAAAAAACCTACTCGAAACATAAATGGAGACATTGCAGATGAGGTGTTGACACTGGCCTGTGTGGAAGCTAATCCAAACATTTCAACACGGGAAATAGAAACCCAAGTAAACGTATCCAAGTCTCAAGCATCAAAAATTTTAAAAAAGCATAAATATCACCCTTACAGATTTCACATTGCTCAAAACTTACAACCAAGCGACTATCTCCGCAGATCAACTTTTTGCAGATGGTTTATCAATCAAGTTAGGGAGAATGATGATTTTATCAATCGCGTTTTGTGGACCGATGAGTCTTATTTTTCTAACTGTGGAATATTTAATCGTCATAATGAACACTATTGAGCACGGGAAAACCCACGAATAACAGTTCCACACCGCAATCAAATTCGATTTGGATGTAATGTTTTTTTGTGGTATATTGGGAAACCGTTTATTTGGTCCTATAATATTCGATGGAACCTTAACCTCTCAACGTTATTTGGGAATGCTTCAAACATCTTTAGAAGATTTATTAGACGACCTACCTTTGGCACAAAATAATCAAATTTGGTATCAACAAGATGGCGCACCTCCACACAACGCTAGAGATGTTATCACCTACTTAAGTAACCGTTTTGATGGCAGGGTAATCACGACCCACACACCTGTAAAATGGCCGCCTAGATCAGCAGACTTAACACCCCTGGATTTTTATTTATGGGGCACTTTAAAAGATAATGTATATGGAAGTAATTTCCAGTACAATCATGTAGATGAACTACGGGAAGCGGTTATGCAGGCAATAAACGGTCTTAATGGGAATACATTACGACGCGAGTTAAGGTTCGGACCTTTGGAGCTGTGTTTTTAAAAACAACTTGAAACACTTAACAAATTTATTTTAATTTGAAACAGAAATTACAGTGAAATTTAGAATAACTTGTTCATAATAACTTTAATAAAAAATAATTAACTGTACTGGGCGAGTAGTCTAGGTAGACAACAATGCAAAAGCTGTAATACTCAGACTGACTGCCGGGCCTTGAGCTCCCGGGCTTTTTATAATAACCTGCCCCTCACACGGCTGTGGGAACTTGCAGATCTCATGTCTGCGTTTCTCTTAATTGTACACTTACTACATTGTAACAATCTTATTTCTAAGTAATTGCGGTATGTTAACCGCCTGTGACCTGCCACCTGCAGTATCACTGCTCTCTCGGATGCAAAGTTGCATGTCCGTTCTCATGAACTGTTAATAACTTCTCTGGGTTATCCTTGTATTACATTGTTGCAATGAACTTATACTTTATTTAACAATTTCTAATAATTCCTATTAGATTCAATATATTCAATATATATAGATAATTGGCGGATACATAACTCCTCCCACCGTAAATGAAAAATTAAGGTTTTACTTAATTTTTAAATACATAAAATTCATTATTCAATTTCATTTAAAATTCATTATTTCTAAAGGTATACTTATCGTTTCTTTATTTTTCTTTGTTTCCTTAAATCTAGAACTGTTTCCTTCATTCTTATATCTAAGGTACATTTTGTAAGATACATATATAATTACAAAAATTATTAAAATGATTAATACAATTGGCCAAACACTTATATTATTATAATGTAACTTTGGCGTTTTGAGTTCACTTAAATGTTCTTTGTAACTTTCCACTAATTTCATGGCGTGGTTTAGGTCGTCTAAGTCTAGATGCTCTAGCTTTATAGGTTTCTTGATTATTTCTTCGTCTTCTTGTTCTATCTTGAACTGTAGTTCCGGTAGGTTTGCAAGTTTCTTTGTTGCTATGGGATCTTGATAAACTCTGATTACTTCGTCTTTCAATTGCACATAACAGTCTTCTTTGAAGGTAATTAGTTTGCTTCCGATTATTGCTTGGTTATTTTCATCTTGATTGCAGTGGATGTTTGCTACTACTTCTGTTGGGAAAATGGCTATCCATTTGTTTTCTGTAACTTTTTGAATTTTCATGTTATTTATTTGCACTTGTTTGGCTTCACAGTTTTCGTAATGATTTGAGAATCTTAATAGTTGTACTTCACAAGGACTGTCTTCTTGAATGGTTGTTGTCGTCATTGATTGGCATAAGTATTGGTTTGGTGTTACTTCAGTACATTTTTCGTTTGTATAACCATATCTCAGTTCATTTAGGGATAGGAATTTGGTTTTGGGTATGATTACTTGGTATGTGCTAGTAACCTTTGTTGGAAAAGCAAATAAATGATAATAATTATAATTATTACTTTCTACTATGGGGATTTCTATTAAAAATATTATTTCGTTATTCTTAATGTAGCCTTTTACTATAGCTATCTTTTCAAATATTAGAATGTTTGTCTCTGTTACATCAAAAGGTAATTTACTGTTAATTATAAGTGATTTAATTCTTATTAATTCTTTTAATAAATCGGTTGGTTCAATAATACTAGAGTGTAGGGTATTTAATTTGGCAAATGTTAATTGGGTTTTGCATACTGCCTAATTTAATTGGTAGTATACCGGGGTTGTCTTTTATATCTTTTATTATTACTTGGTTGTCCGTTCTACCTGGGTGGAGGTTGACGATAAGGGTGATGATTGTCCATCTGAAATGACAGGGTGTCTTAGGTTTTTCAAATGAATGTACTTTGTTATTTTACCGTTGTCTACTACTGCTATGTTTTGTCTGATATTTTCTTAATTTTAAATGGTCCTAAATTTCTCGGTGCCGTTTTATGTCGCTTGCTTTGAAAGTTTTTCTCATACACGGTTTGTCCTATTGAGAATTTATTTGCGTCGGTATTTTTGTTTCGGGTTGTGGTGATACGTTCCTTATCGTTATCTAATTTATCTTTTACCTTGTCATAAGTTATTTTTAGTTTTTCTTTGTGGTCTTTCGCATATTGTTGATATACTTCCTTGTTGTAGTGTATGTCATAGGGATTTCGTGAATCTGAATGTCCTAATGTTAATTCTAAGGGTGTTAAATTTGTCGATGAGTGAATTGTATTATTATAGGCGATTAGTGCGTATGACATTAAATTGGTTATATGTTCCTTTTTATAATTTATTCTTAATAATCGAATTTGTTCTAACAGGGTTAAATGTAGTCGTTCAATTAGTCCGTTTGATTCAGGGTGGTTTTCCGTTATGAAATGAATTTTTATTTTGTGAAGTTCTAAAGTGTTTGGTATTGTCTCATTTTTAAATTCGCTACCATTATCTAGAGTTATTGATTCGGGTGTTTCATAAAATGTGAAATATTGTAAAAATCCTTGGGTCACGTCAATGCTATTTTTGGATGTGATTGGTATTGCTTGGCCTATTTTGTGAATGCGTCTACAATTGTTAGATAGTTTTGCGCTTCTACTACTAGAGTATCGGCATGTAGTTTTTGAAATGGTTTGTCGGGTGTTTTGGTTAACATTAAGGGTATCTTTGGGGGTTTCCTATCGTATTTCGCTTTGTCACATAATTCACATTGGTTAATGAAATCTGTAGTCAAGTCCTTCATGTCTTTAAAATAATAACGTCTTACAAGTTGCTTTATTGTTTCGTTAATTCCACGATGGTTGGTTTTTCCTTCGTGTTGATTCCTAATTACATCGTTTATTTCGTCAGGGTCGTCTAATGTTATTAGTTTTCTAGTACATCTGATGAGTTCAGGGCCAGAGTTATTGGATAATTTAACGTATAATTCTGAAAATCTTTGGTATAAATGTTCGGTGTTGAAATAGAAATAAAATCGTTTTTTCTCGGGGGTGTATTCTTTTAGAATTTTAACTATTTGTTCCTCGTTGTCATTTTTAGTTATTTGAATTTGGTATATCTTTTTGTTATCTACTTTTGTATATTTTACGGGATTTGGGTTATTTAAGACTTCGGTTATTATAAATTGATTGGGTTTCATATCGATTGCTTCGTTTAAAATTTTAATCGCGTTTTTAGGTTCTTCGTTTTGTGTCGAATGTATCGTGTCGATCTCGTCTGGATCTTCCCTTATTTCTGCTTCGTCTACGTTTCCTATAATGGATTCCGTTTCTAATGCATTGAGCTGGATTCTACTTAAAGCGTCTGCGTTGTTGTTATAAATTCCTTTTTTGTATATAATTTCGTAATCGTACTCTTCGAGTCTGATTCTCCATCGTTGTAATTTTGAATTCGGTTCTTTCAGTTTGCATAGCATAGCATAGTGTTTTTAAAAACAACTTGAAACACTTAACAAATTTATTTTAATTTGAAACAGAAATTACAGTGAAATTTAGAATAACTTGATCATAATAACTTTAATAAAAAATAATTAATTGTACTGGGCGAGTAGTCTAGGTAGACAACAATGCAAAAGCTGTAATACTCAGACTGACTGCCGGGCCTTGATCTCCCGGGCTTTTTATAATAACCTGCCCCTCACACGGCTGTGGGAACTTGCAGATCTCATGTCCGCGTTTTTCTTAATTGTACACTTTATTACAATGTTACAATCTTAATTCTAAGTAATTGCGGCATGTTAACCGCCTGTGACCTGCCACCTGCAGTACCACTGCCCTCTCGAATGCAAAGTTGCATGTCCGTTCTCATGAACTGTCGATAACCTCTCTGGGTTATCCTTGTATTACATTGTTGCAATAAACTTATACTTTATTTAACAATTTCTAATAATTCCTATTAGATTCAATATATTCAATACACACACATATATATATATATATATATATATATATATATATATATTTATATATATATATATAATTGGGGGATACATAACTCGCGTAACAAAAAGTGTTCTAAAACGTAGCCGATTGTGTTTAAATAATAACTGTCAACATTGTGAACAATTGCTATGATTTATTAGTTGGTGTTTAATGTTATTCTAATGTTTTTTTCCGTTTAATTTGTTTTAAGACTGATTTGTGTTGATGCCTACTTGATAAAAAATTGAAATTATTATTTTCAGTAAATTTTTTCATTTAAACATATGTTGTAATACATCGTTGAAAAGAGGAAAAAAATATGCTATCTAGCTATCTAAAAATCCAATATGGCGTCCATTTAAAATATGAAAGTTGATGCTAATATCTCGATAACCGCCATCTTGAATTTAATTTTAATATCACTTTTCAGTGCACACAATTGAACTAAGTTACTTCTATGAAAAACATTTTTTTGTATCTTCTATTATAACAAAAATATTCGACTTCGAAGAAATTGGCAGTTTTCAGTTTTTTTAAAATAATTTCTAAACCGTTTGGAATTTTGAATGTATCTATGCGGAATTTAAATAAGCTATCCAAATGACACAACTTTGCCCATTTAAGCAGATCTCTATCATTAATAATAAGAAAGATACCCAATGCTATCCTACTCAATTTGGGACACCCTGTATATATATATATATATATATATATGTAATGAAAAATAAGATGTATCTGTAAATAAACTTTGATAAAAATAATAAGAGCTTATTTACTATACAAATCGAGCAAATAGTTGTATAGCCATTAACAAAACAATAGCATTTCACAAGGTGAGGAAAATAATAATGCTATTGTTTTGTTAATGTCTATACAAGTATTAGCTCCATTTGTATAGTAAATAAGCTCTTATTGTTTTTATAACAGTTTATTTACAGATATATCTTATTTTTCATTGTGTTCTATACAAATTCCTTATTGCGGACTGCAAATAACTTGTCTTATATATATACACACACACATATATATATATATATATATATATATATATATATTGCTGTGATATCCTCCTTTGAATGCGGGAACTGGGTCCTTTCAACAAAAAAATTCTAGTCCCACAGATTGGGCGTCATAAACGGCTGTGATCCTCTTTTCGCCTCGGCTGCTCACCTAATGTTATAAACCTCCTCATTCATAAAAGAACAACACATTCCTACCAAAAACATCAGCGTTAACTCTATTTACATCAATATTCAGAATACATTAAAATTTCAAAATTTAAACTCAGCATAAATTTCAGTTTTCAAAAGAATTTCAAGATTAATTTTATTATCCTTTTAATGTGCATCCAAAATTAAAGTCCTTGTTGGATGCCTACTAATTAATATAACAATATAAGCAGACCGAGTCTGAGTATAAAGGAGCATCTACCACCCTTTACGTTAATTAACCAGGTTCGTCTAATTGAGCTCAAAGACATACCCAAATTTTCATCATATTACCGAACATCAAAACTAAATACCCTTTCTACTTCAACAAGCAAATTTCATCTTAAAATTAAAATTTTATGGTTAGTACCATTTCACTAATGTCCATTTAAAGTAAATCAATTATAAAGTTATTCAACACACACAAAATGTCAAACAAAATAGTATAATTTACCTGAAGGTTACTGTCCTCGTAGCTTCAAAGTACATCGTCCCTTTAGTTAATCACACCATTCCAACAGGATTATATTTACGGCTTCTAATTCTCAACGCTTTTAAAATTTTCTCCATCACCATTTATTTAAAGTTGTTTCTGGGCTTTTCCGGAACTCATCTATGTATATCTGACCCTTGTTTCGTGGATCCAGACACGTATTTGAACCATTTAATTATTAACACCCCGAAAAATAGCAAATAACTTCATACTTCTTTCACCAATATACGCCAAAACTGCCTACTTTTGTGTATACATTTGTCGTTGTAAATTTTGCTAATTGGTACAGTGAAACTAAATTTTATTACCTTGTATCTAAGTGCACTGAAGTACATTCATGTTAGCACGTAAATAACCAACTATTTTGAATCACTAAAATATACGAGCAAAATTTTAAATTATTTTATCAAACTAAAATGCACTGTTTAACATCTTCAATCAAGTCGCGGATGTAAGAGCTTTTAACGCATCGAATAGTCAAAAGTCTAAGAGGGCTTGTTTATATTCATCTCGGTATATATAGCAAAAAGCCGGCACGTCGCTTTTGTCCTCAAAACAGGTAATTCTAAAGAATTCCTCATTCTATGTTCCCAGTCTGTCGCTCGCGCGTCGATTTTACGAATTTTCACTCGTCCCATTTAAATCTCAGAAATTTCAACACACGGCACGCAAGCATGTCCGAGAAATAACTAATTGACTTTTATACCGAAATTGTTGTTTCTACCTCTGATATTTGCATCCTATTTTCAACCAATTGTGACCCTCGTGACGTTGCTTAAATCCGCCTTTTACTATATGTGTCTTTGCTTGACGCATTTTCTCTTTCCTTTTCTAACCTGTTCGTATTGGTGCAAATTGATATTCTTTATTATTGATTATATTTTAGTCCATGTGGACTGTTATCTGGGTTTAATAACCCCGTATCGCACATTCTCGTGAATATTAAGCCCCGGTTTCTCCAAGATTCTTTGAAACTATTAATTATCTACAAAATTTACGCCGTATGTGATATTTAAACTACGCAGGTGTTCAAAATAATATTAATTCTCAGAGCTTTATTTTCTGGTATTATAATCTTGGGTTTTTACAAGTTTCTATAGATATTATCTGTTACTAACGGTTCAATTAACTTCAATTAAAATTAATACTCTTTAATTTTTAGTGAATCCTAATTAAATATTTAATTATTATCTGTACGTTTCGTTTAATACTCGTTGCCCAAACTTGAATCAATTAATATAAATCTTGCACGTAATTTCCATTTGATTCTTTACTTTGGAATAATTAAATTACACGTTGAGCATTTTAAAACTGCTTATTTTATATAAAGCGTCTTGTAAATAATTTTAATCTCTTATTTTTAATAAAACGAATGAATTTTTATTCTCCACGGGTTTTTAATAAAGCGTATTATCTAATAAACTTCCTTATACACGGTGATTAAAATTATTTGATGTAATCCATTAATTTTCTACCCTGGTCTAAATATGAGTATTTTCCCCCTATTTGAATACAAATAATCCCACTTATTTGAATTCAAATATAAAACATTTAGACAAAAAAAATTACAAAAAAAAAACTGCCTATCTCTCTCTACCCTTAACTATCTAACTTACCTACTTTGTCTCCAATCGAAAAAAAAATATTTACACCTATCCTATATCCCTATCCTATTCCTAACTTTCACCTAATTCTATAAACTGAAATTATCCCTAACTTCATCCTACTCATCCATCTAATCCTATATACATCCTATATACCTATCCTATTCCTAACTTTTAACTAATCTTCACTATACTTTACTTCATCCTACCTAATCCTATATGCCTATCCTACTCTTACTCTATTCCTAACTCTCCACTAATCTTATATGAGTATCTATACTTAACCTATCTTATTTTCTTCCTACATTCACTCTTTATTCTCATCCTAAACCTATTTCTAATTATCTCCCATATTTATCCTATACTTAGCTTTATTTTCTATAAACACTTACTTCTACTCTTCTATCTACACCTATTCTATCCCTATCCTATTTAAATCTAACTCTCTTCTTGACCCTCCATATCTTTCTTCTTACCATCCTAATACTCTTCATCCCTATCTCTCCCCCTTCTATATCTATACTTATCATCCCTATTATCTCACATACAATAAACTTATCATCCCTATTATCCTGACTCTTAAATATTACTTCTTCTTCAGTCCCTACACTTGTCTGTTTCTCATTTATTGTTGTTTTCCTTTCTGCCGACAAACCAAACGATACTACTTTAAAATTATCAAATTTTCCCTCTACGGAAAATCCTCTGTACCTGCTAGAATGCTTGTGTAATGGAATCCGCCAGAATGAATCCTTAAATCTACTTGATTAAAACAAACTTGCCATCTTTACTTAATTTCGCCTTCACCTGCTCCTGATATGCTGCTTCTACCCCACTACTTCTGCATGTTTTTGTATTAAAGCTTGAACCTCTACTTTCCTTTCCTCTGGACATCTTATAGTGTTGATCTGTTTACCTTCATCATCTTCTACCTCTACTACATTAATACTAAACCCAGTGTCATCCTCTGTGACTTCATAACTGCCCTTCCATGGCACTACCCTATCCTTAATCCTTATTACCTTCCTTTCCATATCTATCAAAACCCCTAACTTCATCATACAGTCAACACCTAAAATGCTCTGAAACTTCAGTCCAGGTACAATTACAAACTCCTGTTCACAGCTAAAACCTCCTATATCTATCCTAAGCACCACAACACTATTTACTACAGCAAACTTCTTTTTATTTGGAGCTACTAAATGGCTACGCTTTATAGGCATAATTCTATCACAAACCTTATCCCTAATTTTGCTGACGAATTCCTCCGATATTAAACTCGCCTCTGCCCCTGTATCAAGTAATACTTCTACATTATTTTCAAAATTTCTAAATTAATAATTGGCAAACATAATTTTCCTTAGTTTCTGGCTCTACTTCCTCCTCAATTTTGAAAAATTCACGTGGATGTTCATATACATTTACACTGAAATCTAGTGGTCTGTCGCGTTCTAAAAATCCTGTCCAGGTCTGTTTTCAGTGCTTGGTCCTGGTTGTCCTTCTACAACCTGTGCGTACGTCCTCCTCGTGTTAATATCCGTGTCCCTGTCTCTATTCGGCGTGCTGGTCACAGTCCTGTTTACCTCCGGTAAACTGTTCTGTCGCGTGTAACTAGGTCTTGGCGTCGGTCCCCTAGTCGCACTATTGCTCCTGTATTCCTGTCCTCGTCGTTCCCAATTCGGTCGAAAATTTCTGTTGTAGTCAGGCCGTCTCGGATAATTCGGTGTCCTGTTGTCAAACCTAACTGTGTTAACGTTTCGTTCTCGTATCTCTCTTGTCCGTCCAACACATACATCGTCATATCTCTGTAAGTATTCCAAAACGTCTCCCGTTCTGTGATGTTTTGTAAGGCCACGTGTTGTCTAATTTCCAGTTCAAAATGTCGTGATAGGTACTTGATTATCTGTCTGTCCGTCAATGGTGGATTCAGTTGTTTGGCCACACTGTATTTGCGGATGGCATATTGCTCCCTAGAACCTGCAAACTCTCCCTTAAATTTTCCTGTAATCAAGTCGTCCCTAATCTGATCCTGTTTGTGATCACTCCAGTAATGTTGTAAAATTTGTTTTCAAAGTCCTGATACGTGTCTATGTCCTGTCCTACTAAATTGCACCATGCCTCCGCATTGTCCTTTAATAAAGCCTTTATCGTATTTAGTTTAGTCTGTTCGTCAAATAAATTTCCCACTAGATTTCTTACACTATTAATAAAAATTTGTGGATTTACCCTGTTATTGCCATAAAACTTCATGTGTTGGTCCAATGATACTCCACCTGTAGAAAATCTGGGACCATCCCCGTTAAATTTGACATGTTGTATTTGATACTACTAACTTCGCGTTCTACCCTGCCTAACTGATCCCTACATGAGTCCGTCACTTCAGTCATTTTATATTAATCTCTTCTTCACAAAAATGCGTACTTCGGACCTTAAATGTCCCATTTCCTGTCGAAGACCTGTAATATCACGCTCATTTTTTCAACCCTATTTTCAACTTCCCCATCTTTACGGTAAGATTATTTTAAATTCTGAAACTTCTTTATTCGTCTTATCTATTTTCTCACTTAGGGTTTCCCTAACTCCTGTTAATGTCTCATTCATTCGGTCAAATTTCTTATTCGATTCTTCACTCATCCTCTCTAACATTCTCAATATCATCTCGTTTCCTTGATCCCCCGATTCCGTCCTCGACTGATCTCTACTGCCTCCAGCTTCTTCCATTTTCGTATTTTTTTCACCCAATGCACTATCGTTACTTCCAATTTCCACTCCTTGACTCCTTAACCACTCTTTTCTCTGCATACGTTCTAATCACTCACACACACTTTAAAAATACTCTTAAATTTATACACAAACAGAAACTCTCTTTCTCAGATCGCCAGTTTCCTGGAATAAAATAACAAAAATTTTATTTGGAACTCGAGCCCTCACGTTGTGGTCGCCAAAATTTGCTGTGATATCCTCCTTTGAATGCGGGAACTGGGTCCTTTCAACAAAAAAATTCTAGTCCCACAGATTGGGCGTCATAAACGGCTGTGATCCTCTTTTCGCCTCGGCTGCTCACCTAATGTTATAAACCTCCTCATTCATAAAAACAACACATTCCTACCAAAAACATCAGCGTTAACTCTATTTACATCAATATTCAGAATACATTAAAATTTCAAAATTTAAACTTAGCATAAATTTCAGTTTTCAAAAGAATTTCAAGATTAATTTTATTATCCTTTTAATGTGCATCCAAAATTAAAGTCCTTGTTGGATGCCTACTAATTAATATAACAATATAAGCAGACCGGAGTCTGAGTATAAAGGAGCATCTACCACCCTTTACGTTAATTAACCAGGTTCGTCTAATTGAGCTCAAAGACATACCCAAATTTTCATCATATTACCGAACATCAAAACTAAATACCCTTTCTACTTCAACAAGCAAATTTCATCTTAAAATTAAAATTTTATGGTTAGTACCATTTCACTAATGTCCATTTAAAGTAAATCAATTATAAAGTTATTCAACACACACAAAATGTCAAACAATATAGTATAATTTACCTGAAGGTTACTGTCCTCGTAGCTTCAAAGTACATCGTCCCTTTAGTTAATCACACCATTCCAACAGGATTATATTTACGGCTTCTAATTCTCAACGCTTTTAAAATTTTCTCCATCACCATTTATTTAAAGTTGTTTCTGGGCTTTTCCGGAACTCATCTATGTATATCTGACCCTTGTTTCGTGGATCCAGACACGTATTTGATCCATTTAATTATTAACACCCCGAAAATAGCAAATAACTTCATACTTCTTTCACCAATATACGCCAAAACTGCCTACTTTTGTGTATACATTTGTCGTTGTAAATTTTGCTAATTGGTACAGTGAAACTAAATTTTATTACCTTGTATCTAAGTGCACTGAAGTACATTCATGTTAGCACGCAAATAACCAACTATTTTGAATCACTAAAATATACGAGCAAAATTTTAAATTATTTTATCAAACTAAAATGCACTGTTTAACATCTTCAATCAAGTCGCGGATGTAAGAGCTTTTAACGCATCGAATAGTCAAAAGTCTAAGAGGGCTTGTTTATATTCATCTCAGTATATATAGCAAAAGCCGGCACGTCGCTTTTGTCCTCAAAACGGGTAATTCTAAAGAATTCCTCATTCTATGTTCCCAGTCTGTCGCTCGCGCGTCGATTTTACGAATTTTCACTCGTCCCATTTAAATCTCAGAAATTTCAACACACGGCACGCAAGCATGTCCGAGAAATAACTAATTGACTTTTATACCGAAATTGTTGTTTCTACCTCTGATATTTGCATCCTATTTTCAACCAATTGTGACCCTCGTGACGTTGCTTAAATCCCGCCTTTTACTATATGTGTCTTTGCTTGACGCATTTTCTCTTTCCTTTTCTAACCTGTTCGTATTGGTGCAAATTGATATTCTTTATTATCGATTATATTTTAGTCCATGTGGACTGTTATCTGGGTTTAATAACCCCGTATCGCACATTCTCGTGAATATTAAGCCCCGGTTTCTCCAAGATTCTTTGAAACTATTAATTATCTACAAAATTTACGCCGTATGTGATATTTAAACTACGCAGGTGTTCAAAATAATATTAATTCTCAGAGCTTTATTTTCTGGTATTATAATCTTGGGTTTTTACAAGTTTCTATAAATATTATCTGTTACTAACGGTTCAATTAACTTCAATTAAAATTAATACTCTTTAATTTTTAGTGAATCATAATTAAATATTCAATTATTATCTGTACGTTTCGTTTAATACTCGTTGCCCAAACTTGAATCAATTAATATAAATCTTGCACGTAATTTCCATTTGATTCATTACTTTGAAATAATTAAATTACACGTTGAGCATTTTAAAACTGCTTATTTTTATATAAAGCGTCTTGTAAATAATTTTAATCTCTTATTTTTAATAAAACGAATGAATTTTTATTCTCCACGGGTTTTTAATAAAGCGTATTATCTAATAAACTTCCTTATACACGGTGATTAAAAATATTTGATTTAATCCATTAATTTTCTACCCTGGTCTAAATATGAGTAATATATATATATATATATATATATATATATATATATATATATATATATATTGCTGCGATATTATTATTAGGATTAACGATCCCCTACGATGGGCGTCATAAAATGCTGTGATATTCTCCCCACGATTGGGCGTACCATAAAATGCTGTGGTATTATTAATCCCAGCGTTGAGCCGTCATAAATTTTGTTGTGAAATTTACCCCTAATAATCAAGCACCTATGATGTGGAATGTTTAGTTATGGTTTTTGCCCCGACTAGCTTAATTTAATTAAATAAAGCAATTCTACGATACACAATATAATGATTAAATATTTACAACTTTAAAATTTTCCCCTTTTTAAAATATTTACATATACCAGATTTATGATACTTGAAGCCAGCAAAACTATTTTTCTGCATATTTATTTAGGGACCTTTAAACGTTCCAAGATGCCTATTACCTTTGTCATAAATTGATTAATGAACCTACTATGTTTTGTTGATTCTTACAGATACAAAAATGACAAATATTGATATAAAAACAGTTTTCAATAATAAATTGTATCAAGATTGCTAACCTGAAATGGTTCTGTAGTTCTTTTCCAGCCTGTGATCTGCATCACCATGAGTTGTTTCGTTGAAAGCCAAATTTAGAAGTCGACATCAAAACCAAAATAACAATCCAGATCCAAATTACATGTAGGTATTAGAATCCAATTTTAAATATCGGTGTGAGAATAACTTTGATGTAGATACTAAAATCCCATTTAAATGTAGTTATTTAAGACAATTTCAATTTCGGTATTAAAACATTTTCCATATCGGTGTTAAAATAGTTTAATATACAATTTAAATATCAGTATTAAAATACCAGTATTAAAATGCCAGTAATTAATTTCAATTCAAATATCAGTGTTTAAAAGCCCATTTAAATAGCAGTATTAAAATACCAGTATTAAAATGCCAGTATTAAAATCCAATTTAAATATCAGTGTTAAAAGCCCATTTAAATATGAGTATTAATGTTAGAAATAAATTTTTAATTAAGTCGTTATTACTTACGTCTATAATAGATCGGCTTATTCGTTGCACAAATTCGTACACTTTTCAAAATGATTTCATTTTAATTTTTGTTTCACTGGCTACGTATAATAATTAGTACTTTTCGAACATAGTTGTAGCCCAGTTTGAATGTATACTCACTAGTCGCTTCATCTTTATCGTATTTAAAGCCTTGCCTCCACCTGCTTTCATTGGTTCATTCATGGGCTGGGACGACACTTCTACCTTTATCTTGTATGCTTCGGGATTTTAGCCAATTATTTAGTTCAATTATTCAAATGCATGCCTGGTTCGTCACGTAATACTCTAACATATCATGGTTTTATTTGAGAAATTCCAACAATTTCCTTTTATTAAGTCACGTATTCAATGTTTGTTATTTGTTATTATCTAAACTGAATAATCTGGTGCTTGTTTATTTCTACATAATATTGGATTTTTGAACAAATGTGAACTCTTCCTGTCACGTACTATTTTCTAATAATGCATAATTTAAATTGTGTGTACGATGATACTTTTTAACGCAATTGTTAAGTATTTGTAATGCCAATTCATATAGGTTTCTTGTTGATTTAATTTTGATGCATTTTGTTGCGTTTTTAACTCTTATCTTCACTTGTAAACTACTCTTGGATATTTCTACGTTCTTATGTATTTAATCCCGCGTATTTTATATACAGTGTACATTTCAATTTACAATATGTATAGTGACCGTATTACTCTTATAATATCTGGAATTATGTGCTTTTCTTAAACTGGAAGTTGTTTTTATTTATTCTACGACCCCTATGACTTAACCTACACCTAAACTACCCTATAATTATAGCAATATATATTATATATATATATATATATATATATATATATAATTCTTTTAAGTTTCTCTTTAGCGTAGAATTACTAATATGCGTACATTTAACCCTTACATTGTATCATTTCCATACAAGTTAGCAAATGGTACGGTGCTCTCATTCTACATATCGTATTTGTGAAGCTTTGACGTGTGAGAAAACTTCAGTAATACGTTGCGTTAACTCTGGTAGGTTTAAATTACTACTACTATTATTAGCTAAGATTTCACGTTTGATAGCATTTCCAGCAAATTGTTTTGAACCTTTGCAGTCTACATGAAACGTGAAAGTTCTCAAATCAGTAGGCAGGTTAACGTGACCTTCTCAGGTGGATGTTCATGTGCAGTGAATAAAAAGGGTTATTGTAAGTGATATACGTTTTACAGTAGATAATGCACGGGGTTGGTTGCAATCCCTTAGAACCGACAAGCATCTATCAACGTAATTTGGAAGGTAAATGCTTATTTTAATTACTTTCTATTCTGAGTAAATGAAAACAGCATTGTAGAGTAAGTGTATCCCACATTAAAATGGGTTGCTTTTTTGCTTATTTGCGTTATTTGAAATGTACTTTCTTATCGTTATATGCGAGTGACGGTAAACAAGGTAGGGTAATTAAATAAGGAGAATTCTATGAGATATGCAATTTATTTCAAATGAATTTATCTTTAACTTTTATCTCCTTTAATATATATATATATATATATATATATATATATATTGCTGTGAATCTTCTCATATCTCTAGGTACTGGCCCTTTAAAAAAAACATTCGAGCCCCAAATTTGGGCGTCAAGAATGCTGTGAAACCTTTTAAATCACCTGGTCCGTTGATTCCTTCTGTTAATCGCCTCGGCTGCTCTTCTAGATAACTTCCATTCTCAATCATAAAAATTAAACAACACATTCCTACCACAAACATCAACGTTAACTCTATTTACATCAATATTCAGAATACATTAAATTTTCAAATTAAATTTGAACATAAAATTCAGTTTTAAAAAGAATTTCCGGATTAATTTTATTATCATTTTACTGTGCATCCAAAATTAAAGTCCTTGTTGGATGCCTACTAATTAATATAACAAGATAAGCAGACCGGAGTCTGAGTATAAAGGAGCATCTACCACCCTTTACGTTAATTAACCAGGTTTGTCTAATTGAGCTCAAAGACCTACCCAAAGTTTCATCCTATTCCCGAACATCAAAACAAAATACCCCTTTTACTTAAACAAGCAAATTTCATCTTAAAATTAAATTTTATGGTTAGAAAAATTCCACTAATGTCCATTTAAAGTAAATCAATTATAAAGTCATTCAATACACAAAAATGTCAAACAAAATAGTACAATTTACCTGAAGGTTATTGTCCTCGTAGCTTCAGTGTAATCGTCCCTTTTGTAAATCACACCATTCCAACCGGATTCTATTTACAGCTTCAAGTTGTCAACGCTTTAAAATGTTCTCCATCACCATTAATTTAAAGTTGTTTCTAGGCTTTTCCGGAACTCATCTGTGTATATCTGCCTCTGGTTCAGTGGATGCAGACACATTTACGAACCATTTAGTCATTAACACCCCGCAAAATAGCAAAGAAATTCATACTTCCTTTTACCAATATTACCAATATACGCCAAAACTGCCTACTTTTGGGTATACATTTGTCGTTGTAAATTTTACTAATTGGTACCGTGATAATAAACTTTTATTACCTTGTATCTAAGTGCACTGAAGTACATTCATGTTAGCACGTAAAATAACCAACTATTTTGAGTCACTAAAATATACTAGCACACTTTAAATTATTTAATCAAACTAAAATGCACTGTTTAATATCAAGTCGCGGATGCACGAGCTTTTAACGCATCGAATCGTCGAAAGTCTACGAGTCTAAGAGAGAACACATATTCCCGCCTGTATATATAGCGAATAGCCGACACGTCGCTTTGTTCCCTAAAACGGGTAATTCCAACGAATTCCTCATTCTACGTTCCCAGTCTGTAGCCTGCACGTCGATTTTATGAATTTAGTACTCACCCCATTGAGATCTCAGAAAATTTCAACACGGCCCGCAAAGTTGTCCGAGAAAAACTAATTACTTTTATACAGAAATTGTTGTTCTACCTCTGATATATGCATCCTATTTTAACCAATCGCAACCCCTTGACGTTGCTTAAATCCCGCCCTTTACAATATGTGTCTTTGCTTGACGCATTTTCTCTTTCCTTTTCTAACCTGTTCGTATTGGTGCAAATTTATATTCTTTATTATCGATTATATTTTAGTCCACGCGGACTGTTATCTGGGTTTAATAAACCCGTATCGCACATTCTCGTGAATACTAAGTCCCGGTTTCTCCAAGATTCTTTGAAACATTAATTATTTGCCAAATTTACGCAGAATGAGCTTTTTAAAAATACGCAGGTGTTCTGTATTTCCTGCTAAAGCATCTGATCGTTTCCAATATCCTTAGAATCAACATGTTTATCCAAACAAATTAACTTGAAATTGCCTTTTAAAAACACGCAGGGTGTTCAAACGTAACATTTTAAATAACCTTCCTACGATTTGACTATTATTGGGTTTTACAAGTTTTATGCTTATTATTAATAATGGTTCAATTAACTCCAACTAAATATTAATTATTATCTGTACGTTTTAATACCGGTTACTTAAAATAGGGTTAATTAATATAAACTTTGCACGTAATTTCCATTTGTTTAGGAATAATTAAATTATCCACTGCGCTTTTCAATACTGCTTCTTTTGATGTAAAGCGTCTTATAGATAATTTAAATTTCTTATTTTACTGAAACGACCGAGTTTATTTATGCTTCAAGGTTTTAATAAAGCGTATTATTTAATGAAATTCCTTATACACGGTAATTAAAATTATTTGATTTGATTATTTAATTTTCTACCCTGGTCTAAATATGAGTATTTTCCCCCTATTTGAATACAAATAAACCCACTTATTTGAATGCAAATATCAAATATTTAGACTGCCAAAAATCTTTACAAAATTTTGCCTATCTCTCTCTATCCTTATCTATCTAACTTACCTACTTTGTCTCCAATCCAAAAAATATTTACACCTATCCTATATCCCTATCCTATTCCTAACTCTCACCTACTTCTATAAACTGAAATTATCCCTAACTTCATCCTACTTATCCATCTAATCCTATATACATCCTATATACCTATCCTATTCCTAACTTTTAACTACTCTTCACTATACTTTACTTCCCCCTACCTAATCCTATATGCCTATCCTACTCTTACTCTATTCCTAACTCTCCACTAATCTTATATAAAATATCTATACTTAACCTATCTTATTTTCTTCCTACATTTACTCTTTATCCTCATCCTAAACCTATTCCTAATTATCTCCCATATGTGTCCTATATCTAGCTTTATTTTCTATAACCACTTACTTCTACTCTTTTATATACACCTATTCTATCCCTTGTTCTATATCTATACTAAAGTTCACCTATCTCTATCCTTTGTTCCTTAAGTTATTTAAATCTAACTCTCTTCTTGACCCTCCAAGTCTTTCTTCTCACCAACCTAATACTCTTTATTCCTATTTCTCCCTCTTCTATATCTATACTTAACATCCCTATTATCTCACATATAACAAACTTATCACCCCTATTATCCTGACTCTTAAATATTACTTCTTCTTCAGTCCCTACACTTGTCTGTTTCTTATTTATTCTTATTTCCTTTTCTGCCGACAAACCAAACGATACTACTTTACAATTATCGATTTTTCCCTCTATGGAAAATCCTATGTACCTTCTAGAATCTTTGTGTAATGGAATCAGCCAGAATGAATTCCTTAAATCTAATTTACTAAAAATAAACTTGCCACTTAATCTCGTCAAAAGTGTGTCCATGGATGGTGGACAATGGAATTGCGGTTTGGTCCGTTGGTTAATTTTTCGTGCATCTAAACATAAACGAATGCTATCATCCTTTTTCTTAACTACCACCAACGGATTTATGAAATGAGTGTTTGATACCTCTATTATGCCATCTTCCAACATTTTATTTAATTCTGCCTTCACCTGCTCCCGATATGCTGCTGGAATTGGATAAACCTTTGCGTTGAACGGTTCTGAATTATCCACTTCCAATCTGTGCTCATAGCCTAACGCTGTGCTTGCTTCTACCCCCACTAATTCTGCATGTTTTTGTAATAAAGCTTGAACCTCTACTCTCCTATCCTCTGGACATCTTATTGTGTTGATCTGTTTTACTTCATCATCCTCTACCTCTACTACATTAATATTCAACCCCGTGTCATCCTCTGTGACTTCATAACTGCCTTTCCATGGCACTACCCTATCCTTAATTCTTATTACCTTCCTTTCCATATCTATCAAAACCCCTAACTTCATCATACAGTCAACACCTAAAATGCTCTGAAACTTCAGTCCAGGTACAATTACAAACTCCTGTTCACAGCTTAAACCTCCTATATCTATCCTAAGCACCACAACACTATTTACTACAGCAAACTTCTTTTTATTTGGAGCTACTAAATGGCTACGCTTTATAGGCATAATTCTATCACAAACCTTATCACTAATTTTGCTGACGAATTCCTCCGATATTAAACTCGCCTCTGCCCCCGTATCAAGTAATACTTCTACATTATTCTCAAAAATTTCTAAATTAATAATTGGCAAACATAATTTTCCTCAGTTTCTGGCTCTACTTCCTCCTCAATTTTGAAAAATTCACGTGGATGTTCGTATACATTTACACAGAAATCTAGTGGTCTGTCGCGTTCTAAAAATCCTGTCTCATCCTGTTTTCCGTGCTTGGTCCTGGTTGTCCTTCTACAACCTGTGCGTACGTCCTCCTCGTGTTAATATCCGTGTCCCTGTCTCTATTCGGCGTGCTGGTCACAGTCCTGTTTACTTCCGGTAAACTGTTCTGTCGCGTGTAACTAGGTCTTGGCGTCGGTCCCCTAGTCGCACTATTGCTCCTGTATTCCTGTCCTCGTCGTTCCCAATTCGGTCGAAAATTTCTGTTGTAGTCAGGCCGTCTCGGATAATTCGGTGTCCTGTTGTCAAACCTAACTGTGTTAACGTTTCGTTCTCGTATCTCTCTTGTCCGTCCTACACATACATCGTCATATCTCTGCAAATACTCTAAAATGTCTCCCGTTCTGTGATGTTTTGTAAGGCCACGTGTTGTCTAATTTCCAGTTCAAAATGTCGTGATAGGTACTTGATAATCTGTCTGTCCGTCAATGGTGGATTCAGTTGTTTGGCCACACTGTATTTGCGGATGGCATATTGCTCCCTAGAACCTGCAAACTCTCCCTTAAATTTTCCTGTAATCAAGACGTCCCTAATCTGATCCTGTTTGTGATCACTCCAGTAATGTTGTAAAAATTTGTTTTCAAAGTCCTGATACGTGTCTATGTCCTGTCCTACTAAATTGTACCATGCCTCCGCATTGTCCTTTAATAAAGCCTTTATCGTATTTAGTTTAGTCTGTTCGTCAAATAAATTTCCCACTAGATTTCTTACATTATTAATAAAAATTTGTGGATTTACCCTGTTATCGCCATAAAACTTCATGTGTTGGTCCAATGATACTCCACCTGTATAAAATCTGGGACCATCCCCCGTTAAATTTGACATGTTGTATTTGATACCACTAACTTCGCGTTCTACCCTGCCTAACTGATCCCTACATGAGTCCGTTACTTCAGTCATTTTTACGTTTATTTCTTCTTCACAGAAAATGCGTACTTCGGACCTTAAATGTCCCATTTCCTGTCGAAGACCTGTAATATCACGCTCATTTTTATCAACCCTATTTTCAACTTCCCCCATCTTTACGGTAAGACTATTATTAAATTCTGAAACTTCTTGATTCGTCTTATCTATTTTCTGACTAATTTGCTCAAACTTACGATTCGATTTCTCACTCATTTCTCTAATCTCTTCTAACTTCCTGTTCGATTCTTCCCTAGCTCTATTAGATTCATCGCTTAGCTGTTCTAATTTTCTATTGGATTCTTCACTCATCCTCTCTAACATTCTCAATATCATCTCGATTCCTTGATCCCCTGATTCCGTCCTCGACTGATCTCTACTGCCTCCAGCTTCTTCCATTTTCGAAATTTTCTCACACAATGCACTATCGTCACTTCCAATTTCCACTCCTTGACTCCTTAACCACTCCTTTCTCTGCATACGTTCTACTCACTCACACACACTCTAAAATACTCTTAAATTTATACACACACAGAAACTCTCTCTCTCAGATCGCCAGTTTCCTGGAATAAAATAACAAAAATTTTATTTGGAACTCGAGCCCCACGTTGGGCGCCAAGAATGCTGTGAATCTTCTCATATCTCTAGGTACTGGCCCTTTAAAAAAAAAAAAACATTCGAGCCCCAAATTTGGGCGTCAAGAATGCTGTGAAACCTTTTAAATCACCTGGTCCGTTGATTCCTTCTGTTAATCGCCTCGGCTGCTCTTCTAGATAACTTCCATTCTCAATCATAAAAATTAAACAACACATTCCTACCACAAACATCAACGTTAACTCTATTTACATCAATATTCAGAATACATTAAATTTTCAAATTAAATTTGAACATAAAATTCAGTTTTAAAAGAATTTCCGGATTAATTTTATTATCATTTTACTGTGCATCCAAAATTAAAGTCCTTGTTGGATGCCTACTAATTAATATAACAAGATAAGCAGACCGGAGTCTGAGTATAAAGGAGCATCTACCACCCTTTACGTTAATTAACCAGGTTTGTCTAATTGAGCTCAAAGACCTACCCAAAGTTTCATCCTATTCCCGAACATCAAAACAAAATACCCTTTTACTTAAACAAGCAAATTTCATCTTAAAATTAAATTTTTATGGTTAGAAAAATTCCACTAATGTCCATTTAAAGTAAATCAATTATAAAGTCATTCAATACACAAAAATGTCAAACAAAATAGTACAATTTACCTGAAGGTTATTGTCCTCGTAGCTTCAGTGTAATCGTCCCTTTGTAAATCACACCATTCCAACCGGATTCTATTTACAGCTTCAAGTTGTCAACGCTTTAAAATGTTCTCCATCACCATTAATTTAAAGTTGTTTCTAGGCTTTTCCGGAACTCATCTGTGTATATCTGCCTCTGGTTCAGTGGATGCAGACACATTTACGAACCATTTAGTCATTAACACCCCGCAAAATAGCAAAGAAATTCATACTTCCTTTTACCAATATTACCAATATACGCCAAAACTGCCTACTTTTGAATATACATTTGTCGTTGTAAATTTTACTAATTGGTACCGTGATAATAAACTTTTATTACCTTGTATCTAAGTGCACTGAAGTACATTCATGTTAGCACGTAAAATAACCAACTATTTTGAGTCACTAAAATATACTAGCACACTTTAAATTATTTAATCAAACTAAAATGCACTGTTTAATATCAAGTCGCGGATGCACGAGCTTTTAACGCATCGAATCGTCGAAAGTCTACGAGTCTAAGAGAGAGAAACACATATTCCCGCCTGTATATATAGCGAATAGCCGACACGTCGCTTTGTTCCCTAAAACGGGTAATTCCAACGAATTCCTCATTCTACGTTCCCAGTCTGTAGCCTGCACGTCGATTTTATGAATTTAGTACTCACCCCATTGAGATCTCAGAAAATTTCAACACGGCCCGCAAAGTTGTCCGAGAAAAACTAATTACTTTTATACAGAAATTGTTGTTCTACCTCTGATATATGCATCCTATTTTTAACCAATCGCAACCCCTTGACGTTGCTTAAATCCCGCCCTTTACAATATGTGTCTTTGCTTGACGCATTTTCTCTTCCTTTTCTAACCTGTTCGTATTGGTGCAAATTTATATTCTTTATTATCGATTATATTTTAGTCCACGCGGACTGTTATCTGGGTTTAATAAACCCGTATCGCACATTCTCGTGAATACTAAGTCCCGGTTTCTCCAAGATTCTTTGAAACATTAATTATTTGCCAAATTTACGCAGAATGAGCTTTTTAAAAATACGCAGGTGTTCTGTATTTCCTGCTAAAGCATTTGATCGTTTCCAATATCCTTAGAATCAACATGTTTATCCAAACAAATTAACTTGAAATTGCCTTTTAAAACACGCAGGGTGTTCAAACGTAACATTTTAAATAACCTTCCTACGATTTGACTATTATTGGGTTTTACAAGTTTTATGCTTATTATTAATAATGGTTCAATTAACTCCAACTAAATATTAATTATTATCTGTACGTTTTAATACCGGTTACTTAAAATAGGGTTAATTAATATAAACTTTGCACGTAATTTCCATTTGTTTAGGAATAATTAAATTATCCACTGCGCTTTTCAATACTGCTTCTTTTGATGTAAAGCGTCTTATAGATAATTTAAATTTCTTATTTTTACTGAAACGACCGAGTTTATTTATGCTTCAAGGTTTTAATAAAGCGTATTATTTAATGAAATTCCTTATACACGGTAATTAAAATTATTTGATTTGATTATTTAATTTTCTACCCTGGTCTAAATATGAGTATTTTATATATATAAAACAGAAATATAAATAACATGTTATTGGTCATCAACTAAGCAATAAAGTTCTTTTGTTTTCTACCAAACTTTCGATTTATTTAAGATATTCATCAGGGTACCTACTAGAAAATAAATGAATGTTGTTACCTATAACAATGGAACAATATAATGTTACTTACAAAACTGTGAGCTTAAATACTGGGTTAAAATTGTCGAAAAAATGTTGTGGGTGAACGTATACACACAAATATTTTTTAAAAAATTTGAGTATAAGCACTAACAACTAAACTAGTCATTAAAATAGTTTTGACTTGTTTAGTTATTAGTGGTTATATTCAAATTTTTTAAAAATTCTTGTGTGTATACGTTCACCCTTCACCCACAATGTTTTAAATGTTTTTTGTCAATTTTAGTACAGTACTTTAACTCACAGTTCTGTAAGTAATAGTGTATTGTTCCATTTGTTACGTTCCAGTTTTGCTTTTAAAATTTACTTGACTAAGATAAGCCATTAACTATTATCTTGTCTATATTCCAAATAAAATCATTGCCTTAGTTTATATCCTGTTCTAGTGTTTGAACATTAATCTTCGGTCTCCTTATTGTAGTTAGGTGCATTTAAATCATTTATTCTAAGGGGTCCCTATTCAAACTGGATTATACTATCAACTTGATTCGAGTTTTGCGAGTACTTTCGTTGAACATTTGTTGCATAGATAGGCTATCAACACTCGTTGCATTGGATTTTATTTATAAATTATTCATTCTGTTTTCTAATACCAACGGTTTTCGTTGAAGTACTGATTCTGTTCTTTGTACGATTACCGTGGGAATTGTACAAGAAATTATATGAACTGGTACATGCATCCTCCCTTCAAATTACTTTCTCCTGTGTGTATCGGGTAGGTATTCGTTAACAGTTGGGGTAGCACTAATTTAAAATCTGCTTTTAGCTCGTTTTAGGATAAATTCTCTAGATTAGTTGGTTGGTTTTCTGCTTGCATTCTCACTCCTCGACGTTACGTGAGATGACTCAGTTCTCGTACACTGGGTTTGCAACCAAGACTGCTGACTAAGAAGCAAGTTTGGTGACGCCGACTTCTCCGGTTCCGCTTAGCTAAAATTTATATTACGGTGTTGATTCGTTTTATTATGTAGTCTTCAGCCTGATATTATTTAACTACGCAGGTTTTAAATAACTAAAATGTATGTGTTCCGATACCGGCCCGAGATCCTCTGTTTCTTGTCACGCTACTTATACTACCTAAAAGTGTAGGATATTTAACTATTAGTACTGATTTACAATCATTCATGTAGGTTCTCATTGTTACATGCCGAAAATCGGCATGTAAACATTCTTAATTTTAGTTCTGAATTTGTAAGTGAATTCGCGCCAATAATTTAAAAGACTTGTGCGGCATTTCCCTTACTTTAGATAGTTGCGTTTGCGCAAGAGAATGCGCAGACGCAGAGTGGAAAAAAGATGGTGATTTTCGTCACGTCAAGACTAGTCAAGAACTCGTCGAACGGAGTGTGGTTATTTGTGTGCCTTTGTCTTCTTTTTTTCAGGTAATGTAAGTTTCCTTTCATCTCTACCTGATATCGTTCCTCCTATTTGTATCCCTTTCGTATCTCTACAACAAGAAGGCAAATTTAAATCTGACTTCAACGAGGGGGCAAAAGAACGACCCACGCCCAGAACGCCCTACTGCCGCGAGAGTAGCTGCCATGTTGTGAAAAGCTTCACAGTTTACGTGAGTACCTTTTGTCTTCTCTTATAATTAAAATAAACATTTTTTGCATGTGATATAGCAATTTGAAACATTAATGTGACGTAACACCTTATTGTGCAACATTATGCAAGTATTTATTATTGTTACCAACTGTCGTAGTGGCTCTTATACATTATGCATCGGGACTTTAAAGGTATACCTTAGAGTATAGACACTAAGTATAACAGTGGCGCATCCAACGTTTTTCAGGTTGAAAAATTTGTTTTCTCTTTTTGTATACCTTATAACGTATTAGTTTTAAATATATCTGTAGATTTTTCACTTAAAAAATAAATAATTATTTGAATTTTTAATAACTGTTAAATAGAAAATATAGGTTGGTAACATTGGGGGTTGTCATGACAACCATTTTAAGTGAAATGACATGGAAACAGTTGCTATGCCAATTTGACATGGACAGCCATATTGGTTATTGTGTTTACTTTTCATAAATGTATTGCTAATTTATTTAATTCAATCTTACCTTATAAAAATAGTGTGTTTTTGCTCTAAATTTTTTAAATATTTACGTAATCTAATTTAGCATAAAGTTGGAGTGGATACCTTTTAAAAGTGTTTGGCAGAGTCCCTTAACCTCAGTTCTATGTGGAAGCATATGTTTTTGGGATTAAATAATTCGTTTCGTAAGTACCTTAATATAAATAATTAATTAACTCCATGCTTTATTCCTTATTCCGTATGGAATTTTTTGCTTCATTTTACAATAAATGTAATTATATACCTGTTTTTTTGGTTTAACTTATTAAAAGTGTTGCGTAGTTAATTTATAGATTATCTTAGTCTAATATGATCCTAAAAGTGTTTCCTTAGTAATATAAACAATTAACTATAACGTACGAATTCTTTTATAAAGAAAATTTCTTTCCTAAATATAGCGTATCCAATTAATTGAATTCTTAGTATATCTTCTATTTTCTAAATCGTTATAGTAACTTGATTTTGTTATATCTGCTTCTCTAAACAATACAATAAGAAAGTTGCTCATAACGTTTTATATTTAAGCTCATTTACGATGGTTGTTGATAAATCCCGCATATCAAAAGAATATTTTAATAATTTGGAATACAGTTTTATCTATACACATATCGCAGAATATTGCTTTTGTGTAGCGAGTATGATTTTGTTTGGATAACATATTTTTTAGATATATCGATATTCCAACGCAGCATTTTAAGATTTATTTCGTCTAGGCGAGATTTTCCATCCGAGTTGGTCGCTCAGCATTATAAGTCTAGACGAGACTCGGGGGTAAGTTTGTCGTTCTAGCAATTTGTGAATCATTTTTTTAAGAATGATGTTGGAGTTTTTCTTTATTAGTCTAGGTGAAGCTCAAAGGAGAGCTTGTCATCCTAGCAAGTATATGTGTTACAAGATATCTTTCTGCTCTTCAACAATTTTAGCAGTAAATCTAGTTTTAGTTACTGTTATCTCTTCACATATCGATTTAAACCACACTAGATGGCATAAAATTATCTTTAAAATCGCTCAACCCTACGTACACCCAAAATTTTTCACGTTTCATTTCCTTAACGATTTACCTAATGTTTTTGTCCTTACTATGAATTAGTTAACTTCAATCACTTATTCCCGCTCTTATACAGCATTTACCTTTTACACGTTTAACTTATTTACCTTAAAGTAGCTATCTTTCTGCTCCTTGTTGACTTTTCCTTGAATTTATCGTTAGTCATATATCGGTTTATTGTCTAAATTTCCCAGTATAACTGTCGCTTCATTTAATTAATCCTCGCACCTTTTCTACAACATATTATTTTGGTTTCAGTATTTATCTTACATCGTTTAATTTTGTGGTGATTGTCGTAACTTTGGTTGTAATAACCCATTGAATTTTTATGATTGGTTTTAGCTGATGTTTTGAGTAAATGTTTTTTTTTTTGGGCTCACATAGAGACGCGGTTTATGCCATTGTAAGAAATAGTCCATATTCGCAGTTGCCAAAAACTAGGACTTTCTATTCCATGTGTTTTTTTTTATTTTTACATTCGCCTACATTATCCTATATCATTATTTGTTTCTCCTTCTACTAAGTCATCATAAAATATAAACATTTTTATTCGTTATTTTTTATTGAACTTCGTGGTGAGGTGCTATCGCTTTTTATTGATATCTTATCAAATTCTCGGTTGTTTTAGCATATTGGGACAGTGTGTCTGTATTTAACTGCTTATAATTAGGCATTTTTTTGTATCTATGGCGTTACCGTTTTTAAAAATTACCTTGAAACAGTTGGTTTTTTTGTGTGAAGGTATCTGCAGGGATACTTTTAAGTTGTTGTTGCAACTTTTGTCTGATTTTCTTATCGTAGTGGATGCACTCGTTAAGAAAATGATTGTACTAGTTCTCTTAAGAGTCTAGTAATTTTTTAACTTATGATGTATCTTAACTTGTCTGATTGATGTAACGGGGAGTCCTTCAGATTGACCTGTGTTTAATAGGGACAACTCTCTATTTTCTCTCGGACGTTTTTCCAAAAACTCTACTTTTTCTTATTCCGCTGTCTCCGTTTCTGCCTTATTTTTCATTCGGTAGACCTGTTCTTGTCCCGGAACACCCGTCTACCACATGAGAGTGATTTTTTCCTCACGACGGACTACTGACCACATTGGCTGGTTGAGTAGTGCTTTTCTATCCACCTTTTCTGTCTCTTTAGCTCAATGCAAGCCCTTCCTTTATTCTTTTCTACCTGGAAGTGCCTCTTATGCATTCCAAAATACCTACCTCTCTCTTTGGACCTTTCCTATTTCTACTGCGTTTTCATTTCCGTTAGTCACCGTGTGGTTGCGCGGGGGGTTTTCACAGACACCCGGACCACTTCTCTGGGAATCTTTTGTGAGGTCATGCGGTGCCGCTGTCGGCGCACATGACCGCTGACAGTGCATGTATGTATAAGTGTGAATGTGTGAGTTCATGAGTATATATATATATATATATATATATATATATATATGTATTGACATATATGTGGATATCACCGATATCAATTAACGCCAGGTGCAGAAATGCACCCAAATGCCTTTTCCAGTCCCTCGTAACCGTTTTTTATAAACGGGCCTGCTTCACAGATCGCTCTTTTTAAGGGGTACGAGTTTTTTCCCTATATAACGGCTCCAAGGAGCCACTCTATCGTTATCTAGTTTTATCTTAATATCGTTATTTTACCTATTACCTTTGATAATAGCTTTATTTTAATATAGTTATTTTACTTATTATCTTTGATAATAACTTGAGATTTTGCTTTATCTTTTTTTATCTTCCTAACGTTTGGTATTTACAATCTGACAGAGGAATTATTTTTTGAATATTGAGTGAAAAAGCTAACCTGAGGGTAGCCATGTAATTTGTTAGGTTAGTAATATAAGAAATTAGTAAGATGGTACTGTTGGTAAATTTGTTGATTCACAACAATGTCATAAACTAGTTTTGATGTGTATTGTTTATTAAACCAGAGTACCAGTACCTAAAAAGTTGCTAAAGTGCATAGTAACTTGCTCTTTGAACATTTTGAAATTTGGGCATTTTCTTGCCAAAGAAGAAGCAGTCTAGATGCAACACTCATGTGCGTCTGCACTTAGAAAACTGTAATGTTAGCTTTAGTTTGAGTATATATGTTAGGCGACTTGTCGCATTTATTCTAGTTTTAGTAGTGTTTCATGCTCTCCGACAAATTTATGCTGTCGATTATATCTGCGCCACATTAAAGACTCGTGTGTGCACTTTAAATGTAGTTAAAAAACAACGGGGCTACACATTCCGTTTCCTGGTAATCAGGAAGACGTGCTATCGGTTAGAAAAACCAGGTGGCGCCTAAAATAAACATTTGGTAAAATTTAAGTTAGGATTTATGTAAGTTAGTTAGGATCTAGATTTTAAGTTTTTACCGTGCTAACCGTTATTTTCTTTTTTTAAGATTTTTTTTCTTTTATGGCTTTGTCGCGATTGTTACATGCCGAAAATCGGCATGTAAACATTCCTAATTTTAGTTCTGAATTTGTAAGTGAATTCGGGCCAATAATTTAAAAGACTTGTGCGTGCATTTGCGTTACTTTAGATAGTTGCGTTTGCGCAGACGCAGAGTGAAAAAAAGGTGGCTATTTCCGTCACGTCAGGACTAATCAAGAACTCGTGAACGAAGTGTGGTTATCTGTGTGCCTTTGTCTTTTTTTTTAGGTAATGTAGGTTTCTTTTCATCTCTACCTGATATCGTTCCTCCTACCTGTATTCCTTTCGTATCTCTACAACAAAAAGGCAAATTTAAATCTGACTTCAACGAGGGAGCAAAAGGACGACCCATGCTCATAACGCTCTACTGCCGCGAGAGTAGCTGCCATGTTGTGAAGAGCTCCACAGTTTACGTGAGTACCTTTTGTCTTCTCTTATAATTAAAATAAACATTTTTTGCATGTGATATAGTAATTTGAAACATTAATATGACGTAACACCTTATTACGCAACATTATGCATGTATTTATTATTGTTACCAACTGTCGTAGTGGTTCTTATACATTATGCATTGGGACTTTAAAAGTATACCTTAGAGTATAGACACGAAGTATAATATCATTTACTATTAAGTGATATGTTTGTTGTATGTGTTAAGTCTACGGTTACGTGGTGGTGTGCTGCATACGAACACTGTTTGGTTTAATCTTTGTGCCATTTATAACCATATTTTGAAATTATAATATAGAAAAGCAATTACTTATACCAGAAAGGTGTTTTCTTAATTATTTATATCGATATATATATATGTATTCTTATTTTTCTATGACAGACTAATGTTATGTCTTTGTTTGTACTAATCAACTAATTTTTATTTTAGACAGCGACGCGGTATTTTTCTCCTTGGGTTTTGTTTTCGATTACTTTACCACACCCGTTCTCCGATTGACGTTAGCCCGGCATCTCTTTCTTTGGCTACGTAATTTAGTGCGAGTCTTTACTTTAATTGGGTTCTTCCTGACTAGCATGGTTTACCGTAACACATTGCTAGAGGTAACTGTGTTCATTTATTTTTAAGTACCTTGATGAAAATCTTAGATAGATCGAAAGTTTGGTAGAAAACAAAAGAATTTTATTACTTAGTTGATGACCAATAACCTGTTATTTATATTTCTATTTGATACACACTTGAACGTTACATCAATAAGCTTGAACAAGCTGAATATGCGTTACTTTCAATGCACTGTAATATGCCATTTTTCCTAAGGCAAATTGCTATGTTCCAGCCAAGTAAATTTTCAGTTTTTCTTTACCTCTTTCTCTCTTATTTAAGTTTATCCTACACAACACTTCTGAATTTGTTTAAATATAAATAAATTTAAGTCTTTCGAATTAACTTCTATTATATTTAAATATTTATACAATAAATCATGTATACGCTTGGCTAAAATGTGAGTTTTATTTCATTAGCAGTAATGTTACCCATACATAATATGAGCGTATTTGAATTCTGTCAATTTGCTCTATTATTCCAGTTTTGTTATCATTTACTTTTTTTACCTGTGTGATACCTGTTTGCTGACCGGATGGTTGCATTGCACTCATTTTTACACTAAAAATGGCGAGATGCAAATGGATACAATTTTTGTTTTTCGTTGAACTACGCTGCCACTTTAAATCAAATAATGTTATATTTCAGGATTTAACGATACCACCGGTGATTACATTTTCGTTTTGCTCTCTCAGGCACTTGATCTAATGTTATTTTAAATCTCAGATCAAAGTGTCAGCATAAATGCTTGGTTATAAAATTTAAATCTAACCTTGTACACAAATTTCTTGCAACAAGTACTGGAATACTACCTCTATCTGTGATTCGGAATGCATTCTGGGTGTATATGATTTTTCTATTTGTACCTACACGCTGATGTGAAATTCTATTGGTCAAGAATTCATTACCTGAAGCAGTAGCGTGTTCCAGCAGTTGATACAGTATTGCCCGAAATAAACAGTACTGAAATTGTAATTGTTTTGTATATTTAAAAAATACATATTATTGACACTTTATTATATGTTCTAAATGTGCACCTCCTCGTTCGAGACAGACTTCATAACGATGTTCTAAGTTTCTGGTCATGTTATTGAATAAGGGTTGTCTCAGGGCTGCGAAGAAGACTCTAACGGCATTCTTTAATTCATCGATGGTTTGTGGTGCCCGTTTGAAAACGGCATTTTTAGCCATGCCCCAAATGTATGCGTCTGGAGGTGTGAGGTCTGGAGAATGTGAAGGATAAGGAAGTCAATAAATCGTGATATGAATTTGCTTGGAAAATGTTCTTGAAGAAATTGACGAATTGCGGCAGCAGTATGGCAAGTTGCCCCGTCCTGCTGAAAAATTGGTTTCGAAATGCCAAGTTACGTGCACGACAGAATTGACGTAGATCAGGGATAAATCGTGTTAAAATTTGTCTGTACCTCTGTTGATTAAGTGTGACTTGCCTACCATTCTCTTCGATAAAGTACGGACCAATGATTCCGTGTCCGGAAACAGCACACCAGACACTCACTTTTTCACTATGTAAAGGAACCTCTTGAACCTCATCGGGTCTGGCAAAGCCCAGAAATCGATTTGTGCGACGATTCACATAGCCTGACAAGTGAAAATGTGCTTCGTCTGAAAACCAAACATTTTTCAAAAATTCAGGATTTTCATACTGTAACGCGAGAATTCTGGCGCAATATTCCACTCTACTGCGATAATCCCGAGGATGTAGTTGTTGATGTACCTGAATCACATACGAAAATGTACCCAGCTCCTTCAGGATTCTTTGAAAGGAAGTTCTTTTTAAATCAAGTTGTAACGCTGTCCTTGCCTGGCTGACTTTCGGATTTCCTAAGATTTGCTCAAAAACACGTTCATAATTATTGTTGTTGTTAACTGTCCTGGGACGCCCCGAGTTTCCTTTTCGTTGGCACAATACACTACCTGTATTTCTAAACTTTTCAATAACCTTCAAAATTACAGCATTACTTGGAGAACGTTTATTAAACCTTTGTGTGAATTGATCAGACACGTATAGCAAACTTGCACCATTACGTCGGCCGATTCCGTATGAACGAAAATAATGCTCTACCAGAAACACTTTTTCCTCTGTACTTAACACCATTTTTAACAATTAGGCCCTACTAATTACTTGTTTGAGGTTTACTTGACAGGTCTATACTAGCTAACTTGAGTGTGACAGCGCACGCATAAAAACACCGCCAACTTAGTTTCAGTACTGTTTATTTCGGGCAATACTGTATTTGTTTGGTAAAAAGATTTTGCGATTCTACATTAGGGCCTTTGTTACTTGAACAATAAAAAGTAAAATGGGGCAACACTTGTTACTAATTAGTTACCTTACAATCAGGTATGTTTTATTTTAGTTTTTAATTAGGCAGAAATGCCAAAGGTGAAAAAATATTGACTGCAGAAAGAATATGTTAAATTATGCAGTTGTATATAAAATTAAGGACTTCCCTAATTGAGCCATATTTAGTTAACCTGATAAATATTTAAAAATGACTATGTTCTGTTATATATAGAAACCAACGCAAGAATTTATTTACAATTACTTTTATTTCTTGGTTGAAACTTAATACACTTGCATTGAAATTACTTATCTAATTGTACATAATGCACTTGTTTCATTCAAGTGTTCTAGTTTACTTACAATCTTTAATTTTTTTAGTTGTTTTTATACCTCCTCAATATATTTTATTATGTAAGTCTTTTTGCTCTCAACACAACTTGTAACAGTTGGTGTTAGTTGTTTGGGATGCTAGATGTATAAGAACAGGTAGAAGGTGCATTGTGCAAGATCTGACAAATACGGTGACTCAACAAGCATAAGAATGCGTTTGATTATAATAAGTGAAAAAAATATATATAAATACTCCGTCTTGTTACGCTTTATTTCATATTAAAAAATTTACAGCCTCATTACGTTAAAAACCATTCAATACCCAATTATTTAAATTTACGTTTTCTATACTCTCATAATTTTAATATGCATAGATAGTCAACCAACGTTGCTGGTCCTTTATTAAACTCACGAGTTCGTTTGTCTATATTCTCAATCCATCTTTATACATGTAATCTTTATTAATTAGGGTTATCCTTAATGTTGCTGGTTAGATTATAATTTCCTGTATTTTAGTAATTTAATTTAAACAAATAAGAGGCGTAATTGTTAATTCTTTTATTATAAAGTTGGCTCTAAACTATCCTTGCATTTATTAACGTTCCTAAAATGTGTGAATATATTTCTAAGGTATGCAATGGATTTTCCGTAAGTATTATTTTATCTAAATTTTGATAGGTAGCTTTTGGTACTAAAGTAATTTATTTTTAAAACTAGATTTTACATTTCTTTCTGTACGACGTTCTCGAATGTGCAAGTTTCTCAGCTTTTGAAGTGAAACCAGCACTTTACAGGACTTCACCCTTTTCAGTGTTTTTTAAAGGAAATTAGTAAGAGAGGTTAAGTTTAATATGGACTTTGTATTTAGCTTGCTTAGTCTAGGTTTCGCTTTTGGTAAAAATTGTGTACACGTTGTACATCGTCTTTTCCATTACGTTTGGTTTTGATGGTTAGACCGTATTAAAAATGTTTACTGGACTCTTAGTAATCTATGGCCCTAGTGTAGATGATTCTTCTGTACTATAGACAACATGTTTTGGATACTCTTTAGCACGCATAGTAGATGTTCTATGTTTAACCGACGCAAGTTGCATAAATTGTATTCGTGAGTTTTTTAAGTCACCACAATATTAAATTGTTGTCTTTGTTACTAACTAAATAAATTTCAATAGTTATTTATAAAAGTAAACCACCAATGTGTATATCGTGTGTATTAGTATAATAGTTCGTTTAGATGTCACTACACCAGTTTTTTTAATAAGCCAACATTGTATACGTACGATTTGCTACACGCGTATACACGATGTGTGTGTGTGTGTGTGTGGTGTGTGTGTGTGTGTGTGTGTGTGTGTGTGTGTGTGTGTGTGTGTGTGTGGAGCGGGTTGAGAGTGTGTTAGACCGCTTTGGTCGCCTTTTATGACAAACAGGCCGTACCGTCGGGCTACTCTAATCCAGATCTACTCAGAGATGAGTACGAAGAGCGAAACGAAAGAGCAAACAAACAAATTAAGAAGATTATTCAGAAACGAGTAAAAAATCCGAAAATCAAATATTAAAGTATTGCAGTCAGCATATGAATTTGAGACTCGAAGACTAAAGACAGGATTCACGACTTTTGCGTCGCAAGATGGAAAACAAAGCAAGATCAGGGATATCAGGATTGTTGGGATTGGTAAGTTTGAGACCTTCCAACCGGTTGAATATCTTTCTTTTTATTTTTGGTTTCCTCTTTTGTTTTCTGAAACAAATTTTCTTGTGGTTTGTCCTGTTAGTGTACTGCTTGGCCTGTTGCTTCTGTTTCCCACCCCAATTTTTAAATTTTGCTACTGGGAATTTGTTGTGTTTTATTTCATATATAAAAATGCATTGCCTAATTACGTTAAAAATCATTCAGTTTTCCATCATTTAAATTTACGTTTGTTGCACTCCTAACACTTCAAGCCGCGTAGATAAGCAACCTACACATTTTGCGCATCCTTTATTAAACTCACGAGTTCATTTGTTTGTATTCCATATCTGCACGTGTAATCTTTATTAATTGGGGCTGTCCTGAATGTTGCTAGTTAGATGGTAACTCCTTGTGTTTTAATAATTTAATATAAATAGGTAGGAGGCATTATTGTTATTTCTTTTGTTATAAATTTGATTCTAATGTATCTTTGCGCGGTCAAATAGATATCATTTATTAACGTTACTAAAATTTTTGAATGTATTTCTAAGGTTTACAATAAATTTTCTGGAAGAATTTCTTATCTAAATTTTGATAGGTAACTTTTGATGTTGAAGTAATTTATTTTTAAAATTTTAAATTTTACATTCCGCTCAGTATGACGTTCCCAAATTTGCAAGCTTCTCAAGTTTTGAATAGAAAATAAGAATTTTTACGCCTTCGTTCTTTTCAGTGATTTTTTTTTGGGAAATCGGTAAGAGAAGTTAAGTTTAGTGCATAACCAATATGAACTTTATTTACAAATGGTTTAGTCTAAGTTTCGCTCTTGGTAAAAATTGAGTGTTGCTACGGAAGTGCGGACTGCACTCGTCTACGGGCTGGGTGCTAGATCACAGTTTAACTATTCTAGAACACTACGTACAACAACGTATTTTTAATTTCTTTTTTTTGCAGAATATTTGGCGGTATTGATCTAATTAAGTATTATAATAAATAATATATTGTTTATAACGAATATCTTGTTTGTTGTTCCTTCTGAGATAAAACGGCAGATATGTTGTTCGATTGCTTTGCGGTGTAAGAACACTTTCTTCAGGTATGGCTTTTACTGTTGAGTCGTCATATGGTACGCATCGGTTAAGTAATGACCTTTAGTTAGTTCTTTACCTTCGTGATAAACTACTGCTAACAATTTGTACTGTTTTTCTTTATTATTGTGTTTCCTCTGTAATGATATTAGTTTAGGATCAATTTTTAGATCGATCGAGAATTTCACTGATTTCGTTATTTTATAACATCTTTTTAATTTGTAATTAATACATTTGATGTGCAGTATCAAAACGATTGGGAGCACTTCTAGCACGATTTTTTCTCACGGTTCAACCTCTTTATTTGTCTCTGAAGATATTATGCCATGGATTTTATTTTTGGTATAAAGAAATTTAAGGGCTTCTTCTATAGTTGTTATTTTCTCTATGTGTAGCTGTATTGTAAAAAAGGGTTGAATATTATAAGTGTCTAAACCATCTGCTCGATGTATCTTAGAACATAATGAACCTCCAAAAATATCTATGATAGGGGTATGAATATTATGATTGTAGTGTGTGATAGGGTTTTCTTTTTATGTCTCATTGATTCGAGTTCTATGTCTTCATTATTGTTTGTCGAAAATTTTTCTTTAAGTGTATCTTGGTTGTTAAATAACTTGATTAACTCTAGCATTTCGTCATTCAAACCATTAAGTAGACAACCTAGAAACTCTTCCGCGTTTTCTTGTAGTCCTTTGATACAAAGGTGCCGTTACGAACATCATTAAGTAATCTGTGTATCCAAGTGGGCTCAAAAGGGGGACCGCATCTGACACTCGTGCTGTATTAATTTTTCTGATTTTTATCTAAGAATTCTCTATTCCTCTGATCTGTTGAAAGATCATTAAACTCTGATAAACTTTGTCATGTTATCAATTGTATGTAAGATTTTTTTACTTTCTGAATTAAATGATGTGTATTTGGTTAGGCTTTTTAGTAGATTATAGATTGACGGGCATGCTATTAAGGCTTGTAATATTAAGTTAATACAGCAGTGATTATCTGGATTGATTAAACCTCGGAGTTGTAAATTCATTATGTGGTTTTCGGCTGTGTAAGTTGCTAAATATTTTCCTATTTTGAATAGATTTGTATTGTCTAAGTTTAACTTAATCCGTTGTTTTAATAAAATAGACTCTCTTGGCGATTTTGTTATCACCGTAGGGAAATTATTTCTTGGTATGTCCATATTAAGATTGATTGAGATAATAAGGTTTTCTTCTTCGTTTTTATTCTTGGGACGCTTAATCGTTAATTTATGTGGTGCTAATTCTCGTGATTTGTAATTGTTATCAATGTAATCTTCTATTAAGTTATTCTCAACTTACCTTTGTATTTTTGTGTTATCAGCATGATAAATGTTATTATTTTTTGACATGTGTACCGTTGCCGGACTGTTTCTTAATCTAAGATTGTCGTTACATTTGTTATTATATTTATTTTGTTTCCAACCATCTGGAAGACTTCTAAGTAGGCTTACTGCATTTCCTCTTTGAATGGCGATCCCTAATCGCTGCATTAGGTAGTTCGAACTTCTTTCATCATTACTTATTCTTACTAATCTCTTAGAAAGAGAATGCTTCGTGTACCGATTGGACCTAGTGTTTCGATTGCTATTGGGTGGAAAATATATGCAGTAGATAGATTTTTATATTTATTTGTTTTCTCTTTTTCTGCGCGTTCGGCTGTGGTTGAGGGAGATACTGAAATGTATCATCATCATTAGGTCTTCAGTCCTAGAACTGGTTAGACGCGTACCATCATTGTTTCCTATTCTGAACTAACCTACAGATTTCCCTGAAATTTGCACAGTTTGCATCTATAACTATCTCATCTAGGTCTACATCTACCTCTTTTTTCCTATCTCTGCTTGTAATATATCCCATACTATTCCCCAAAATGCCTTGAGAACGTATTCCGCCCTTCTATTTCTCTTTTTCCCTAGATATCCTTGTTCCCCTACTATTTCTATAACTTTCGACACGTGTGCTGTCAAACTTATTGTTCGAAAATTTTCACATCTATCCGCGCCTTTCTTTTTTGGTATAGTTACTATGATGCTACTTTTGAAATCTTTGGGTATCTCGCCTGTCTCATACATATAGCTTACATGTTGGAAGAGACGTTCTGTTACTGCTTGTCCAGCTGCTTTTAGAGTTTCTGCTTGCACCTTATCTGTACCCGGAGCCTTACCATTTTTCAGACTCTTTAATGCTAATTCAAACTCGTCTCTAAGTATAGGATATCCCAACTCATCATTTTCAATGTCTGATTCCTGTTCTAATGCAGTTAGTTCGTCTTCTGCATATAAATTCCCTATATATTCTTGCCATCTACCCACTCTCTCTACGTTTTCTATGATGGCGTTTCCTTGTGCGTCCCTTATATTTTTGCTATACGGTTTTATATCCCTAAAATTCATTCTAATTAATTTGTATGCTTCGTCTGTCTTTCCTATTTCCATTTTTGTTTGTACCTCTTTGCACTTTTCATCAATCCGTTGTTCTTTAGCTTTTCTGCATTTTCGAATAATTTCCCATTTTATGGTTTTGTATCTCTGTTTTCCTGTTTCGTCTGATTTATTTTTGTATTTTCGTCTTTCTTCTATTAAATTCAGGATATCCTTTGTTATCCATGGTTTCTTATTTTCTTTTTGTGTATAACCCAGAATATCTCTGGCCTCCATGTCTAGGCTGGATTTAATGTTATTCCATTCTGTTTCTACTTCCTTAGTATCAGATATTTTCCCGATATCATTTAGCAATTCATTTGACTTTTTTTCGAATCTTTCTTGAATATCTTTATCTTTTAGTTTCTCTAAGTCCAAGTGCCTTTTCCGTTTCTTTTTTTTAGATTTTTAAATTTAAGTGCGGCCTTCATAATTACGATGTTGTGGTCAGTATCTATATCTGCTTCTGGGTAGCTTCTACAGTCTTTTACTTGATTCCTAAACCGTTGTCTAACAAGAATGTAATCTATTTGATATCTTCCTATATCTCCTGGCATCTTCCACGTATATCGTCTTCTAGCATGATGTTGAAATAATGTGTTTGTGATGATTAAATTGTTCTTGTCGCAAAATTCTACCAACCTATTTCCCCTGTCGTTTCTCGTGCCTAAACCAAATAAACCTACTACCGCTCCTTCCCTACCCTCACCTACCACGGCATTAAAATCCCCCGTAATTATTAAATTTTCATGTCCTTTTACGTATCTTAATATCTCTTCGATATCTTTGTAGATGGCTTCTACCTCTTCGTCACTGTAACTAGAAGTGGGCGTGTATACTTGTATTATTACTGTGTTTACCGGTTTAGATTCTAATCTAACCATGAGTACTCTTTCGTTCTTTTGTAAGTAATTTTCTACACAGTATCCTATCTTTTTCCGCATAACTATCCCCACACCCAAATTTCCTTCCTCTGCTCCTGTATGAATTACCCTGAAGTCTCCACTCCAAAAATCCCCCGCCTCTGGCCACCGAACTTCGCTGATCCCTACTATGTCTAGTGATAACCTATTCATTTCGATTTTTAGGTTCTCTAGCTTACCTACTTGCTTCATACTTCTACATTCCACGCTCCGACTCGCAGAATGTTCCCGACTCTTAATTTTACCTTTCTAATCGCATCCTCCGAAGTAGTCCCCTCCCGGAGATCCGAATGGGGGACTATTTTAACTCCGGAATCTTTTACCCCAGAGAATGCCATCATGTTTATTACAATTTAAGTACGCTGTGTACTTGGGAGATAATGTGGTGGTTTCCCGTTGCTTTCCACATCGCGGTAGTGTGTCTTAGACTGCCATACCGACCCCTATGGTCTCTGCCAATCTAAGTACCGAAAGAGCCGCTGCCCTCTTTCGGGGACCTGTCTTAGTCTGGTTCCTCACTAACGACCCTACTACTTTGGTTGGACCTGTAGTTTGGCTCATTAGCTCATTAGAACACGCAAGCCATTTCACCTGTTCTAGTAATTTAGAACTTCAGCAAGGTGCAGGTCCATTCGAAATGGACTGAAATGTATGAGATAATAGATTTTGCAAGCGTGTTAATGCAGATAAAATCCCATATCAAACATTTGCCATTTTTCCGTGGAAACAAAGTCATGCCATCCGGCTGTCTTTTGCCATCAGAACGATCAAAACCGGTAGGTTCTCGTATGCATGGAACTTGTGCTTTGCGTAATGAACGTGCAAGTATTTCATTTTCTTCCTGCACTAAATCGGCAACAAAATCCATGTGTACTGTTAGAGGGTACATCTGCGAGACAACTCTTACATTGGCGTGACGCATAAATTGGACAGCCTCGTCTTAATGCTATGGCCACTCTGAATTGATCGCTATTTAGTAATAATTCTATTGACGAATTGAGTATCGCGTTTAACCATGTTCCTGAGTCTTTTGTGCTAATTGCACTTAACCTTGCTTTATCCATTGATGTTCTAGTTAAGTTTTCTATTTCAGTAGAATATTTTTTTGAAACCTGACTACTCCATTCTTTCTATTTTGTGACATCGAGCGGTTTAGTATATAATAGTTTTTCCCAACGACGTATTGCGGATTCTTGCCCATTTATTGTATTGAAAGGTTTGAGTTTAACAACATGTCTTTCACTATTTTTTCTGCGCTATAGGTTGAAGCCAAGGAGCATGGAAGTGCATTCGAGACTGCTGATTTGATACCAAGTTCGTCAAGGTTTATAAGTAGTGTAGCTTGCAACCATGCGTAGTTTATGAGATATAAGTTTAAAATTGTCTCTAAAGTTAATTTAAGTTGTGAATTCCAATCTGATAAAACTGGGTTATCATAAATAACGGAACTTCTGAGAATAAATTAAATTTTTGGAAGTGAGAAACAGTATCTTATCAACCAGTATCCATGATGAGAAGGGATTGATTTCAATCTTTTGCTTACAAGAATCAACATCTTGGTTTTATTTAGTAAATCAATATTTATTGCCTTGCCTGGGTGATCCAAGAAGACGTAGTTCGTCAAAATTAGTTTTTGGAATTTCGGGTAAGAAGTTTTCATGTAAGGCTGGCTGGGAGAGGTTTACCAATTCACATTTTTTCATATTTAGTAAAAGACCTATTAATTGACCTGGTTCTTGAATTGTTGTTATATCGTGTGAAATGTTATGTGGGTGGCCGCCTAATGTTCCGTCATCTAAATACCAAACGTTTAATTCGCGTGTTAAGGATTTGGTCAAGTTCTGGATCGTTATACTGAATAATAACAAGCCCATTGAGTCCCCTTGTTAGACGCCGACTTCTGAAGAAATGATATTTTCTCCATGTATTAATAAAGAAGGTCTTGAGTATGAAGATATCACGTAATTGTATAATTTTGGGGAATGTGTATGTGTTGCTATTAAGATATGTTTCCTATTGATGCTATTAAAGGCATTACAAAAGTTTATTTTCAATAAGCATTTCTGGTTTTCTTCTTGTAAGTTATTTTGTTTATTAATCCATTCCTTGCAATATGTTCGGACGGCATGAACTGCTCCCTCGGCTTCTATTGAAATGCCACATTCTAGTTGTAATGGGTAGAATAGGTTACCAACAGTGTCTTTGACAGAAAGTGTTGCAATTTTGGAGCATAGTCTTCTCAGGGTGCAACCGGTTGCGATTGGACGGATACTACCATTGGGTTTTGTGAGGGAAATTAAGCGTGCTCCAAAGAAAAATTTGCACACTTCATTGTTGACGTGTCCTCTCAAAACCCAGTTTACAAAAGATGTAAGTACACGTAGAAGTTGTCTACCAGTCTCTAATTGATAAGATTATCATTTCTTGTAGGTGGCAAGGGCGAAGTTCATCAAAACCTGCAGAAGAATGTCTGTTGAAGGAGCGAATTGCATTTTCGACTTCTTGAATAGATATTCTCAATAAACTATTTAAGGGTGGTTGTGTATTGAGTTCGTCTGGTGACTTATCTTCATTGTTTAAAGTATATTTAAGATGAAAGTAGTTCTTTGTGAGTTATTTCGGAAGGTTGAATAGTATTGGAAGTAGATGAGGCAATACGGGCGGTGCCTGAAATATTGCCTTCTTTTTTTCTTGATATTATTATGCGCGTGCGGAATGCATCATAAGACTTTTTCTTTGTGTCGTTCAGATTTGTTATAACATGGTATCTTTCGATCATCAATATTAATTGATTTTGTAGGGTACTAATTTAGAATTTCTTTAACTTTATTTGTTAATGAATTCCCGTCGTTTATTTCAGTCACAGAAAAACTGGTAGTATTTTCTTTCATAACTTTGTTTAACAGTCGTCAAAAGACATTTGAGGCTGACGGTTTGGCGGTTTTGGGAATATGTAGAAGTGTTGCACATACTATATTTAAATTTTCTAATAGTTCTAAACTTAAATTATCCTTACTGTTGTTGTTCATAGTTTTATTTTTAGCTTCTAACGATGGTGGTCTTTCGTTATTTCCTTTCACGGTGTTCAAATTATTTTGTTTTTGAAGGTTTTGTTTGAAAGATTCGTGTTTCAGTTTGAAATGGACGTTGAATAAAATTAGAATCAAATGAAGAAATTTAGCTTGTATTTATACAGATTGAGAACGATGGTGGAAAATAACGAAAAACCATTCCCAACGATATTGTGTAAAATATTCTGCAAATGCAAGTAAAAATATATTCCAGGCGACGGTTGCAAATTTATTCCTCGAAGGATTAGTAATCAACGCAGACAAACATACTATAATCATTTCATTGTATTTTGTGTTCGCATAGGAAAGCAACGTATATTTTTAAACGTTTACGCAAGTATGCAACCTTGCATACAGCCAAAGGAAGCGCAACGTATAAACGGTTGCCTAAAGGTTTATAGAAACGATAGCGATTTATTGTATCACACTACAATATCTAAAATAAATTAATAAGAGGACTATTTTATTGCTCGTAAAACTTGACCGAGCTGAGCACCTGCAGTAAAAGGAATAGGATTTCTCAGTACCATTAAAAACGGTAATTTTACTATGCATATTTTATTGAATAGCTATTGGAAATAATAAGCAGCTGTTAGAATGAGCTAAAGAATTTATAAGGTGAGTTTCTAGCTTTCTAAAAGTGGTTTAACAATAAGCAATGTTTGAAGAAATTTATAAACGCAGTTTAAAATATATTCCACGTATTTCTACACTTAAGAAAATTTTTATATAGGACGGTTTTTAAATATTTATTTTAATTGGAATAGCATAATAAGTGGGTTGTCACTTGGATTGTATTTTATAGGAAGCGCTTAATTAAGGTAGTTGGAAATTAAAATTTACATGACCGATGCAGAAATGGATCGCATGCAGCGATTTAACGTAACAGTGTCTTTGTTTTCTTGTCAGTTACGTATGATTTTGATGGTTAGGCTGTAGCCCTAATCATAATAGTAATTTGTCGCCTTTGTTACTAACTAAATAAATCCTACTCGTTATTTATAACTGTGAACCACTAATATGTATAACGGATGGATTAGTTTCGTCCAGGTATCAACAAACTGGTTTTTTGTATAAGTCAATATTCTATACGTACAATTTGGTACACGTGTCAATTCAGATATTTGATATTTAATTATATTATGTACCGGAACCAGAATTGCAGATGATATGTAATGGTATTACGGAAGTCTACATGCTTAGTTTTAGTACGGCTTTTACAATTAGATGAAAATTTTATTTAATTATTATTTTTAACATGAAATTTTTATAAATTGCTTTATTTCAATCGTAAATGTAAATATTTTATTAAGGTTCTATGATAAATACAAAAATCTTTATATTTGTTATTATCCTGCAGAATAAAGATTGGTACTTTAGGTCTCTGTTTTTATTTCTTATAAATGAAATATTGTTTTTGTTACTTAATGTGTTTGCATCACAATAATTTACTGTAACAAACGCACACAATTACTTATTTTAAATTTATTTGTTTTGTTTAATAAAAAAACGTCATTTTATCGTTACGGTGTGTCTTTATTTATGTAATCTTCTCTTATTATTATTATTGATATTTATTTACTTTATTGGATTGATTTATAGTATTTTAACAGCCAAACGTGTCGTCCTTATTTCTTTTATTTTTCTGTTATTTACTAACAATTAATTTTTTTTAACTACGCCCCCTGTCCTTTCTGCGACTGGTTATTTAGCACCACATTCTTCCTTTCTTTTCTTTCTTCTGGTAATCAGTGCTGACTAGTTAAGTTGCTTTCATTGCTCTCTTCCTTGTCCGCATTGTATAACGTAACAGTCTTTAAGGATTATCTAAAGTATATCTTCAACAATCTTTAGGGTTCACACCTGCACTCATGTTAGTTTCAACATAATAAAGATCCTAGCGCTACCGCCTATTATATTACTTGCCACTGAAACTAAAGCGTGCCAAAAAAACCATATATTATTGTTAATTGCCACTCTCTGTTAGAACAACGCCTTTGGTTAAAATATAGTACTTTATATTTATCTAGAGAATTAAAGAATTGTTATAAACGAAGGTGGATACACTACCTTAACGAACACATGCAAGCGCAATCACTCGGGCACATGCATGTGCACATGAATTTCAAAAGCACGCGCCAAATCAAAAGTAAGGTGGTCACATACAGCACACTTACTCGGACACGAACCTTTACACCGACGCACACGCATGTCAAAGCTATGACTCATGCCAAAAACCAAGCACATATACATTTGGGCATGCTGATACGCATGAGTAAGAATACGCACTCGTGTGCTTAAATAGATATGCACATGCTCAGGCGTAAAGGACTGGATATGTAGCGTAAGCATTTCCTGCATATGCCCATGAATATGCACACATGGACTTGCATAAACTCAGTCACATTACACGCAAACTGGCACTGACACACGCGCAGTTACATGCGCAAAAATACACATGCATCCGTACTTGTTTATACACGCGCGCTAATGTCATTGTACACGTATACGTACATGAACATGCATACGCCGACCATAATGTACGATCAGGCATGCTCATACGTACAAGCATACGCACATGAACAAGCACACACCCTTGCACAGGCCTATGCAAATACAAACAAACGCATACGTAAGCGCAAATGTACATACAACGCGCGCACCTGAGTACATAAGCTCGTACGCGCATAAATACACATAAACATACATCCACATTACACCCACGTGCGAATCGACTTGCTTGTGCGCGTGTGCGCACACGTACGCCAACAAACGCTTTGGTAACCTCACATGAACAAACACATAGGCACATGCAAATTCAACATACATCTACGCACAACACAAAAGCGCATACACACCTTTTATCCACATTGCCGCACACACACATACACAAACACGCACAGGAAAACGAAGGCACATGTGCTAATGGCAGGCGTGGCGCATACGCATACGCGTGTAAACACGTGAACTGCATTCACCTACACATAACTGCACACACATATGTACTGGTGTACGCATATCCATACGCGTTTGCATCTGCAAACCCACGCACACAAAGCAGTACGTACATGTATTCGTTCAAGCAACCGTACAGATATGTATACGACGCGTCCTTGCACACGTACCCGCATACACAGATGTACTTACAAATGCACACCCATTGACACACACAAGCACGTGCGCATGCAAGCCTGTACACACATACACAAATTTCGCATGCGCTTGCATAGACGTCGGCCGGCGGACTCGCATGCACACAAACGCATACACCCGCACGTATACACAAATGCACGCACACTCGCATTCCAACACGTACATAAACATTCTCAGGCATGAATACCCACACAAATGCGCATGCATGCTCACGTACTTGGACAAGCATAAACGCACACGAACATGTACTTGGAAAACTAGGTTGTATATATTCAATCATTCCCACACCTGCAAGTACGGATATGCGTAAAAACAAGCAATCACACGCATTGTGTTTTATTTTATAGCAGTATCTTCGCATCTGGACTGAAAAGTTTTGCACAATAGTATATAAGTCTGGAACGTAGCAATATTTACTAAATTAAAAAAAAAGGACTTAAAAGTCTGATTTCTAACTACACAATTATTTATTTACTTTTCAGTACAATCGTTTCCAATGCTGTATCTATTTTAGGTATGCATTCGGAAAAAATGCTACTTCGATTCAATTGGATAACTCGATTTTCAGTTTGTCATTTTCTATGAATCTTATACCTTAGATATGTTTTTCCGTCAATAAACAAAGCTAAAATCGCATTATGCTAGGATTGAAGTATATGGCGAAAACACAACATCTAACTTTAGGCTAGCGAGTGTTTTTTGTGCTGCGTGAGACACGAAAGGTTGGGTATTCTCATCGTGCAACAGTGTTCGTTCTCAGCTGTTTCGAATGCATCTACATGATACAGTATATTATTAATGTGGAGTGCATCATCCAGATCACACGGCTACTATCTTCTACAGATACACTGCCTTGAAAACATCAAGGGCGTTCTAAAATAAAGTGAAAAAAGCTATCTTAGCACATGGAATCATTTTGAATTTCCTTGGGATCGGGAAACTTGACGTTGACATACCACACTATATTTTCAGGATTGCAATGATACATTCAGCTTGCGGAGCTAGCAACAATATTGAAAAGAATTTTCTGACCTTCACGTCTATAACATTCCAAAGATCTACCCAGGCTTCCCATCTTTTGCGATTCTGCTTCTCTGTAAGTATGTGCGGTACTAGTGGAGAATAAATTTTCGTTAATCAAGTGTTCGAGCATAAAATCTATCTTTTCTTTCAATATTTACAAAGTATCTATAATAGTTTGTTTATTGACATGACGACCACTTTGAATCAATTTATCAACACCAGATCGGTGTTTGCTGTCAATAGTTGTAACTGGTCTCTTGCACTGCGATGTTAGTCAAAAGCATCCAAAACATTGACTTTAGAACCACGACTTCTAGTAGACTATTTGCTAACAGTACTCCTATAGAATGCTGCATTCCCGTACACCCTCTTTATACGTGTAAAAATATGAGTCGGGTGCACTACCTCTAAGTGTAAAAATTGTGAACTGTATAACCAAAACAAACAAAACTTGAGTAGTGTAGAGAGCGGAATGTAGCTACAAACTGCTGGCACACAGAAATATGCATACTCCTTTGCCCTTGAGTTAGAAGCTAATATGTATTACTTTTCAGGCCGGCCTTATAACCATTAATATCCTTTTTTTTTGTCTCACCTGTATCTGTATTTTGTTGTAGATAGTGAAGACAGTGATGGTGAAGGTGGACTTGGTAATATTGCAAGACTAATTATGCGCCCTCCTGGACACAGCGGTAAGGCAAAGCGTGGCCATCTTTGTTTCGATGCGTCTTTTGAAACTGGTAATTTGGGAAGGGTAGATTTAATAAATGAATTTGAATACGACTTGTTTATAAGACCAGATACGTGCAGCCCACGATTTAGATTTTGGTTTAACTTTACTGTTGATAATGTAAAGCAGGATCAGGTCCGTATAAAGTGATAATATAAATTGTTCAGAATATATATTTTTTCTCTTGCAAAAAATTGAGAGCTTATAAGGTATGGTATATTTCAGCGAGTAGTCTTCAATATCGTAAATATAAGTAAATATCGAAACATTTTTAATCAAGGAATGACTCCAGTTGTAAAATCGACAAGTAGGCCCAAATGGTATGTATATAGTATCCCAGAAAGTATTATAATTCTATAAAGTTACTTTTTAGGCAAAGGATACCAAAGCAGTATGTTTTCTATCATCGCTCTGGAGCTCATCAAGGTCACTACGTATTAAGTTTTGGGTTCGGTTTTGATAAAGAAGATGAGGTTTTTCAGTTTGCATTAACATATCCTTACAGTTATTCAAAACTTCAGGGATATCTCTCTGCTGTTGAATCAAAAGCAACAATACATTTGGGAGATTGTTTTACACGAGAACTACTTGGCAATAGTATAGTAATGCTTTCCATTTAAAAAAAGCATTTCTTAAAGTTAAACATTTGTAGCAAAACCGACGTTTGGATTTATTAACAATTGGAGCAAGACGATTGCCTTCGTCATCATCAGAAAAACGACGACTTGTGGTTATTATGGCGCGGATTCATCCAGGAGAGTCACCTGCAAGCTTTGTATGTCAAGGTATTTATTATAATAAACAGACCAAAATGAAGCTTGATATTATTAGAATAGTGGCAAATAGTCCGATATCACTGACGGAATGTACTTATTTAGGATGGCAAATCTCAAATTATGACTTTATAAAAAATCGGGGTTTCAGATTTTAAATCTTGTATTATTCTTTATTTATGCTTAAATTCAAGATCAGTATAGGCGTAGTTATTAAATAATAAAAATTATTTGCAGTCAAACAAAGTGCATACATTTTAGTATGAATAAATTGTACATATTATTATTTAATTAACAATTCACATCAAGACATCCTGTATGATAAGAAAATATTAAATCTTTAAAGTGCGTTTATTGTCTACACAAGGTGGCATTAGTTTTATTTCAATAAATTTAGGAGGTGGTAGAGCTTGATTAGGTAAACAAAAAATCTATAATGCATTTTGCTCTTGGACCGCTTTTTAAATGCCGGACCTACGTCAACTTAAGTAAAAGTTTTGGGACTGCTGTTTTATTATTTGTTTTTTAAAAAATAACTTACGTACTGCAAGTGTTGTTCTGAATCACAACACACATGAAGATGATTTTACAATAAGTGTTCGAAATTTCCACCGTATCTACAAGTTCGTGGTTGATATCTCTCGAGTTTTCGTATTTTCAAAAACAACTCATTAAGTTACTAACGCGACAAAATACTCCAATTATCTAGATCCAATTACAATTAAGTCCTAACACAGAGTTTTAGCGTATTACCTAAGCACACAGTGGAACACAAAAATCAAACAGGTAAAACACACAACACCTAAACTCGGTTACGGGCTATGTAATAAAAAAGTACATTCAACTTAAAGTAGGATATGGTATTCTGCATAAACGCTGAATTGTAAACAAACGCAATATTACAACAAAAACCCAATACAGTGGACCACATCAGCATTGTGGAATATTATTTTTTGTTGTGATTATTATCTAAATATGCGACTTTTAGACAAAAAATTTAAACTTATCTCAGTAGCAGCTAAACTAATTGAGTTTTATTTCGCTTTGCAGCAAAAATGTACTGGTGTGGCATAAGGGGGGTGTGGACTGTATTAAGTATGGCGTATAAATAAATAAAATAAAATTCGCATTAAATTGCCTGTGAGTATGGGATTGAAATTTTAACTTAAGCGGCTGGTAGCTAGTTAAACAAAGTTGCATACATGCAAGACAAACACACAAAAAAACTTACTCCAATTTTCCAATTAATGGGCACTTGCGTTGCGGAGATAGGTGATTCTATCTATTAACTCACAGCGAGCGCGTACTTACTGGCGAGCGGTTTCCAGTTGAATGTCCATTTCTTCACTACGACTGGCCGCTTTATCTTTCGGAGCGTTATCAACTTCAAACCGGCCGTATTAGGAAATTGTAGTACTAATTTATGCGCGCGATAATTGCATATATATAAATTTTCCAAACCATGCTCCGCGTCTTGAAACTTTCAAACCTCAAATTTATAGAGGAGTGACAAAAAATATAAATTAAAAAGAGCGAGAGCCAAAAAATAAAGCGCATCCCCAAAGAACAGGAAAATAATTTCTAAATAAATTTAAATTAAGCGTTTACAAAAAAGGCAAAAAATAAAATATTACTTCAAAAAATAAACTTTTGTCTTTTAGAGTAAATAAGCGAAAACAATTTAACAACAGGACGTTTAAACACGCCTGATTTGGTTTTAACAGATGCCATTCTGGCAACATTATCCCTGCCTGGAAATAGCTCTTGTATTACGCCTAAAGGCCAACGAAGCGGAGGAATATTCTCTGGATCAATCACAACCACAGTACCAACTTTCACAGGATTTGAACCAGTACACCATTTTTTGACAGGTCTGAAGAGTATGCAAATACTTGCGTCTCCATCTTTTCTAGTAAGACACTATAAGACCGTCTAAAAGATTATTGCAATGGATAATGTTAAAATCAGGCAGATCGCATCCAGGCGTCAGAGCTTCGGGATAAGGATCAGCGGATAGTAAGCAGAGCGGACGCGAAATAAGTAAACATTCAATCCGTG